>JAPWTK010000469.1:77500-285000 GCA_029963805.1 Aromia moschata
AAATATTTGAAACAACAAAGAGCAGCGTATCAATCAAATTGATAGGCTAAATTCAATGAACGGCAAAAATATAACATTTACAATATCTCTGGCAATTTGCTTAAATCTTCGAAGACGTTAATTAAGAGAGAAGTACCGGGTGAATATTGACCCATTAAGACTAAATACTAGGACCATTATTGTACATATTTTATTCGAACTTATCTCAGATTCAGAATGATTATAGTTTATATACCGCTGACAACATTATAGTTTTTAGTGAACTTAATGATTGAAATCTCAAAAACAAAATTTAATTAGATACATTAGAAAATCATTTATTATCTATAAATCTTAAGCTCAGGAAAAAACGCATTAAAAAGAAGAAAAATATGATGCCAACACATATGGTTTCATAATTTTTATGGATCAACTATAAACTTTGAGTCAAAGTAGTATCTACACAAGACAGAAAAGTACTTATATAGACTTTTTGATGCAAACTATGGCTTCTTATTATTTCACCTTAAACACTATTCCAGAAAATATTAGCCTAGAAGCCTATTCGCTTTCGAGGCATATCATGTCTAAATACAGCGAAGAATTATATTTGACATTATATTATTATGAGGAAATATCTCCAATGCGAATAGGGTTTTCGTTTTACAGAAAAGAGTCTTAGAGATACCTTAAAAATATGAATCAAACAGGCCATGTAAAGAAAAATCAGTTACAAATAATATACTTCCCTTAAGGTACGGTCAGGCACAGGCTACTCCTGCCGCGTTGAAGTATAGAAAACTGCACAACCCACAGGAATCTTCGTATGCTCCCATAACTCCATAAAATATTTTCCACTTCCAAATTACCTAATAAACGTATTCATCAACAAAGGTGAATTTCGATTTAATAAGTCTTGGTAGTAATAAAGATTTTTTCTTAGCTTTGTCTGTAGATCGGTTTTTGTCCAAAGAACCAAAATGTAAGACCAGAACATAAAGTTTTCAGGTTTTGAAATATAGGTTTGCAATCTGTCGTGAACTCAGGGATTTGAGATTATGGTAAGCTAGAATTTTGCGCACCAACCTCCAGCTTGATTGGAGTTAAAAGTTGAAGGATTATGTTTTTTTTTTTTTTTTTGGTTGAAGAGCGAATACTGCTTTTTTTCCTTTGTTCTATTGCGTACGCCCATTTGTCCATTTTTTTTGGCAGATATATCTGCAAATCAACATAGTTCGAAAACGATCCGTTTGAAATCAACTGAATATTACTTCTTAACATAAGTTAACTAATTATACCTAACTATATGATTATTATAATATGATTATATACATATAACTGATATAACTAGCCGAAGAACGGCGTCGCTATGTCTTCCTCCATTCAATGTCAGAATGTCAGCCTCATCCTACTCTATAGGATTCTACTTTCCGGTTCAATCGTTCCTTATCACACGTTACATAACAACTCCAGCCATAACACTATTTCACTGCCCAACGCAAAGATGTACGCAAGGTCGTAGAACTCTTTATTTATTATAGAATTCACACTGTCACCTCTTTCGGAAATGAATATCCAGTTGTGTTATTAACATGGCCACAAAGCATGTCGCGGAACTCTTCCTTCATTATCTTATTTCCAATAATGCGCACTGCTGGTTGGCTTAAGTCTTACGTCTTTTCAAGTAAAATAAATAGCAGCAACTTGTTCAGCTCATGTATTCGAAGATACACCCTACGGTCAAACAAAATCTTATTTACAAACATTTTAAAACATAATTTTCTGTGAAGCGCTTCGGAAGAATAGTGGCATTACATACATACATACGTACATATGTATAATATGTATATATAACAATACGTACATACATACAGGGTTGGAACGTCCAAGATTTCAAAGCCGAGCATTATAAGGTAGAAAATAATAAACTTTTCGAGTAAAGGAAACTGACAGAGAAATATTATATCCACAGTTGCCAGATTGGTATGCCATTTTAAAACTTTTATTGTGTTATTTATAGTGTTATTCTCTGTCTTTCGTGATAGGGTAGTAATAAAATATGTAGCCCACCCAAAAATTATAATGCGCACGTGTGAATTGAATTATTATCTCGTTTTTGGTCTACGGAAAATAAGCACTTAAGTATTCCTGTGCGCACGCAGTATCCTGATAAGTTAAATGTTTGGGTTGGTATTTTAGGCAATCCCATCGTTAGGCCATTTTTTATAAACGGTTCCTTAAATGCCAACAAATATGTAACAAATAAAACAAACTGTTTACGGACATGAACATGAAAGACCACGAAATTTAAATGATTTACGGGCCAGACTTGTACAAGTCCTAAATAATATTTCCCCTGAAGTGTTAGAACGCGTAAGAACTGAGTTTTACGATAGACTAGGTTTTTGCGAAGCACAAAGGGACGACATTTTTTGAACCACTTATTCAATGGGCATTTTTCTTTCTTTCGTCTTATAACCGGGTTTATTTATATTTTTATTTTTTTATTTTTTATAGAACTTCAATTTTATTTTCTTGCAGACCGGTTAGTTAAGGAATACAAAAATTTGAAAATAAATACAATTATGTTCGTACACTTATTTTAAGAGTATGGGATAATTGTAAGTCAAAATTACGTAAGAATTTCGTTTCATACAGCTATGTCGATGTACAGCCTCATAGCTGCGAAAAAGTACTGAGCCCCGCTCACTCAAATTCGTTAGGTGATGGGCGGTGTCTCTCCACCGTTTTACATCATACGTTTCTAATACGTACCCAAGCGTGAAACACTGGTGCATCTAACTGTCTTTGTCTGTCCTTACTGGTGTCTTTTAACTTATTTTCTTTTACACATGTATCGCCAATATGTAAAGGTGCAATTTCCTAGGGTGTATGTATGTTAATTCGCCACCCCTTCAAAAAGTAGTAATTCTCGAGAGAACACCCTATATACTTAATATTTTTGGAATCAACTTAATTCCCACATTCCAAAAATATAACAAGCCATTCAATATAAAAAAAGTCAACAAAGTTGGCCGGGCAAAAAAGACGTATTACTATTCTTAATTTTAAGTTTATAACCTTATTGAATTGTCAAGGCTCTCACATTGTCACAAAGTTTGATAACATTAAAAGTTTCTCTTTGAGCTTCGACGCATAACCGCTATTTCCATATCTCTCGTTCATAGCCAAATTTGGTGACGTTTTTTTTTTAATGGCTCATTATATGTCTATGTTTGAACCAGCCGTTTTTGAGTTATTTCACTTTAAATAACTCCGTCTATTTGCCGTGAGTGGTAATTCAAAATAAAAATGTGACGTTTTAACGCACTGGCCATGGATTACAAAGGATAACAAAACAAAGGAATTATATTATGACATTAGAAAGAGCCGTCCAAACGTCATCAAATCTGGCTATAAACGAGAGAGATGGAAATAGCGGTAATGTCGAAGCTCGGAAGCGAAACTTGTCAAACTTTTGACAAGTGGCTGTCACAATTGTAAAACAAATAATAACTGTCTCTTAACGTAACAGTCTTGACAATTAAATGAGGTTATAAATTTAAGATTCAGAATAGAAATACGTCTTTTTTGCTCGGCGAAGTTTTTTATGGATGGCTCGTTGTTATAAATAGATAAAAAAGTTACACAACGTTTACGGTTAATACATTTAATAGAAGTAAATCATTGTTTCTAATAAATTGTTTTCCGACCATTGTTCAGTGGTCACCATCGCGTTCTATTGTAAATAAATACTGGTGTCTATCTGTGGAATAGCGATGTTTCGTATATATGTATAATATACAATTTTTTTCAACGTTTTCGTTATCATATAATGGATGGAATAAAATACGATGTGTGTAGGTATGGTACTGCGCAACATTAAACATGAAACATTTAAATGACATAACTTGTACACGTACTCTCAAACAATATATTGTAATGCGAATATCACATACATATTATGTACCTTAACAGAGAACGTCAATTTTCCAACTTCAAAGAGATGTTCATAGATAAGCGTATAACCTCAAAAAAAAGACTTCTTAATGATACACGCTTTAGCGTAGGCTAACACTGTTTCACATTCGGTACGATAAAACAAAAACCCAAGTCTCTTTAATATCTTTGTTCAGAATACTTAATATCAATGACCCTGAAGTTAATTTGTTCATATACACATAATGAAACGTGTATGAGATTTTGCAACTCATTTGGGTATAGTTTAATATAATAAGTAAATTGACTAATGTGTATTTAGTCCTTTACTTTATTTTTAATAAAATTTAACATCAAATAAACCCCTCCAAGATAAATAAAAAAATATAATTATTAATACATATTTTTTTGTCATAACACTTCATCAGCATTTCCCCAATATAATAAATGTAGTAAATATACGGTGTTTGTTTTAAAATTATTTTGGTGTAAAATTCCAAAAGAAATTGTATGTATATCTAATATTCACAAATCTAGCGAATATTACGTATTTTGTAAACGCATAAAGCATAAGATTTTTCTCCCAAGATTTGTGCTATCAAGTATAGTGTCCTGTACTTTCATGTATAGTGTCAATAATTACATTCATGTATAGTGTCCTGTATCTATATCTAATATTTTTTAAAATATTTTATACTTTAATCAAGATAATAGAACCTTAAGCAAATTATCAGAGATTAAAGGTTATTCTGCAACATGTTATGGTCAATCCGTAGAATATACTTTACTTTAGTAAAACTCGCACGCCTGTAACTGACTTTTTATACTAGGTGACCGCAAAAAAAAATTAATTAAAAAAATGTTCAAAATATATTTTTTTTATGGAAACGTCATATTTCTCTAACGGATTTATATTCAGCTCTCAAAATAAGTGAGACTTTTTGTTCGTTTGTATATGTATAAATTCTATCGTTTTCATTTTATTTGCAAATTAACTTTATCATTTGCTTCAAATAGAAATTTGTTAACTCTGAGTATCTAAACAATCAACTGTTTTAGAAATGTAAAAAAATACTACAGTGTGACATTTCGAAAGCATTTGATTGTTTTTAGCGGCTTTATTGCGGCTTTACGGATTGCTTCAAAACGGTTTTAAATTTAAATCATTAAATTGACTGTAATATGATTTAAAGTTAAAACCGTTTTTGAAGCAATGAAACAACTTATTTTGAAAATAAAATACAATTGAATTTAGACATAGACAATTTAACAGAAAGTAGGTGACCCCTATTTTGACAGCTGAATACAAATCCGTAATATGGAATACGTAATTGCTCATTTATGAAATAAATCATTTATGAAATATCCTCAATTTTCTTAAGGTTCCCAACTGTCATTTATTTGTGACATAAAACCGTAAATATTTCAAAAACTATTGGACATAGTATATACCGTGTGTGTAAAGCTGACATCGGCCAATCATGAAAAAGGACAAACAGAAGTAAGACGACAGATAAGAAGCAACCGCACACGCATCGAAGGTAGTGAGGGAATAAAACCGGCCGTCTCACCACCTGTGCTTGGTGTTAGAACGAGAAGGGTAGCATTTGTCCTTTTTCACAACTGGCCTATGTCGGCTTTACACAAACTGTATACACACAAACTGTCTTTAAATCCAAAAATACAATAATATACAGGGCGTTCCGTTTAAAACAAATAAGTTGACATTGGCGAAAGTTCCAGAGCTCTCAAAATATTTTAGTTAAATAGAACGTATCGGCTTTACTTTGTCGCCAAAGCTTTAGAAGTTTAATTTTTAATATTCATAGTTTTTGAGATATCAATAAAGGCTCACCGTGGAGGGACACCGTGTATATTTGCAACAAATATTTAAATACGATACAGGTGCTATATCTTACGAGAAGAAAACGAAAATGGAAAATATTTTACCTATCCTTTTTTACAGCTCGAATCGGAATTTTCAACAACCTGCATATGTACATATACATATATACATATCCACAATTCTCTATAGGTAGATAGGTACTTTCTCCGAACACTATTCTGGATAAAACTCAAATAACCAGCATACGCAACATAACAACAAACGTACCCCGATCTCAACAATCAACAAAACATTTTCCTTACACTGTTAAAAATCATCTACTTATTACATAGTGAGAACAGCGGGAGGACTGCTTTCTAGTAATGCCTAAATGGGACTTACAGAACAAATTCTGGTGGGTTTGATAAGATGTCGCTCTCAGCAACTACTAGACGTCGTTCCCGGGAGCACATTATTAACGGTAGGCCCGTTAAGCTAGAGTAGAATGAAAATAATTCCCTTTCACTATTATTCGTCATCAGAAATCACAGAACCCGTTTTCGACCCTATTAAGTCTCATCAGCGTTACATATCTGACGACCAGTAACAATAAACGAGAGTATCGGCTTATTTCCTCGCCAGGGGAGTACATCGGTGACAGTGGAGACTAACAGTTCAATATACCAATTAATTAATGCATAGTACTAGCAATAAAGAACTAAAAATAAACAGCTAGCATCCTAGCAAACATAATTTCTAATTAACAAAATATCGTTTCTCGAAAGATAACAGAACGACAAAACAAAATAAATGACAGAAAGAAAATGGCTACTTTCTTTTTGTCACTTATTTTGTTTTGTCGTTGTTATCTTGTCGTTTCTGTAAAATTTCGAGAAACAATATTTTGTTAATTAGTAATGTATTACGCTTGCTAGGATGCTAGCTGTTTATTTTTACATTAATTTGTTACATTACTATGAAAAATGTCACATTAATTTTATTACACATCACTATTACTGGCACTGTGGAAATCAAGTATTATTCACTGACGGAGCACTGACAACCTCTTCAGGTAGGGAGTTCCATCTATGATAGATTATGTTGGGAGGTACAAATCGGTGTTGTCTGGTCTTAAAGTTTTCTCCTGTCAGTTTGTAGGAGTTATCACGTAGTATGCCATCATGATTACGAATGAACTCATTTTGGAGCAAAACAGAAAAATAATCATGTAAAATCTTATGTCTCAATAAGGTCCCCTCGCGTACGTCGTTCATTCAACGTGGGTAAATTGAGAACACTAAGGCGGTCAGCTCCATGTTCAGTTCTTGAAATGCCTTTGACACTCTGTGGGACCATTTTGACACCTAAATCGACTTGACTTTCTACCTATTTAATGATCGAGGAAGAGAAAGAATGTGAAGGACCATTCTTCTTCATCAATCTTCTACCATTAAAGTTTAATGGTAGAAGCCATTTATCACACCAGTCTTCAACGGTTCAAATATTATTTTGCAATATCCAAATCTCACAAAAATATTAATTAATGTTTATAGAAAATTAGTTTAATTAAATATGGAAAAATTAAATGTAAAAGTAGTGATTCCTCCGGCAGCGGTTTTTTTATTACATATCGAAAAAAATGGGATTAGGTAGTTGCTAGTAGGGATTACCAAAACGTTACTGTAAGTTTCAATGTAGTAATAATGAAATATAATATTTTATCATTTTTTTAGTGTACAAGACCAATGTTATCTTGAAACAGAAATTTTGTTGACTCGACAAGATACGAGCCTAACGACACGACAGTGCCGTTTTCAACAACCAGCATCGTAAAGCCGCGCCCCCATCATGGTGTTGTGATGATAACGCATATACCAGGCCTCCATCATCAACATCAATATACCAGGCGTCCCAGGTTAACCAAGTGATTTTAAAATCAACTCTGACAAACCACCACTCAGGTACAAATACCTCTAACATTTTTTAAATTAGAAATCTCATGTTTTCTATTGTCTTTTAGTTACCCTTACATCCGATAATGTTGAAAAACAATATTATGTTCATCATAGTTTGTTCATTGTGTGTGCAGGGTGTATTATGAAATAAATAGCCAGCCAAGAAAAAGGGAAAGAAGTAGGACTTTACTGAAGGATAAAATAAAACAAATTTAATTGCAACACCTATCGGACACGTCCCACTCATCGGATGTGTCAGTGAAAATGCAGTGGAGCGATATGCATTAGTTGTCGATTTTGCACCCTCCCTATTTCAATGAGAATTGACCCCTCACACAGCCAAAGACAAGAACTGCAGTGTGGGCAGTTCGCTCCGATTTGTGTAACACAGTAACGTCTGCGTCTGTCTCTAATTAACTATTACTATTATTAATATTAATATTACTACATTACTATTAAATAATCGAACTGCTGTCATAACACTTTTTATTCGTTACCAATTGCAGTAGCAATTTTTCGCCTTCAATGTACTCGCCTTGGCGATCTCTACACCGCTCCATACGACTTTTCCATTGTTGAAAGCAGTGCTGGAAGTCCGCTTCTGTCAGCTGGTTCAGAACCTCCGTCCCTTTTGCTTTAACCGCTTCCACACTTTCGGATCTTGTCCCCTTCAATGCCAACGTATCTAACAAGCCTGGATCAGCGTCAATGTTGTTTAGAATGTCAGCGCAAATGTTCATTCGCGATTCCTTTTTGCTCTAGAGTGAAGAGTTTTGGCACCATTTTTGCGCAAACTTTAAGCATGTTGAACGATTCATGCAAAATCTGGCGAACATATTCTTTGTCGAT
The DNA here is from genome assembly GCA_029963805.1 of Aromia moschata. Classification (NCBI taxonomy): domain Eukaryota; kingdom Metazoa; phylum Arthropoda; class Insecta; order Coleoptera; family Cerambycidae; genus Aromia; species Aromia moschata. Next base: position 86,048 of record JAPWTK010000469.1, read on the forward strand.
TCCTGTTATTTCAGCAAGCCCTCGGATACTTGGACGACGATCTTCGCGGATTATTTTACCATTTTTTTAATGTTTTCGCCCGTTTTTGACGTTGAGGGCTGTCCGGGGCGCGGATCGCCTTCGATCGTTTCATGTCCCTCTTTGAACCGTTTAAACCAATCAAAAACTTATGTGTGGATAAACATTCATTCCTGTACACTTTTTTTAACACTGGATAAGCTTCTGTAAAAGGTTTCTCTAGTTTAACAAGAAACTTGAGATTAACCCGTTGCTCCATCGGAACACTTAACATTTTTTTCGACGCGTCACTGGTGTGTAGACTACTGCTACAGTCAAACTGAGCGACCCACGCACTTGTCAAGCAAGCTCAGGGTGAGGAAAGTATCACCAGACACAGTTCTGTTCAAACATGTCGCGACACGCTCGCAGCGCGCTGGTAACAGTATCATTTCGGTTATTTAATAGCCACACCTCGTACAAGTGTTGTATGTATATAACCAAAAACTAATTTGTACAACTTAACGACATCACGTAATTCCCGTAGAATTCCCCACAGGTAATGGAAGAATATTGCGGTCTTTCTGTGACGTAATCACATACTTATGGTAAGAGTGCGGAATTAACTTTTTAGTTAGGATTCGTATATATAATACTTAATGAGTGCCCAATATTCTGGAGAATACTGGATAATACATAAAAATTCACTTTCACTTTCGGGGTACCCAAGACTCATCACACGCTCAGCATAACAAGGTTGAAAAATATCCGATGAGATGGTGCCCACCTTATTGAAACCAATAAGCCTCTATTGGGTGACTTCTTTGTGCTTCCAGTAGAAAATTGTAATATCGGGTTGTAAACGTCAGCACTAATAGTTCCACTGAAAATATAAGAACCTATAATTCCGAAATCCGGAGATTTTTGGTTTACACGGGAATTTTTGTGCTTACCCTTCCATTCCACTACATGGAGCTATTAGATAACCCATATAATACAACTGTATACAAATCAAGAGGTATTCTACCCCATAAATCCATGGTGGTTTTGTACTCTTTATTGAGGGCTCAACAAAACTAGCGCTAATTAAAAAGTTTTGTTGGTTTCCAATAAAACATTTATAATAGAAACAAATCCCCAGAAAATTAAGAAAGTAATTCAATTTGATCATATATGATACAATACCAGAATTGGCACGTTTTTTATCATATAGGTACGATACAATACCAGTGAACTGGTTAACAACTACTAAATATTTTATTTTTGAAAAATATTCTTCTACTTTGTAGAGGAATCGTTTGCGAAACATTTTATAAGGGTTAGTTATTCCATATCACCACGCTATCGATGGCCCTTGGAACACGAGTAAATATAATATGGAAGCAGCTTTAGTCGACATTGTGAAATTGGTGTGTAAAAGCAGTACGGAAGAAGCGAAGAGTGTAAAAGCACTTAATAGGCAGTCTTATTTGCAATTTCTTCTGGACATAGTATACGTATAACTTGCTCCGAATTTATTTCCAGACTTTCCACAATGTATAGCATCGGTATATGCAGGGCCAGATTATCCATAAACTACACTATGCACATGAAATAAAAGTAAAAAGATGATACTATATTCTACAAGTTATGGAGACAAAAATACCATTATTTTACTCAACAATCAGAAACAGAATCAAACTATAGAGCGCGTCCATAGTTGGCGATGGATGTATTGCTATCTTGGAAACTATAAGAGATAGTTTCCAAGTAAACGGTTAAATTGGCAAAGTTGTAGAGAATTTTATGAGTATTTGACGAGGTTTTTGAGATATTTTGGAAAAACTGAAAACGCAAAAAATAATGCATTTTTGTCAGAAGAGAACCCAGTGCCACAACTGTTGTTGCAATTGTTACTTTTATATTGCGGTATTACCAAGTTGAGGCACTTCCCCTGAAAATGGTTTTTAATGTTATTTGTTAGTAAGACATTATTTTTTGCTTAAGTATTAGGTATCGTTGGAACGAGAAAAATTATATTAGAAAAGAATACCTATATTATAAAAAATATCACAAAAACCGTCTCGGCTTAATTCATAAATCTGTGCTAATTAAGTTTTTCTATCTTAGTTTCAGATAGCAATATCCTCGCCAATTCTGGATAACTTGTAATAAAAGCCTCCAAAAAACGTAAGATGGAATACTTTGCAAAACGACTTTGTTGTTGTAAACTTTTGACAGTGGCTATCTCAATTGTAAAAAAAAATACTTGTAACAGCCCTGACAATTATTTAAGGTTATTTTAAGATTAAGAATATAAATACGTCTTTCTTTGCTCGGCCAACTTTGATGACGTTTTTTTTTTCTGGATTTCTTAACATTTTTTCACAATACAGTAGAACCCCGATTATACGTGCTCCACGGGACCGGACGAGGCACGGAAATTTGAAAATCACGGATAATCCGAACATTTATTTCTTACATATGTACGTATACATAATAAAAAGATAACAGAAAAAAATAAAACTCATAAAATTGCATAAAAAACAGAATTCTACATAAGTAAAATTTTACACTAAATAAGAGAAATAAAAACTCTAGATAGGTAGGTTAACTTTCATTTACATAAAACGGATATGTATTTTAGGTACCTATGCTTTTGAAAAAAAGTCTGTCACTTTGGTCTGTGTTAAAATTCGTCGATCGTTTTTAATCTTCTGACGTATTCTGTGCAGGTTCAAAATGTCGACAAGGTTCGAAGATTCTCGTTGCTCAAAATAGTCTAGTAGAACGTTGGCAGCTTCTTCAGCCTCTCGGTTAGTTACTCTTTTGACTGATACCGTCCCATTATTTTCTTCGTCTTGACTATCATTTTCGGATGAATCAAGTTGTGACGTACCGGGCTGATTCAAAACTTGTTCGACAATATCGTCGTTGCTAATGAGTTGATAACCTGGCTCATTTTTGTCACACTGAGTCCACCTTTCAACCTCAGTTTCATCAATTTCTTTGAACTCATCGGCGTTGCGCACTAATGCAGTTAGTTCAGTTATGGTTGTTTCTTCATCATTAGGTTCCATGATGCTTTCATCTTCCTCTAGCGACATTATTTTGTAAAAAGCTCTTTTGAAAGTCATTTCTTTCACTCCATTCCATGCATTTGCCACTGTAAAAATTGCGTCTTTGATTTCCAAATCTTCATCAGATCAACTTCATCCAACAAGTTCATCATAAGTTTTTTTCGGTAGAGGCGTTTCATTGTCTCAAGCAACATTGATGTAACATTGGGTGGAAAAAACTTACATTAGGATGAGAACGAGCATTATCCAGAAGAAGAAGGGCCTTTTGTGGTAACTTTTCCTTTTTCAAATAAGACTTTACTTCAGGTATAAACTTTTTATGGAACCAATCTTGGAAGATGTCACAAGTTATCCAAGCAGCTTGCTGGTTATAATAGTGAACTGGAAGACTATGCGGTTTCATGTTTTTAAAAGCGCGAGGATTTTTTGATTTTCCAATTACAGTCAGTTTCAGTCTATGGCCGCCAGACACGTTGGCACAACACAACACTGTTATCCGGTCTTTACTTTTTTTATACCCCGGTGCACTCATCTCATTACTTGTAGCTAATATTTTTGTATGTATTGCTCGCCAGTATAAGCCTGTTTCTTCAGCGTTATAAATTAGAGAAGGTTGTAGATTATTTTCTGTAATTATGGTCTCCAGGTCATAGCAAAATTCCACCATCGCTTCTCCGTCGGCACTGAGCTTCTCGCCGTGAATGGTAAGCTCACGAATCCCGTGACGTTTTTTGAATCGATGCAACCAACCACTTGATGCATTGAAAGGTTCTTTGAATTTCAAGCGTTCGCGAAAAATCTCCGCTTGTTTAGCACACATTGGCCCAGAAATTGGTTTTCCCTCCGATCGTCTCTGCAGAAACCACTTCTGCATCGGAAAGTTCTACATCGAGTTGTTGAAAAGTTGCTCCTTTCAATGATTTACGTGCTGATATGTTTTTAAAAGAGTCAGACTGAGATATAAAATTTTGTAGTTTCACTTTATTTTTAACGATATCGCGTATTTTTCGCTTGCCAACTTCATAGATTCGTGATAATGATACGTCTCCCTCAAGGCGCTGCGTATCGAGAGTTTACGTCGAGTAATTTACGGTAACGTTATTTCGATAAAACTTCAAAAATGCAATTTCAATAATGGTAAATCATGGCACGGATAATCCGCAGCCCGGATAACCCGCGCACGGATAATCGGGGTTCTACTGTACTAAAATAAATTATTTTTTCTACGACCGCTATAAAAAACAGCATTTTTCTCACACTTTACACAACTACAAAGTTATGTATTGTTCTTACCCGTGAGAAATAATTTCTCACAGTTCATTTTCCACACCTGTACATTTTAAATGGGGAATCGTCGACATCAAAATGAACGTAGTTGGCTGTTAGCGCTTCTGTTTTAAAGTATTTATTGAAAATAATTGTTTGATCTGTCAAATCGTAAATCAAAAAAACAAAGTGCTTTAAATCAAATATATTTAAAAGCAAAATTTTAAAAATAAATAATGTATTCAATGTATTTCAAATTAATAATGTATCATCGTTTTTTAAAATATAGTTATATTTAAAATGTTATATAAAAATAAATGCTTGTAGTAAATTTCTTTCTACATTTTTATAAGAAATGTGCAGTCGTATAAAAAGTATAGTGTGCAATATGTGCAAAAATGCAATTTCTCACCCGTTTGAATTGTGCCACTCGCCTGCGGCTCGTGTTGCAACTTTTTCAAACTCGAGAGAAATTAGCCATTTTCTGCACTTGTTGCACAATATACTATTTTCGTGATTCCAAGATTCAGCGAATGGTCACCACATTCAATACATAGTAGCTCATATAGCACAGTGACGAAGTTCTGAAGTTGTCTCTTTCTGCATTTTTTCCCCAAAATCGAAAGGCGCCAAACTTTCGCACAATGCAACAAGAGGATTTTTATCTTGGGGTTTGGGGCATACGCTGTCTAGGGCATAAATACCAAAAGTGGTCTATACGAACCCCCAGTGGTCGATTTCGACTTGCAGGGGATCCATGTCAGAGAGAAAAAAAATGAAGGTGCACGAGACATAAATGGAGATCCACGTGGGTGGACCCATTTAGGGCTGGTCATCAACATTTAGGCGTTCCGTAAATGTCTTATTACACCTAACACAGATTGTGTGTGTCGTAATACTTGTAACAGATATAACTTATAATAAATGCCTTTCAACCCTAACCCTACCCTATCTACAAAAAACCGAAAGAAAGCACCACTCTGTCAGTTGTCAAAAACGCATTTGAAGTTAGTTAGTTCGGGAAATCCAGTATTAGGCAGGCGGGGATCTAAGGAAGACAAAAAAAATCGGCAAGTCGTCCACGGGACAAACTTCTGGCCTAGGGCCTGCAAGACCTTTAATCCGGAACTGGGTATATGGCGGCCAAAGACGGCCAGGACACCCGGTATACCGTGCCGATGCCATATGTGAGGTTCGTACCGTAGCGCGTGTCACCTCGCGGACCTCCAGCGGATCAGTTCTTCGGCGGACCTCCGCCAACATGCCTCGTGCGTGGCGGTACGGCGACGCTACTACGTACTACTCGGTACTGTGCCTGGCATACATCGGGATGTGTTCCTTTTGGATCGTGGCCGTCGGTGCAGGTATGCAATTTTCCGTTGGCATAAATATGCTCGCTCGCCTCGAAGGTGATTCTACCGGTACGTGATCGCGCGATTTTATTTTTTAAATACGCACATAAATATAGAAATTTTACTTAATTCCGTACACCTAAATTAAAATATGTAAAAAACGGTAAATTAGGTACCATTGTACCTATAGCGTCGTATATTTAAATTTAATCATGTTTGGAAATACCACTCGCAGATCCAGTATATATTTTGAAACATGTCTCCTTTAAACGGTTTGACATTTCTTTTAAATAAATCTTTTGAATATTAATTTTTATATATAGGGTGCGTAGTCGAAAAGTCTTTAGACTTTTGAAATATTTCGTATTTTACTCATTCGTTGTACTAAATAAAAATAATGTTTGTATTTGTTTCTTCATGTAATATACTAAAAGAAAGCTGTGTTCTGAGGAATCAAATGATTACTTGTATTTACTCGCACAAAAACTCAATGATTCTAAAAGAGGGGATTCTATAAGAAAACCATTGACAATGACATTTATCTATGACATGAGTGACCTCGTATACTTATCTCTCATGTCAAAAAAATACCCAACTAAAAACAAAAACTGAGGTAACCGAGCGTTTTCCTGACAAAATTCTTCGATTTTGATCGAATTTATACGCGAGTGTTGAACCTCACTGTATATTGTATGTGTATATGTATGTGTATTATTATATTTAATTCCTTTTTTTTATTTTTAATTGACTTTAGAAATAGACGTTAAAACTCGATAAATACGTGAATTATTGCTTTTAACTGAGCCACACTGCGATCGAGGCAATTAAATTTTTTGCGAGGTGAAGCGTGTGACAGCATTCAATTGACTAGAAAAAATGACTATTTTGACAAACCGCGATCTGGTTCTGCGTCAGCCGTCGGTTCTAAATTTGTACGCCAAACTATTTAAGATAATTCCTTCACAAGTAAGCGGAAACTTTCAACAGAATTTCTTTTAAACTCTAATTGAAGTTCCCACCAAGAAAATCCCTTTTGATAGGATTATATACAACAGCCTGGCGTACAACTTAACTTACCAAAGATTAACGATTAATGAACATCCAAATCGGTTGATCAGTAAAATCAAAATTGTGACTTTTTGAACCAATAGACATGACAATAGACAATGTCGCGCATTTTAAAGTACCATCATGCTTTGCAAATGTTTTCAATTGCAAAAGTTACCGAAATAATCGATTTTTTATTTAGCCTAATATAAATGAACAAAATACAATTTAAAAAAAAGTCCGAAAACTTTCCAACCACCTATTTTTATCAACCTGAAATATGAAAGACCGACACATGTTAACACACGTAGTAGATTTTTTCAAGAGACAAAACAACAATAAAAATTTGACTTGACTTGCCACACCTATTGAATCAGACATTATGTTCAATTTCAATTAGTGGATTTTCCGTTTAACCAGCGGCGTTAATTCAGATTATTAACAAATTCAATCAATAGAATGACCTTCCAAAGATTTTTTCTAACATAAAAAAAGCATTTAAGTGACTTGATTAATTTAAAAACCGTCGATAAGTGATTCAATGATTTAATGATATTTTGGGATGATCAACCCAATGCAAAAAAAATATGTGGTGACGAAAGAGTAAAAATGATGTAGCTATAATATACCTATATATAGACTATAGAATATATACCTGTATATATTGAATATACAGATTTACCTAGACGAAAAACTGTCGCTTTTAAATATGACAAATTATAAAAAACGGTATTTTTTAATACACATATTTTTAACTAATATAATTATTTTAACTAAGTCATCGATTCGAAATAACTACATTCCAAAACATTTAGCTCTCTCTACCAATAAACAACAGAAAACGTTTTTATTGTCAATTGCTTGTAGGATTAGATAAACTAATTGGAAATATTTTGTGTGCTTTCAAGGTTATAACTAAATTAAAGTATATATATATATAATAAGGGTTGCTTTGATAAAACGAAAAAGAATATAAGGTAATCCTCATGGCAAGTAACGATATCTTTACGATACAATATTTACACATGTGACCCCATTCCCCGTATTAACAGAGCGAAACTCATTTTATCAAAATGTCCATATTCAACTACCAGTATTGTTTTCGGGGTAGATAACACAACACCACTATTTTTATAAGTAGGTACCGTTACAATTAGGTTTATTAGTAAATATTAAATAACAGAGAAAAACGTCAATAATCTGTTGAAAATTATCATTTAAATTAATGGAAATTAAATTTCCAAATTGAACCTACTCATTGTATGTACGTGGCAAATCCCCAATAGGAGTTGGGAGACTAGGATAGTAGTTACTAGATCATTTCTTGCATTCGTATTTCTCGAACTCAAGAATTATAGAGTAGAATACCTGAAATTCTAAAATAGAGAAAACTAGATAATTTTAATTTTTTGTTTTATAGCATTAAGTATACTCTAGGTATACCATTGGTATCTATTTATTGTAAATTCTTACAGTTTTGGTGACTTATGACACTACCCAATTTCAATCTTGGAAAAAAATTATACCCTAATGTAAGAAATATTGCAATTTACATATAACGTCTCAGAACGGACTCACTTATTTGCAAGGATTTTACGAGTATGGCTTGTAATTTATTTCGATTTATACATTTATAAATTTGTACGATACGAAGGTATAGGGAGGGTACTAAAGCATACTGTATTGCAGATTAAAACGACACATTTTTATGTGGGTATTAAAGGAAACTGAATTTCGTAGGTAGATGCTATTTTTTAAACGGTTTACATAATAAGACAACATTTCATCATTTTCATATTCAAATCAAGATAGGTATACTTTAAGAGGTACCTACATAAATAAAAAAATATTAGTTAGGTAAGTTAGGTACTTTAGGTGGTACCTATCTACCTATTATTTTTATCTTTGGAACAACTTAGGAATAATTTAGGCACTATCTTGTATTAAAATCAGCATGTATTTATTCCGTGTAATTTTGTTTGTGATACGCATATATTTACTGTCCGACTATCCAGTACCTGCCATGGTGCGCCATTATTTTGACGCTATCATGCATATTAATAAGTGTGTCGTCTGACCTAGTATTAAAGTCTCCCCGATTTTCTAGACAGGTATTGCAAAAATGATTATTACCGTGTACATTTTTAGGCGATTTAATAAAACGTTTATTGAATGCACAAAAACAGCTGATTACAATGTAATTATGCAAAAAAAACTAGGTGGGTAGCTAGGGTACATAGCTATGAGAATTGAAATTATGAGTTGTGAAAAAGTTCTGTATGACTATGAGTAGATGGTGACAGCCGTACAAATGATTTATTTATTATATGTTTTCTGAAGGCACAAGGTCTGGTGAATACGGTGGATGGGGTGTGTGTATTAGTAAGTAGTATAACTTTGTCCAGCCCAGTGGCGGCCGGTGGAATTTTGACATACTCGTGTTTTCGTCAGGAGGCATGGGACTCACACCACAGTTTAAGGGGTGGTTACTAGACCTAAATAGGCTATAATAGCAAAAAAACTTCAAGGAATACTTGCGAAAATTATATCAAGCCGTAGCCGCAGAAGATCGAGCTGGGCGGCTAAATTTCGGAGTTGGGCACAATAGCGCACAGCGGTGATGGTGATATTGTCTTCCAGGAGTTCCCAGTGATACACGCCACGAAGGCCTCACCAAATTGACAACATCACCTTTTTCGGGTCGTCAGATTCGGGTTACAGCTGTGATTTAGGTACATAAAGCACTCACTTTTCATCTCCGGTAACAAGATTGTTCATTCAGTCAAAATGACGACTTCGGGACAGAAGCTGTGTGCAAATATTATTCCGATGATGGCATCGTACCAAAACTCTCGATATCCAGTTGAGGTGACCTACCAGATCGAGGTTTATCGTCGATGCTGTAGTCACCAGATCCGAAGCGCGCGAACCATCTTTTGCATGTTGCTAAATTAGGGGGAGTTGTCGGAGATTTAATAATGTTAATGCACATAAGTGTACGCATTATATAACCTGTACCCCACCACTCTCCAGACTTGTCTAGAAAATTCCAAGCGCTTCGAGTGAACGGCTCAATACTAATGAATCAACTGGATATATAAACAGAATACTATATATATACACATTCCCTAACTAAAAATTATATTGTAATAAATGTCGTTCCAACACACTCGTACATAATATGTATATTCCATGAGTTTTTGGCCATCACAAGCTGTTTATGCGCACATCGGCGTTGTATATTAAATGCCTTGGTTTGATTGTGTCTGACAAATATGACAAATGAGGTACAATTGATTGCTTTATTTTTAGAAGATATATAGGTAGTTGTTTTGCATTTGACTTATATGAGTTCAGAATAGTTTTTTCGCATGATTTCTAAAATATTGTTAGAGAAAGTGTAATCTACAATACGTTTGTAAATTCCATAATTTATTGTAGAATATACTACTTCAGCGCACATTTATCCAGCTAGTCTGGCAAAATAGGGTCCAACATTCCCATTTCGCAGTTACACAAACGACCTTTTTGTTACAACTATAGTAGGTATAAATATTCAATGAAAATAATCGTAAAATAACATACTTCAAGTGAACACAAAACATTGTCAAATTGTAAAATTGAGAAAAAAACAATTAGAAATGTTTGACAGCTTACATTTTAAGCAGGCTTTAAGTAAGGTATTATTGAACAAGACTAGTGATTATCACATACCTAAACTAACTAATCTAATGGTAATGTAAGAAAACACCTAGATACGTCTCAACTTCATTTTTTATTTGGAGAATAAGTTTTTTGTCAGTTTTTTTAGTTGTAGAATAATATCATAACATACAATAAAAGCTGTAACTTTTCTAAAAGAACGTGTTGACACTGTGAACGACGAACGTTATATGTCACTTTTTTAACTGACTCGCCATAAGACCGCTATAAAACTGATGTCAGATACATTTCTAGGTCCTCAGAGATGCAGAATCGCTCACCTATAGACCGTTTTACGACATACATTTAGTATACGATATTAATAACTAATTTGTTATTAATGTGAGTCATAAAATTAATACACACTAACTAATTAATATCCATAGAGGACAACTTTAGTGATCACACACACCCGATAGGATCCCCCCGACTCAAACAATGTTAATACGTCCCTGGAATCACGGTAACATCAGTGGGGTATCTCATAAAATATTCACGTGTTATCAAGAAAAAAATGAAAACATTCTTTATATCCTCAAATTAAGCTTTAACACTGCATCCATTTATTAACTTTTACTAACCATTTATAGGCCAGGCATCTTAGGATATTTCATGGAAAGTTTAGGTACAGTCGTAATCACCTTCATTCCTTATGTTTTTTGAGTCGTTGAATACGAATATGAGGTTTGCTGACAGAAATTTTGCCCGGAACCTTGTTAAAATCGCAAAAAACTTCTAAATTTCGCCACTTTTTTTGTTTTTTCGCTTATATCTCGAAAACTATGCATTCTAGCGAGATGATCACTCTAAATAAAGTTAAAGTAGTCAACATTTCCTACAAAATTCATTGGTTACTTTTCAAATTCGGTTCAGGGGAACGGGAGCTAGAGCGCACTGAAAAAACGGACAAAATACCAAAAAATTTTCGTGTCGTGGCATTCATGATGGTCCTTCCACTCGCAGTCTTTTCCTTAGAAGTCAGTAGGGCCAGAGAAGTCAGATACATCTGAAAAGAACAGATAGGATGGAATTATATACGTCTTCACAGTTCAGGAATATGATTTATGAGGAATCCAGTGTTTAAGAGAAGTTTTCCGAAATTAACGTGAAAACAAGGTATGAAATTAATAGGTAATGTTACACACCTTCCGAGCATGAAGCTGGTTGTTCATCCTCCTCCTCCTCCTTATCCTCTTCCAATGCTGCTGCAGCTTCTTCAAGGCTTGGAAACTCAAACTCTAATTCTTCTTGAAGGCCCAGTGCAACTTACCCTCGCCTCATTGCAGCTACAGTTTCGTGCACATGTTTTGGTGCACTTACATGTGACCAACTTGAGCAATTCGGAGGGAGCAGGGGCTGAAAGAGTGTGTGACTGGCTCAAGCCTGTTGGTGGTTCTCCTCCAATCCAAATCCTCTGCACGCTTTTCGACCCCCATCCATTGCTGCACTTGATACACTCGGTAACTGTGCTGCGAGGCACAGCGAGGTTGCTGAGGGTGGAAGCGCAGCAATCTTGAATGATGCCTTGAATGCATCCTTCTTATAGTTGAGGAAGCGCAGGTGGTTTATAGGCCAGTCAATAGAGCTTTTTGACATGACACGATTGATACATGAAATCCGACTACGGGATACTTTTAAGTTCAGTCCTTAGATGAAAACGTATATGAATTGGACTAGGAAATGGTTGCACTTTGTTTTTTTTTTTAATAACAAATTAGTGGAAAAAAATGGATTTTTTTCAGTTTTTTGCTTATAGAAGAAAAGGTATTGAAGCAATTACATCGCATCCAATAGGAAAGTTGTATGAGAATGCAAAAACCTTTAAAATGAAAAAAAAAAGCAAGTCAATCAGTGCATTTTTCGCCGAGAAAACTCGGAAAAAAATTAATAAACTCGTAATTCGAGTATTTTTGCATTAGAAGAGTCAATGTAGGTAATATCACGAAGAATGAGTGTGCAAAAACTGGATTATGGCCGATGAATAGTTTTTGCACAATAGTCGAATAAGTTTTTGGACTATGAAATAGTTGCACTTTTTTTAATAACAGATTAGTGAGAAGAATGGGGTTTTTCAGTTTTTTGCTTATATAAGAAAAGCTATTGAAGCAATAACATCACACCTAATAGGAAAGTCGTAGAGAATTCAAAAAACCTTTAAAATGAAAAAAAAATAAAAGTCAATCGGTGCATTTTTCGCCGAGAAAACTCGGAAAAAATTAATAAACTCGTAATTCGAGTATTTTTTGCATTAGAAGAGTCAATGTAGGTAATATCACGAAGAATGAGTGTGCAAAAACTGGATTATGGCCGATGAATAGTTTTTGCACAATAGTCGAATACATTTTTTTACATCGTAGTTTGAATATTCCATAACATGTCGAGCGATAGAATAAATAACAAATACTCGACGGATTTGGAAACTACAGAGTGTAAACTACAATTCGTCCATTTACTTTGTTTCATTTAAATGCCATTAAATTGGTGTAAAACGCGTCTGAACACCGCGCAAAATTTGCTGGTCGCTGCCGCCGCTTCCCCTCGCTCCCTCGCTCCCCGCCCCCCTACCTCGCTCGGCTGTCAGCGCGCCGCCGAACATTTTGCGCGGTGTTCAGAGGCGTTTTACACCAATTTAATGGCATTTAAATGAAACAAAGTAAATGGACGAATTGTATTTTTCTGTAGTTTCCGAATCCGTCGAGAAAATGTTATTTAATCTATCGCTCGACGTGTTATGGAATATTCAAAATACGATGTAAAAAACTTTATTCGACTATTGTGCAAAAACTATTCATCGGCCATAATCCAGTTTTTGCACACTCATTCTTCGTGATATTACCTACATTGACTCTTCTAATGCAAAAAATACTCGAATTATGAGTTTATTAATTTTTTCCGAGTTTTCTCGGCGAAAAAATGCACCGATTGACTTGATTTTTTTTTTCATTTTAAAGGTTTTTGAATTCTCTACAACTTTCCTATTAGAGTGATGTGATTGCTTCAATAGCTTTTCTTATATAAGCAAAAAACTGAAAAAACTCCATTTTTTTTCACTAATCTGTTATAAAAAAAGTGCAACTATTTCCTAGTCCAATTCATATACGTTTTCATCTAAGGACTGAACTTAAAAGTATCCCGTAGTCGGATTTCTGGTATCAATCGTGTCATAAACTCACCCCTTTTCGAGCTCTATTGACTGGCGTAAGGGAGGGCGCATTCTTTCCATTGTAGCCGTACACTTCGACCAGGAATCGTTCTCCAGCTGCTGCTATGGTTTGTGGATTTGTGGAGTGGCGTTACTATTTTGTAATACACTGATAAGGTCGCCAAATTTGGGATTTTTTGTGAGTACTTCGATGAACTTCATTTTCTCCTGGTTGTATGGTGCAGATGTCGTATCACATCCACTATTTCATTGTAGTTTTGTTATTTATAGCGAGTGAAGTATATGTTGTCGGTGCACTTCTGTCTCTTCCTGGCTTCAAGAAGAAAGCACTATTTTTCTTGCACAAACCAATCAGACTAACCAAGAGATCAACATCCTCTTCTACAATGATCACATTGTCATTAGATTCCGCCTATGACAGCGCTTTAGTAACTATCAGTGTGTCTGCATCTTCTGCAGCTTGTTTCCAAGACATGTTTTCAGGGGTTCTCGGCGGCTCACAGAAACCTCATTCCAAAAACATCTCCCCAGAATAATCTCTGTAGGTTTTGTGTCGATCGAACGTGTCGAAAAATATAAGGATAAAATGATGGGGATAAAAGGGTGTGACACGTCGGTTTTGGTAAATTCCTCATATTCATATTTTCAGATTAGGTTCCTGAACAGCGGGCCCACTACTTTGTCTATTAATAAGTATATTTCATCGAGTTATATATCATACATGGTAGAAAGTATCGTAATATGAGTCGGTCCCGCAGAAATGGGACGTAAAAAGGTAAGATTTAGCGTTTCAAAAATGTTTTGGGATTTTGCTCGTTTTTCAGCGCGCTCTAGCGCCCGTTCCCCTGAACCGAATTTAAAAAATGACCAGTGCGTTTTGTATGAAATTTTATCTACTTTGATTTTTTATAGAGTGGTCAACTCGCTAAAACTAGCTAACGCATAGCTTTCGAGATATAAGCGAAAAAAACAAAAAAAAGTGGCGAAATTTCGACGTTTTTTGCGATTTTAACAAGGTTCCGGGCAAAATTTCTGTCAGAAAACCTTAGATTCGTATTCGTAGTCACCTTCATTCCCCAAAAACATATGGAATGAAAGTGACTACGACTGTATCTAAACTATCCACGAACTGCCCTTTTTATTCCTAATTGCCTGGCCTATTAATTAAAATCGTTTTTGCTACCAAATATAACTTGTAAATCGGCGCGGCATTCAATTGCCATGCAAAACATAGTACATGCTATAATTTTTCCGAGTTTAACTATAACGTGCCTAGAAGCTTTGAAAACGATCACACTCGATTTAATAAAACAGGAGCATAGCTTAATTAACGTACCCAGCACGTATAAGTAAGTACATATAACCACACATTATGCCTCGGTTTTAGCGTAGTTACTACTGGCATGTATGATACACTCAGTTATATATTTGTAACTTATACTTTGTAAGAAGATAAGTAATAGATACGTAACTTTAATGGTCAAAATGACTGTAAAGTTAGACACTGTAATATTTGTACTAAAGAACTTTATATAAAAATCAGTCCATCCATTTGAATTTTATAAGACCGACATGGAGTCTGTTCAATCTTAAAACCAACTTTAAATGCTACTAGGATAATTTTTTAACTACGCTGTGAACTAACTACTGGATTCGTTAACTTCAGGTCTTCGAAGTTAACGAATTAACGAATAAAGTTCTTCATATCTATGCAATATAACGCAGTAAAATTTTGACCCTCTGTTTGATATCGAATCCAATAAATTCATTTCTGAACTTGAATGTTGAACCTGTATATGACCTTTATATGACCTGTCACGACTGTAATTAAGAAATATTATGCGTTGCCATAATATGACTGGGATTTATTAAAGAAAATAGTAAGCCCTTGTTTACCCTAAAAGTAACCCTCAAAAATTATGACGAATATTATATATAGACATCCAAAAAAAACGTCATCAAAGTTGGCCGAGAAAAAAAGACATATTTCTATTCTTAATCGAATCGAATTTAACTTTAACTTAACCTTATTTACTTGTCAAGACTGTCACATCATATGACAGACATTGTTATCTTATTAATTATATAGAAATTGTGTCAGTCACTTGTCAAGAGTTTGACATAACCGAAAAGCATAGACACTACCGCTATTTCCATCTCTCTCGTTCATAGCCAGAGTTGATGACGTTTTTTTTTTTGGATGTCTATATTAATGGGTGCAACTTGAGACTCTCAATTAAAATAGATAGGTTCTTCTACAGCTTCAATAACAAAAATGACAAAAAAAAGAACTCAACGTCATCTTGACAATTAACCCTCACATACTCCTATCCTTTTATCCACATAAATTACACCCCAATTTACACCACCTATTTAAATAAAGTTATGTGACACAAATATTACAAATGTGACGACATTTAAGTACTGACAAAACATTAAAAAGAAATCTCACACAGCAAGATATGATAAAAAGTTAAGAAGTATACATTTATCAAGCCTTGTTGGTGGTTTTAAACATGCTTTATAACATTATATTCACTCAATTCGTTTCTATATAATTCTTCTATTCCTTATGAATTAGCACCGGCCTGCCGAAAAACAATGAGGGGTCCTTTATATAATAAGAATTTATGGATTGCCTTCAGCTGACGATCGAGCGCATGATTTTACCTAAACTTGGTCTCCTACCATGGAGATTATAGGAGATTTTTCCGTTGTATGAATGTGAATACATCCCATTTATGGTTCCCACATTCGGTTCACACGTTCTCACCCCTTTTGGGTGACATACCACGATGTATTCACCCTTCCCAAAAATATATGTTCAATGGTTTAAAATTGAGATGTTCAATCGCTCTGGGGTTTCGAGAATGATTGCTGAGTGCATGGAGATGGAAATGACCTTGTCCGTGATCTCTACCAACTTCTCAGTGCTACAGGACTCTAGCAACTCTGTTTCTCTGGTCACCAGAATCAAAAGGGCCGGACTTAGGAAAATCCCCGCGGGCCCCTTAACGGGCCGGCCCTGAAAATTTTTCGTCTTCGGATTCGTAATCAGCGTTAAAACCTGTCGACTCCATACCCTCATGCTCGCTGCACAGACGTTTTTTTGTTTTGTGTGGCTGTGTTATCAGAGCTTCCTATATCAAGATGAATTTATCAAAATTTTGATTTTTTTTAATGGAGATTTTCCATTTCTTCCACACAAAAGTCAAGGTACGGATTGGTGCAGTTTTCGCTACAAACTTATTCAGTTCATTAAATGAACGAAAAAGTTTAGAATGACCCGTCCACCTTGTAAAACATTGTTAAGATTTAGATGACTTTTAATGAAAACTTATTCATTTATTGACATAATTGTTTTTCGGCAGGCCGGTGCTAATTCATAAAGAATAGGAGAATTATATAGAAACGAATTGAGTGAATATAATGTTATAAAATCCCCCGGGGGCCCCTTAACGGGCCGGCCCTGAAAAATTGACAATATACTTCAATTTTTCTTTTTTTTTTTTTTTTTTAAAATTTTTCCTCCCTTTTTTTGTGTGGCTGTGTAATTCATGTGGATATCTTCTGGATCTATTCTGACAAAGAGATTGTCATTAGCAAAAATGTACGATGTTTTGCATCGGTTACTTGTTATTAGTATTTTCTACATTCTTTTCAGTAGTACAAATTGGAAGGAAATCAACACTATATTGTTACCAAGTACATCAAAATCGATCAATTATTCTTTTAGTACGGCGCGGCAGTTCAAAATTGGGCCTTATCCCGGGGAGTAGAACCTATCGACGAGCAGTTTATTTTGAGCGTATAAATAAAACGGTTACGCTTTTAGAACCTCATTTTACTTTTAACAAGAATACGCTTAGTTCGTGAATAATATATTCATTTTGCCAGACGAACCAGTGGTTCCAAACTATCTGACAACCTCAGCGGAAATCTGAATTATGCAGATCTTGGCAACACAATTTCTCATTTGCACGGCCATTCAAACAAATTGAGTTTCTCAGAAGTGTCAGCCACACAGAAAATCAAACGGTTTACTAAAAACTGCCTGGTTGGAGTTACGTAACACCTTACATTTTTCTGCTAATTAATCGTTAATTACTCCGGTCTCTTCCTAAAATCTATCAATTTCTCGACACATTAAGATGACGAAAAAAAGTAATATCAAACACATAAAAGATCCAATTACGGACCGTCAAAGCATCTATTACTCACCCAAATTGCTAGTCCGAAATCGGGTGCCTCTCTATCATTTAATCTGGACGACGGAAAAAAAGCAATTATGCCGCGAAATGGCTTTTTTCTCGCACCTGGCCGACGGCGTGTAACAGCCGTTCTCGTACGAAAATAAACACGGCGACTAGTGACTTGTAAATATATCAGTTCTTGGCTATGCATAACGAGGAGTGTATGAATGAAGATACGTCTTTGCTGCGGAGGACCAGCTAGTAGCCGAAATAGAGTAGAAACCGACTTACACTGAGCGTGAAAAAAAAATACAGATTAACCCTTTAACGCCCAATTGCACTGTCAAGGGACATGAACTTATAGGCTAATATTACTGATAGAAAAAATAAAGAAAATATAACTAAAACCATGTGTTCCTATGTTTTCGAGGTCGCTCTTTCGAATGGAACCGTTAAAATTTGCAAAAAAATCGATGTAAGCTTCAATTTTTAACAAAAACGCGATTTTTTCAAGATTATTTTTTTTAAAATCGCAATTTCAGCTATGTTATCGTCCTTTATGCCACTCAAAAACAAATAGAAACGTGCACTCGAGACGTGTACTTGAAGGACACGCAATGAGAACAATTTAATTTTCTCATTTTTGAGGTTAGAATAACTAGATATGTTATATAGTTAGAATAACTATATATACAATTGCGGGATCATTGACGCAAAAGAAGAATTTTGAAAAATTATTAGTCCCAAAGGGGTTTTTGGGGTCGCTGATCACCATTCTGATGTCAGAATTTCAAAATTCAGGATGGTAGATATGACATGGCGACCATTTTGAATCAAATTTCGAAATCCTGAATTTTGAAATTCTGACATCGGGATCTTGATTAACGACCCCGAAAACCCCTAGTTTACCAAGTTTGAGGCAAAATGATCGAAAAATTTGAAATTTAATTCGGGATGGTGGCCATATTGGATCCGCCATCTTGAATTTTGAAATTCTGACATCAGGATCGTGATCAGCGACCCCAAAACCCCTGAAATACTAATAATTTTTCAAAATTCTTCCTTTGCGTCAATAATCCCGCAACTGGTAAAACCCGAGAAATATCACCCTTTGAATTTTGGCATATCTAGTTATTCTAACCTCAAAATGAGAAAACTAAATTGTTCTCATTGCGTTTCCTTCAAGTACACGTCTCGAGTGCACATTTCTGTTTTAATAGTTTTTGTTAAAAATTGAAGGATACATCGATTTTTTTGCAAATTTTAACGATTCCATTCGAAAGAGCGACCTCGAAAACATAGTCAGTTTTAGTAATTTTTTTCTGTACTTTTTCTATCAGTAATACTAGCTTCTAAGTTCATGTCTCTTGTCAGTGCACTTGGGCGTTAAATGGTTAAGATCGTGTTCCGTTGCACGAAATAATAATTTCCTGTAATACTTTTAAAATAGTAAATACCGCTAATTTATTTTCTTTTATAGACAGTGTCCTCCATAAAATTGGAATCATATGGGATTTTTTTTAATATTACAGTTTGATAAAAACGTTTGATGACAATCACTTCTGCTTCCAAAATAACTTAAAATGCACCATTTCAAAGTTGACAGCTAACATCTGACAACTGTCAAATTTGTGATTTTTCAAAACAAAACTTTAGAAAATGGCCTAAATTGTCAGTATTTCTAAAAACGTCACTAAGAAATTATGTTCCTAATGACATTTTGCGCCTATATGCTGATTTTGAGCGAAACATTTTGATATCCAAAAACATTATATTATATAGATATTTTCGAAGTTTTTTATTCACTCCCGTAACTAACTGATCTGAAAACATTTAAAACGCTTCAAAGCAGTATAAAGTCTGCCAATGCAATACATACTGTGCTAATAATATTCGTAGGTATCATTGGTTTTGAGGATTATTGATATTCTTAATCCAAAAAAAAGTTACTGTCTGGATTATTTTCCTGGATTTTTACTTATTTACCATTACTAATTTGTTTGCATATTAAGTTATTTTTTAAAGTGATTTATTTATTGTTTATTATTTTTAAGTAGTTGTTTCGTGTTAATATATCCAAATTATAATTAAAACCATTTTTATACTAACACAATAAAGTTTAATGAAAAAAAGACAGTTGAAAAACAATGGCTGCTTTATTTGGAAATTGGAAAATAATCCAGACAGTACCTTTTTTTCGATTAAAAATAAAAAGTCTTCAAAACCAACGATACCTTAACCGAATTTTATTAACACAGTATGCATTGCAAGGGCAGAGTTTATACTGTTTTGAAGCGTTTTAAATGTTTTCAAATCAGTTAGTTACGGGAGTGAATCTAAAACTTCGAAAATATCATTTTTTTATACACAAATGTTTCGCTCAAAATCGGCATATACCTAGTCGTAAAATGTCATTAGGAACATAATTTATAGGTATTAGTGACATTTTTCGAAATATTAACAATTTAGGCCATTTTCTAAAGATTTTTTTGGAAAATCACAAATTTGACAGTTGCCGGATGTTAGCTATCAACTTTGAATTGCATGTTAAGATATTTTGGAAGCAGAAGTCACTAAACGTTTTTAGCAAACTGTAATATTAAAAAAAATCTCATAGTGTTCCATCTTTATGGCGATCACTGTATATTTTTTTTTATATATCTATATTTCTCTTTGGCTTACACTGCCAGAGTGCATTTGGTAAGGAGTAGTGAAATTGTCGACTCTGTCGGTCCCATTTTCGTAAAAAAAAAATTATCTGCCCCCACTTCCAAAAAAATAGATATTAATTTTTAAGGTTTTGGTTATTACGATCCCCCAAGTTTGACCGTCCACCCTTTATAAAAAAATATACTACATTGAATCTACCAACAGTCCTCAAACGTTGGCGCATCTAATATAGATTCCAAAATGGTGATAAAAGTAGTACCTCTAAATTATTAGTGTATGAGTATCCAAAATTTTGCGTATTAACGTACCCACTGAGGCGGAAATGAGCGTCGTCAGACATGATCAATTTATTAACAATATGTGCGTTGTAATTCAATGTTCCCAAACATTACCTGGCGAAATCCAAATTCAGATAGAGAAGATTCAATCTATACTATTTGTATCTTGAAAATGATAATGATGTAATGATAAATTTCCAAATCCACATGTAAGATTTGTCGTAAGATTTGCTCTGAAATTCACCGTCCAATCGAATGCCAAATTACAGAACAATTTTGACTCGTTCAATATTCTCTTGTGTGCGAACTATAGGGTACGGCCTAAAAATGTTGACTGTATAAAGCCTATTTCATTGTCTTCTCAATGTATTCAAAAAAAAAAAAAGTCTCAAAGTATTCAAAGTATTTTACCTACCTCAAAATGGAATCATTATGAAAGTTTCATAACATTAGTTACAAGTTTCAAAACAAGTTTCAAAACACGATTCCAAAAGAAGCAATTTTGCAACAAGATTGAGCATAGGAAAACGTAGTTTAGAACCTTCATAACTAAAATCATGAAAGTTTTGAAAGCTTTAAGGTTTAGGTTTTATAGTTTTAATATTAAAATGCTGTTATTTTAATGTTTATCAATATTTCAATAATTAAGAAAAAGAGAATTAAAAACGGTGAAATGGTCACGATGCGTGTGATGTTCAATAAAACAAAAAATGAGAAGCACCTAAAATACACAGATATGTGCAAGAGTAAAACGAAAACAGAACTCCCTTTACCTGCAAAAAAATCGCAAAAAACTAATATAAAAACGAAGTGGACTCTAAATTAGAATTCTCGCTTGATGTAGTTGTGTAAGAACTCAAACTTGGTGTAAGAACAAATCGTCTCATCCTAATTGAGCATGTCCAATGTGAGAAGCATCCTAGTCTGGACCGTCAGATGCCATTGACATCGATAACGAAACTTTGTTTATAAATGAAAACCAAGCCTGTGTCGTTTTTTGTCGGGTCGCGACTGAGGATCGACCAGCTGTAAAACTACATAACGCAGTACCGTTTTCTTTTATTGACTACTTTAGGTGTTCGCACAGCTATTGTGTGAATAAACTGTTGATTTGACATGATTTGTCTAGTACTAATTGAAACTGAAATTAATACTGACAATAAGAGAGTCGCCTGTCCCAACCACAACGGAAATTAATATTTAATCAAATAGGTACAAATTCACCTTCATATTTTGAATTAAAGATTAAGTTTTAAACTACATACTGAATTACTCTAAGTACAGATTCGATTCGTCTGCAATCTTTATTACCACATCGCTAATAAAATATTGGAGTTATGAGATCCTGTATCTAATCAATCTACAGTACAAATGCCAATGTTGTCCAATTCAGTACAAATCCCAAAAACTACTGCCAATTCAGTCGGTCAATAAGTTTCCACTACATAGCAATTTTATTTACTATAATCTGTGACACTAACCTCCATCGGCGTAGCTAGGGGGCGGGGGGGGGGGCCTGGCCTCCCCTGATGTACCTCTGCCCCCCCCCCCTGAAATATTCTAAGATTCTAATAAAAACATTCTAATAAAAAAAACTGCGTATAAAAAAAACGTAGTATCTGAAATTACTTATATTTTTCCTAGAATAATCTTATTTTATATAAGTATGTAGAAGAGCGTGCAATCCAGGGCCGTAGCCAGGTGGGGGCGGATCAGGGCGGCGCCCTGGCAGGCCAAAATTTCGCCCTGACAGAAAACTTCTAAAAATAGAGACGAAAATCTAATAAATATTTACTGTTTTTTGTAAAAGTAGATATAATTATTACAACATTCCATTGTTCCATTCCATTTATTTATTTTTCGAAAAATATAAAACACAATTTAGAAAATTTTCGCCTGAGGCGCCAGTGATAATTTTCTAACACAATCACCTTAACTTTCTCGGTGAGCCCCCCGGCCAAGGTTTATATTATTTTTATGGCTGGATCAAAGTTCAAAAATTATTCTTGGGAAAGTCTATATTTTTGCATGATTTTTTTCAGTGAAATTCTGAAATGCCAGGAAAACGCGTGACCTTGAAATTTTGAAAAAATTTCGTCTGCGGCGCTATTTTGGCGCCTACCGGCGCACCTTTATTTTTTCCGGGTGCACCCTTGTCTCGGTCCCAAATATTTAAGACATGCCCTGGCTATAAAAAAGTAAGGCCCTGACAGCAGTAGCGACCTAGCTACGACCCTGGTGCAATCGTTTCCTATTAATTTTTTTTTCCAACGTACTGGGGCCCCAAACTGAGGCTAGCTACGCCGATGCTAACCTCTTTAGGAGTTTAACCAAAAAACGAGCCAAACACATACACAAGTTCCATTTAATTGCTAAATGCGTATGAAGTTGGCACTCCGTTTTTGAAAATTTAGTTTGCGATCGTTTGCGAAGGTCTGCGATTTCACTATTTTCGTTTACGACACAATTGATTTAAAAAAAAAAGCCCTGTCAAAAATATTGAGGCTAGCACCCCAATATTGGAATTTTTCAAAAAGTCTTTTTGCAATCGTTTACAATTTGTTTGCGAAGGTTTGCGATTGCACTGTCTTTGTTTATGACGCCACAGTTTTCCAACAACAATGAACAATAATAATGTTCTTGTACCCCAACAATACAATTATTCAAAAATAAATTTTGCAAAAAATTCGATTGTTGGGTACTGGCAACATTGGTGGTTATTTAATACATTTCTAACAAAGCACAAAGGCAAATAATTTCAAAATTATGTATCAAAATTCAGCATTCTTTCTTTCTGAAATGCTGAGGATATTTTACCTTATGAGAAGTTCAAAACATTTAAGCAGTCAAATTGATGAACGAATAAATGAATTGTACGGGTAGATAGCTGCTAGATGCGCGTCTGATGTCAAGTTATATACATATACTTGTAATACGAGTATATAATGTTATCAATGTTTCATTTACGTTTCTATGTATTTCACAATGACTTCGTTCAATTAGTCCCGTAGATACAAATAAAAAAATTCTAAATGCCGCATCGAAAATTGAAAAGCAGCACTTTTGGAATTATTTGCGTATGGCCCTCTTCCCACTACTTAACAACAATCGAATAAGTGAAGCCAAATTTGCAACTATTACTTTAGATGTAAACAACAGTAATACCTAAGATTACAGTAAAAAAAAATTCAGGAGCTAGTCAAAAGGAGGAAAAACAGGAGCTTATCATGACTTCCACTGCGTCCTCCTAGAGGTCTATTGTAGCAATCTCATTGTTTCAGAACACATTATCCAGTCTGATCATTTTTTTCACAAACCACAGTATCACTAAAGGATCTTCATATAGTAGCTATTAACTTTTAGAGTTTCCTTCATGCTTCCCTTAATTCTAAACCTCAGTATTGTTAGATCTCTACTAACATAGACGAGGTTTCTTGAGTGACTGAGGTTTCCTGTTTCTTCAAGCAAAATCTAATATGATGCCTGTTATGTTGGCAGAGTCCTATTTTCAGTCGACAGAGTTTCTATTTCGACTCAATAGGTCTGTAAACTTGGGCGATCATTATTTTATCAATTGTGACACATGTTGTTGTCCTTTTAAATTTATTTGCCATTCTACCTAGATATACTATTTATCCATTTACGTAGTAATATATGTTTATGCATAGTTTTTTCGCCGCCACAAAAAAGTTCAGGCCCTATTAGGACCTTCAAAGCGTCTTCTTTGGCTAATTTATCTGCCTTTTTTATTGCCTGTATGTCCTTTTACTCCTAATACCCATGACGCTATATTATGTTTTCTTAACTGTCTATAAAGTCTCCACACAGTATTAATTACACAGGTTGTACGTCTCAATACAATAAGAATATTAGTTTTTAAATAATAATTTGCATCATTACTGTTTATTGATCACATATTGCTTATTTCAAACTGTGGGACATGCCTAATTACAGTAATTGCTACATATAATTGTCTTAGAATTATAACATATAATGAACAATAACATATAACTTAAACTATATTAAATATATATAAATAAAGACTATAACGAAAAATATAGAATAACAAATATAACTTCCAAAACAAGCTGCTTATATTACTTTAACAAAAGAATGAAAAATCTAAATTTTAAAATTGCTCCAGCAGGAGGGCTCGAATAAACGTCGGCGCTGCTCCTTTATTTTTCCGAATTTGCATATAAAGAACCACTTCGTACCTCTCGGGATACACGATGATATACGTAGTCTTTGTATTCTACATCTAAATATATACACATACTAAGCTTTTGTTTAACGATAATTCTGGTTTAAATAGTTCGGAAAATGGGGCATAAGGCACCAACTTTAAAATCAAATAAACTATTGTAAACTACTGTAATTACACATAGACTATCCAGGGACTCAGTGTCAATATCTCAGGAGCGTAGAAATACATAATGTCCACTATTTCGGTAAGATTGCATTGGTAGCTTCTAAACTGTCGGTAAGCTATACGAGTTACATAAATTAAGTTAAATTAAAGTTGCGCATTTTATGCCATATGAAGGCGACGTTGTTCGGATTTCCAAATTGTTCAATAGTTTAGGTATAGACAATTCTGAAATGACTTCAAAACGCTATTTTGAATTTTGCAGATTACTCACAAATGATAGGATCTAGTAAAGATAGACAAAAATTCTCAAATTGAACGGTATTCTATGTCCTAGTTTTCAAATTTGTTTATTTACAAATGTGTTTGTCTATATTTTGCTTATAACTGCAAAACATTAATACACAAAATAATACCTACACTTTTTTGCAGTTCTGTAAAAACTAGATGCTCGATTACTAGAATCGATATCGAAACGAAATAACATTATTTCAATTCGACTTCAGACTTGCCTGTTTCCACTTGTTAATTGTAATTTTATGGCATTAATTTAGTTGAAGTGATTTTCCAGTAAATTAAAACGGCCATAAATAAAGGCAAATGAAAAACTAAAGATAAAAAAAAATAAAAACTTTATATAAAAAAAGCAAAAAAATATTGACTCTAATAACGATGAGTATCGCTGCACATTCGAAAAAAATAAATTTGTTCTATAAAAATAAAAAACAAGTGATTTGTAAAGCCAACAAAGCAGTTCACGTTAAAGTCTGCAGAATTTCTGATTACATGCAATGTGTTCCATGTTCACAAGCCAATAACTTGGTAACGAAAAAACAAATGAATACCCAGTATTTTCTTCTGATTACTCTACGAGTT
Source organism: Aromia moschata (assembly GCA_029963805.1). Classification (NCBI taxonomy): domain Eukaryota; kingdom Metazoa; phylum Arthropoda; class Insecta; order Coleoptera; family Cerambycidae; genus Aromia; species Aromia moschata. The sequence continues at coordinate 112,020 of JAPWTK010000469.1, forward strand.
GACACACATTTGCAGTACCTATATAACTTTTGCCAATTTATCAGTCCTTGGCCTGCTATGATCATATATTACCATTTTTTTTAGTGAAAATATAACATCCAAAAAAAAAACGTCATCAAAGTTGGCCTAAAAAAAAGACGTATTTCTATTCTTAATCGAATTTATAACCTTATTTACTTGTCAAGACTGTCATGTCGTATGACAGCCATTTTATTTTACAAATTGTGACAGTCACTTGTAAAACCAACGCTTAAATGTACAATGTGGGTCAAGCGAAGTGTTTTAAGGTACTAAAACACTTCGCTAACGCTAAGTACCTGAAAAACGCTACCTGATAGAATACGATTGAAAATGGCATTTAGGAGAGTAAACTCATTTTGGCCAAAAACTGACTGAAAGTGAAGGTGTTTAAACAAAAACTTATACAATTGTTCATAAATGTTTATAAACTAGCTTTGTTATAACTTATTTATTTTGTATTTACTGTTTTCTTTTTAATTTCCAAGGTAAAGGCAGGTGTTTCCGATAATGTTTGCATTGTTCCTAAGCACCGATAACTTGGCGAAAGTGTAAATTTCGCTACAAACTTTCACCCACTAATTGAATAATGAGAAAAAAATATTAGGTTTTCATCTGTTTTTTCGTTACCAAGTTATTGGCCCCTACTAATCACACTGTATGATTATGTATAATTAATGACATACCTGTAAGTAGATATTTTGAAAAAACTTATTACTAGAGTCGTGAAATCGCTGACCCTAACAGAACTGCATTAAAGAGAAATAGGTAGCAGTGACAGTTGGAGCAATTAAAAATTATCGTATTTCCGTATGAAAATATGAGACCCGCATCATATTTTGTGGAGTGATTATTACACACAAATAGAAGGCCCTGGCAGCAACAAAATTGCAGATGAAACAAAAAATGGAAAAACAGCTTGCTCACCAAAGAATCTTGGTAACAACTTGTAAAATATTTGTAAATTTTTGTTTCCATAGCTATCAAGTATAAACACTTATTATAACTTAAACCTGTTATACAATATCAAAAACGAAATGCTGGTATAAAATACAAGTTAGGATACAAATTAAATTCAATTTAGAATTTGTACAAAATACAAATATTACAAACTTCAACAGATCTGGAGATTTTGAAAAAATGTCAAAAAAATTTTTTTTTGGAGAGGCAGACATTTTTTTGAAAGTTTCATTTGAAGTTTTTTCTTGCTATTATGTCATTCTATTTAGTCACTCCCTAAAATACGATGTGGGCCCTATGTTTCGTTAAGAAAATATGAGAATATTTAATTCCACCAACCATAACTGCTACCAATTTCTCCTTAATACGGTTCTGTTAGGGTTCGCGAATTTTTCGACTCTACTTATTACACATTTGATAAAACTGTAAATGCACCTTCGTAAGTTGGAAATAAACTGTCAGTTGCCTGAGGTATGTGCATAATTATTTTTATTTTTATACCTTCGATAGTAGGTTCCAACACCCCGATACTTCGAACAACCTCAGATTTATTTTGTTCACGTTATCGCGACTGTACTGTAGTTGTTTATTTGTTTTCCATATTCTAGACCAATTTCCCAAAAACAAGCTCACATTTTTTATTTAAAATTTTTGCATAGGATATTTTTTTATATAAACATATAACATGTATGAACAATATGTAGATGTGTGTAGATCATCCACCAGACTTGTTTTGCACATAGAGCGTCTATGAGAACAGACGATATAAGAATTCATAGCCGCCACGATCTGTTTTCTCGGCTCCACCTGTTTAAATACAATGCCCACGATAAAGCCGGGCGAACTGAGATTTTTTTTACCCTTGTCGTTTATCGCCGCCGTCTGTACGTGACTCATAGAAATCGGATTTATGCCAGGGATCCTGGTATATATTATGAATAATATCTGCGTAAAGGGTGGTTATTTATAATAATTCGATATTTTTACGAGACGTTGTAAACAAAAGGAAATATACGCGACGCTTATATCTTTCATAACCGGACTTTTATTAAACAATTTATATTACAATATATATTATTTCAGTGTTCTATTTTTACAGACATGAAAATAAAATCATAAATCCACACAACGCCGCCTTTTTGTTAATGTGTACAAAGAGAACAGTTTCAAAGAACTATTTATTTATATTAAAAAAAAAACTCTTTTCACAAGAACGCATTGAAGTCAAAGAAACTCTTTTTTCTGTGTACTTATACACAAATATGGATGTATAAGTGCACCCGAAGTAGCTTTGCCCCTGACCGTAGGATGCGCAGTAGACAAATTATTTTCAACAACAAAGTTAATTTCTTTTGTAGCTGCAGCCGTGAACGCTTTGTTGCTTACAGTCTGATGAATTCTCGAATAATCGTACTACGGGGGTTAACTATTACATGACGGAGCCGTACTTGGCGCAATAACATCATTGTTACGATAAATTACACTTTTCGTACAACCCATTTCATACAATAATTTACCCACAAAAACTCATAAAATTTGGGTTTAAAACGCGAAGAAACCTGATTCACAAATGAGTGACAATTACTTAATTAAACTTTTAGTTCCTACATCAAGGAAAGACCGCGACACCTTCACAATCCCAGGACACTGTACTAGAAAACTTGGGTTCCCTAGTACATAAACACATACTCATTACTAAGGTCCGGAAATGTGTCCGGCAACGCAGGGCTCGGCACTATAAAACTTTATGGTAATGAAAGTATAAACCGTATTTTTAAGCGCCTTGTACATTACATATGCATGTTTTTCTGTCCCGTGCTACATACGGCATTGACTCCTTCCCTAAAATGCTCCAGAGCCCGCTATGCGCAGTAGTACGCCATCCCCTTCCCCGTCGTCGCGGGAACAGGATACTCTGACGGAGTTTTACATGCAGGCACACAATTCGGAAGCCTACAGATTACTTACTAAATCGTCGGTTGAAAGATAAAACCCAAATTCTTCGTAAAAATAAGAGAAAATAAAACCTTCGATTTTCTAAAAGTAAGAGATAAAAATAATATTTTAAGAAGTCTTAAAGATAACAGTAATATTATTTTTTTTGGAATAAAAAAAAGTTAGTTTGCTTTGATGTTTTTGTGGCGTACATATCTCCGGTAGTGGCGGTGCGTGATATTCCCTTTCTCAGTAACGCTCTGTGGGATATTTGCAGTATATTTTTTTTCGTAATCTAGAAACAAGTATAAGACGTTTTTCGATTTGTTGCAAAATATTTTTTTTTTTTCAAAAAGTTATGGCCATTTTAATTTTAATTTTATAGGAACATTTTGTTTCCCAAAATTAAAATGGCCATAACTTTTTGAAACAAAAATATTTTGTAACAAATCGAAAAAACGTCTCCTTATATTTGTTTCTAGATTATGAAAAAAAAATTACTGCAAATATTCCACAGAGCGTTACTGAGAACCCAGGGAGTGCTCCAGTGTTTTTGAAAATTTTTTCGCAAACTTTGCTGACGGTTTTTTCACTATAAATCCTTTCTGTAAGAGGTGTATAGTCATCACCTAAAAAATGAAGTGGGTCCCATGCGTCGTTTTCAAGATATGGCTAACTGAAATATCACGCACCGCCACTGATCTCCGGTATGGTCTTTCCAGATCGTACTACGTTCTTTGTACGCAATTCGCGGGCAAAGTTATCATTGGTGTACTGTAGGCAGCTAGCCTGGGTTTTGTATTTTGGTTCAGTTCATTTAGTTTAATTTTGTTTATTAGGTATTATATTTCAATAAATAGCAATACGGGCAATTATTTCCACATCGTTAGAAACTTCGAAAAAGGTTTAGTAGTGGCTTTTTAAACAACTTTTTATTTTAAACAACTGAGTTAAAACGAAATGATCTCGACGTTTTTAAAAAAGTAAGTTCTTCAATGAAACTGTACTTCCATTAAGTACAACATTTGAGATAATAGTTGAAGAGAAAAAGATATCGTCTATTTTTCTAAACAACATTAGACTAATTTTATTTGCGCGTATAATATTGCGAAAAGAAAATTTTCCATGTTTTCACAACTTTTTAAATATGGAAAAAAATTCTACGTCTACTTGATTGACGTTTTTATAGACTCTAACCTCTAACCACTCTAGATCTAAATACGAGGTGTGTAAATTAAGTAATGAGACTTAAATAATGATGATTATTCAAATAGAATTACAATTCAGTATTGTGTCCTTCAAAACAACTCCCTTGGGAAGCCACACAGCGCTAGTGACGGTTCTTCCATTCCTCATAGCAGTACTGGAACTCATGTACTGGAATAACTTTCAGCTGGTCGGTTACAGCCGTTTCAATGTCTTCTATGGTCCCAAAATGACATCCATTGAGGTGATTTTTCAATCTAGAGAATATAATGTTTTTAAAAACTCATTTACTGAAATGGCTGTGTGACACGGCGCGTTGCATCGTGATGCAACATTCAGTTGTTCTTGATGTTTGATCTCACACGCATGATCCTTTTTCAAGAACCTCTCTGTAAAAGTGTTGGTTTACTGTTTGGCCTGGAGGTAGAAACTCTTTGTGGACAATTCCGTGTCTATCAAAAAAGCAAATCGGCATGTTGATCTTCGACTTGCTCATTCTTGCTTTTTTGGTCTTGGAAAGCTTGAAGTGTGCCATTCTATACTCTGGCGCTTGGTTTCCGGGTCGTACTCAAACACCCAAGTCTCATCACCAGTAATGACACGTTCCATAAAATGGGGATCATTTTCAATCGATTCCAAAAAGTCGAGACACCTTTCTCTACTGATGTCCTTTTATCCCTGCGAAAGGTTTTTTGAAACCATTTTTGCGCACATTTTTCTCATCCCCAATTCGTTAGTCAAAATCTGATGAACAGTGGTGTGATCATTCTTGTCGTCAACCGACGATCTAAAACACACAAGATCCCATATTCTATCGACATTGTCATTGGTTCTTGAAGATGAAGGCCTTCCGCTACGTGGTTCATCTTCAATCGACTCTCTTTCTTCTGAGAATGCCTTAAATCATCGAAAAACGTCTCCGTAGGCGTGTTGAAGTTTTGCAAAAGTATCCGTTGCGCTGTGTCCAAGTCTGAAGCAAAACGATAGCACACCGTTGCTCAAAATTAATGTCACTCATTTTTAAAACGCCCTAGAAAAAAAAACGGTTTACGTAAACAGTCACAAAGAACAAACAAATGACTCTAACAAGTTCAAACTCGTACCGAAGGTGCATTACATGTTAATCTACCGCCCTTCCAAGTCCCTCTCTGCAGTGTTACTAGATCATGCGCTACGTTTCCAGTGTCGTTACTTAATTTACAGACCTCGTATGTAGATAAAAATTGAATAATTTTATGTGTGAAAAGGCAACGAGTATTATTGTACTCAGAAGTAAATCAAAACATGTGAAAATAAATTTAATAAATAATTTCCATTAAACCAAAAGTGACTAAAAGATAACGACTATATCAATAAATACAGGTATATGTGTTTAATAAACACATTTCTTCTCCAATTCACAAATTTCATTATTTTTTCCTAAAACCAAAAAAGTTATTGGGAAGAGCCACAAGAGAGAATTGAAAAAAAAACTGGTATACGTATTCATTAGTTTTTATGTTTAAGAAAAATCTTATTATTAAAATGTCATAGTGTTAAATGCGTACCACCAATTTTCTGTTATTTATTCAGAAAATTAAAATCTTGAAGTGTAAATGTATGATTATGTGATGTATTATTATTTCAGTTCCAATAAATTAGTCCCAAATGAAATCTCCAATAACGCGACTCAATTTGTATACGGTAAATTATTGAAACAAATGCAGTGGAACTGACCTTCTTTCGCATTATCATAATGAGAATCAATGTCAGACTACTCTGTTATTCTCATCATGTTATGCACGTAGATGCATTAAAAATATTTTGTCAACTACACAGCAGAATTTAAAGCTGGTTCATTTTAATGTGAAGTCTTAAGGCATGAAATACACTTACACACGTATTTCAATTTAAATCATTCGTCTTCTAGTAACCTAATCTACATTTTACCTTTTACAACATTCTACCCCATTTAATGTTCTGCTGTGCACTTGCATAAAATTGGCAAAAAAGATTTTGTCATTGATATACAACAACGAAATAATAGAACAATCTACACCATCTTCGAGCTACCATCACTCGAGATTATCTCTTAGCAACCACAAATTAGGTTATTTATATGATAATCCAGGCAATATAGCAGAAAAGTGCTCAGTTTTTAAAAAGAGTCCTGAATAAGGTTTATCGGCGCGATAATTAAGTAAAAAAATAGTAGAAATGGATTGTGTATGTTTTGGATAAAATCGGTCCGTAGGAACCTTAGTAAAAAAATCGATAAAAGTGCCGAAAACCATTTTTTTGCGGATTAAGGGACGAAAAAATAATTTTTTTTCGTAAAACAAAAAATAGCACGTTGTAGTGCTTGAAAAAACGAAAAAAATGAGTTTTTTGGTGATCAAAATCGGTTCAAAAGTTTTTGCACAAAAAAATAAAAACCGATGAAAAATGACCATTTTGTGAAATCGAATTACAAGGGTTCTAATGGTCACAGAAACTTCTGCTTCTGTTGTGGCTGGCTTAAATTGTAGCTTTTGTCGTGCCCACCTGCAGTGAAAATTTCATGCAAAAATAATAAGAACTTTTTGCATAAATCGGAAAAAACTAAAAAAAGGTATTTTCGAAAAACGGCTTGAACAAGCCGAAAAATGGTCGTAGAGCATTTTCCTGGGCTTAAATTACTCGTCATTAAATTCCCTACAAATCCATTATCGTGACTTGTGGGAGAGGTTCATTCAATCGGCTGAAAAATGCGTTTGAAAATCGAGCGTCGCGTTGCCTCGAGCGCTCGGGTAAGCGAGTGGACGCCTGGTGGGGGAAGCCTCTCCCGCCACAGAATTCTGTCAGTGAGTCTGCGGCGGGAGAGGCTTCGCCCACCACGCGTCCACTTCCCTTCACTCTCTTACCCGAGCGCTCGAGGCAACGCGACGCTTGCTTTTCAAACGCGTTTTTCAGCCGATTGAATGAATCTCTCCCACAAGTCACGATAGTGGATTTGTAGGGAATTTAATGACGAATAATTTAAGCCCAGGAAAAATGCTCTACAACCATTTTTCGGCTTGTTCAAGCTGTTTTTCGAAAATACCTTTTTTTTTAGTTTTTTTTTCGATTTATGCAAAATGTTCTTATTATTTTTGCACAAAATGTTTACTGCAGATGGGCACGACCAAAAGCTACAATTTAAGCCGAAGCAGAAGTTTCTGTGACCATTAGAACCCTTGTAATTCGATTTCAAAAAATGGGCATTTTTCATCGGTTTTTTATTTTTTTGTGCAAAAAACTTCTGAACCGATTTTGATCACCAAAAACTCATTTGTTTCGGTTTTTCAAGCGTTACAACGTGCTATTTTTTGTTTTACGAAAAAAAATTATTTTTCGTCCCTTAATCCGCAAAAAAAAATGGTTTTCGGCACTTTTATCGATTTTTTTACTAAGATTCCTACGTACCGATTTTATCCAAAACATACACAATCCATTTCTACTATTTTTTACTTAATAATCACGCCGAGTAACCTTATTCAGGACTCTTTTCAAAAAATAACCTATCTAGCCTGGACTATGATGTGCTGTATAATGCGAAAGCATTAACGTTCATTTTGACATAACATTTGTTTTATACCAGGACTAAATATAATGAATAGTTACCGAATATAAAAACTGCACTAAATGTAGAAACATTATAAACCTAATAAGATATAGATAGCTCTATTACCTACTTATTTTTGTCTTTCCTTCATTTCATTGTCTTCAAAACATTTCATTGTTTTCTTGTCTATATTCCCATGAAAAAAAATCATAATCTCAATCATCTTCGATCGCTCTTAACTTTCAACAATGCCTTTTGCGTTTCGTGGTAGTTACGTGAGAACAGGGCGTTTAAAGCGAATGTACAATAAATAACTCTGAGCAACTATATTATGATGATTGCATGCCAAATCGAATTTATTGTCGTGTCAATACTTATACATCATGTGTTCTGTTCAATAAAATACGTTGCCTTCACAGTATAAAATCTGTGAGTGAGTGAAACATCGAACGATAGTCGTAAGTCAAATCAGTAGTCATAAGATGAGTGTATATGAAACACTAATATAACGTATGTCTTATGGTACTTATCTTATTATTTTACTAGATAACGAGCTATTAAAAAAAAGTCATCAAATCTGGCTATGAACGAGATGGAAATAGCGGTTATGTCGAAGCTCGAAGTGAAACTTTGTTGTTGGCAAACTTGTGAAGTTTATAAAATAAATAATGGAATTCATTTTTGAATTTAATGAATTTCACTTAATGAGTTTCACTTAAAATTGATTTTAGAACTGTCAATGGAATCAATGGAAACTGGATATATTCGATGAGAGCGATGAGGACTTCAGTAAATCGTTTCCTAAATTTGTACCGACAAACTGGAAGCATCAATCGGAAACAAGGAAGTGACAGACCCAAACTAAGGACAGAAGAAAACGTTGAAATGGTTAGGCAAGTAATAAGGGACAATCCAAGAACATCAACTAGCAATCTGAGGCAACAAGTGAATCTTCCCTATAGAACGTGTCAACGAATTTTGAAAAATGATATAGAGCTCCATCTATATCGTCGAGAGGACGAACCTCTAAAACGACAGTTCTGACAAAGGAATATTAGCCATTTTAACAATAACGATGCTTCGAAAAAGATTTTTTTACGGATGAGGCTTGGTTCCATCTTTCGGACTATATTAACTCTTAGAATGTGAGACTTTGGACTACCTCACTTTTATTTAGACGACCCTCACTTTTATATAGAAACTCCACTACACCCACAAAAAATTGAGTGTGGACAACTGTGAGCAGAAGGAAGATTGTTGAACCTATTTTTTTTTTGACGGAATACAGAAAGGTACCGCTTTGAAATCTTAAGACCTTTTGTACAAATGTTGCATAATAGCGAATTGCAAGGTTATATTAACAAGATTGAGATAGTCGCATACTAAAGGGGAAACGATTAATTATATAGGCGAATTTTTCGAAGATCGTATATTTACTTTGAACACACAGACCTTATTACCTCCTAGATATTGCGATTTAACCCCCTGTGATTTTTTTCTCTTGCCGCATCTAAAAAATTCAATTTTTGAAACTCCAGTTGGCGATATGGAAGATCTTAATCAACGCATTGTCAATATGTAAAAATAAATAAATTAATGTAACACCGTGGATACTGCACCACGTTATTGACTCATTTTCTTTGATAGTGCATTTTTCGAAAAAATATTTTAGTTTCTTTTGATAAAGTTTTTTGTTTATTTTTTATGTACTCGGTAAAAGTACCCATCACATACATAACATGATAGCCTTGACAATTCAATAATAATCTTAAGATAAAGAATGGAAATACATATTTTTTCGGCTAAATTTGATGCCTTTTTTAATGTCTCGTTGTTATAAAAATTTATGCATTTCTTGAGACATGTAGCAAATTTTTGGCAATTATGTGTTAATTGTTCCTGGAGTGGGTACTGGAACTTTCGGCGTAGAAACAAAAAACTGGACGTTTTCCACGAAACACAGTTTTAATCTTCTCTTGAAGATGCCAAAAGTTTCGTGGAAAACGTCCAGTTTTTTTTTTTTTTGATAATTGTTAGGCGATATGACGGAGGTTTACATTTCATCTATGGTCTACATTTCATGAAAATCCATTCATTAGCGTTTAAACAAATTTTAAGACAAATTTAAACAGAATTTTAAATAAGCACTAAATCTAATTGTCAGAGCATAAATTAAACTACTAATCACAAATACTGTACTGTCGACATAAGTACCTACTACATATAATCCTCGGTAAGTTTAGAAATAGTATTACAGTACAATTAGGACTAAGCTCATTTAAATTTAATATGAATGGTCCGTTTGTATATCTCAATGCATCCAAATTTGCATTGGTGTCTACATAGCCTCATAGAAAACTCGGTCCAAAGGGATAAGATCTGGGCTGTTTGGAGGCCACTGGGCAGTTCCGCCTTTCCCATTCCACACATCAAACTTATTTAAATAATTTCTAACTGCTGCAACGCTCAACACTTTTTAAACGACATTTCTGCTAATGTTCTTGCTTTTCCGGGTCCGGTGGTCAATGGCAGCTGTGATCCGTTGTCGCTAACTATGTACTTTTTCAATTATCTTTTTAAATTAGATAGGTATATCGCAACCTTTTCATGCAAACATAGACATATTATACATATATTTTTAAAATGAGAAAATTTTGAGAAAAAATATGTAATAATATATAGGGTGTTACAATTAAAAAAACACAACTTTGGTTCAGTTTCATGGTTTCTGATGTTCAATTGCTTTTTCTCTTAGCATTTAAAAATGTACTTAAAAATCCAGTTTTTTGTCTGAGGAACATTTTTCTAATTTCAATAATAAACTCGCAATAACTTGTCGGATTATGAAAACTAGCCCTGTACATAGTAACCCGTTTAAATACACATAATAAACAGATATACATCTGCAATTTAAATCGCACCAGCAGTAAAAATATGGTAAAATAACTGGCAACTCTTTCAGAGTTATTTCTAGGAAGCGATTAAAGTGTGTAATAAGGTTGGGCATGCTGTACCGTGTGTGCTGTCAGTATCGTCCCTAAATAACTTCCTTGAGAAGCCACACAGCGCTGAAGATGATTCTTTCATTCTTCATAGCGGTGATGGAACTCATATACTGGAATAGCCTTCAATGGGTCGTTTACAGCCGTTTGAATGTTTTCTATGGTCCTAAAATAATGTTCTTTGAGGTGATTTTTCAATATCCGGAAGAGAAAAAAGTCACAAGGACTCTAGTCAGGCGAATAATGAGGCTGAGGGGACACAAGAATGTTTTTACTGGCTAAAAACTCGTTTACTGGAGTGCTGTAGATGGCTATGTGACAAGGCGCATTGTCGTGATGCAATATCCAGTTGTTCTTGATGTTTGATCTCACACGCATTACCCTTTTTCGAGGTTTTTCAAGAATCTCTCTGTAAAAGTGTTGATTTACTGTTTGGCCTGGAGACACAAACTCTTATGGACAATTCCCTCGCTATCAACAAACCAAATCAGCATGCAGTTGATCTTCGACTTGTTCATTCTTGTTTTTTTGGGTATAGAAGAGCTTGAAGTGTGCCATTCCATGTTTTGGGGCTTGGTTTCCAGGTCGTACTAAAACACCAAGTCTCATCACCAGTTGGATGAGACACGTTCCACAAAATGGAGATCATTTTCAATCGATTCCAAAAAGTCAAGACACCTTTCTCTCCTGATGTTTTTTTGTTCCTGCGAAAGGTTTTTGGAACTATTTTTGAGCAGATTTTTCTCATCCTCAATTCGTTAGTTAAAATGTGATGAACAACAGTGGTGTGATTCAAATTTAATTCTTCCCCGATCATTTTTGTCGTCTGCCGACGATCTGGACGCTGGATCTGGTCCCGTATTCTATCTCGACATTTTCATCGGTTCTTGAAGATGACGGCCTTCCGCTGCGTGGTTAATCTTCAATCGATTCTCTTTCTTCTGAGAATGCCTTAAACCACCGAAAAACCTAGGTTCTTGAAAAACACTGTCTGCGTAGGCGTGTTGAAGTTTTTCAAAAGTATCCGTTGCGCTGTGTCCAAGTCTTAAGCAAAACCTGATAGCACACCATTGCTCAAAATTAATGTCACTCAGTTTTAAAACGCACTAGAAAAAAAAGGTATACGAAAACGGTCACAAAGAACAAACAAATGACTCTCACAAGTTCGAACTTGAACTGATGCATTACATGTTAACATACCGCCCTTCCAAGTCCCGTCTCCGCAGTTTTGCTAGATCGGACGCTACGTTGCCAGTATCATTACTTAATTTTCACACCCATATAGCAGTCCACAATCGTTGAGCAGCAACAGTTGTCGATGCGAAGCTATTGCGCACAATGTCCTTTTTAGAAGATGTTTTTCTAGGGGAGTGGTTGTCCAAAACGCCCCAGAAGGTGACCAGGAGCGTCTGTGAACCCCAGCACACCCGGTACAGCATACCCAACCTTAGTACATTTTTTAAGTCGCGTCCTAAAAGAAATTCCAGTGATTTGATTACTGGTGGTGCAATTTAAATTGCAGACAGTGTACCTACCTATTTATCAGAAAATTCGTTCGCAAATATATACATTTATGTTCAATTTAACGTTTGGTACGTGTGTGAAGAAAAACAGAACAGTCGGTGGGCAAAAATAATGCGGTTATATTTAAACCATTCATCCTGCAATGTCTTCCTATACAGTAAGAGTTACCATACTGCGTACACAGGTGGATATTAAATACATATTAAATGGTACATTTTTATGTCAAAGTTAGGCGTATTTACTTACGTAAAACGTGCAACAACTTCTTAGCGGAAATTTAGATGTTGCCAAATCTAACTGTAACTCTGCATTATAGGTTTTTATCTTAGTTTCGAAAATTTCAGCGAGATTAGAAAACAGACGGAATAGGTCTTTATAAAAACCCTATGTTTATAAAAATGCATTGATGTACGATCAATTAATAAGTATGTCAATTTAATTTTCAGACTGTGTTGCGTATAATAGTTTACTGTTATCTTTTTTGCAACTTAACTACTGTGAAACAATTTTAAACAGCCAAGATTACTTTAAACAACTGAGCTGTGAAACAATTTTAAAATGTCTAATAGGAATATCATGTTGATGTGACAAAAGGGAAACAAGACAGAAACTATGCACAGTCAAACTTCCGGCGTGTCGAAACAGAGTCGGATTCAGGACTATTATTCAACGCGGAGAGTCGGACTATTATTGCAAAGCGATAGTTCACAGAAAATACATCATAATACAATAGTGAATATTCGAATAAACGTACTAGTGAGGTAACTATTACACGACGGGGTGGTATTTAGATGTCGTAATGTCAGTGGTCACGAAAAATGAAACCTAAAAGATCTTACCCACAAGAACAAAATGTTTAATATAAAAAGTAATATAACTTTTTAACTAGCGTACTACTCGTATCTCTTTTCTAACTTTTTTCGTCTCTTGTTAAAGTTTCATTACAGCTGCTTTTGTGTTACTGAATGAATTTTACCTTTAATCTGACGAAATATGTATTAGAATCTTACTTGTCTCAAAACAGGTATTATGGGAACATGTATTTGGAATAGGTATACCGTGGAAAAAATGAGTCTTCCTGGTGTAAAACAAGAAGACGTCATACCTTATTGTAAAATTCTAAAACAGACATGATGTGTTCATATTCCAATTCCAAATACCTGTTGACAGGTATAAAAATTTGGCAAGTAAGATTCGAATATGTCCTCGGTTTAAAGGTAAAATTCATTAAGTAAATCCAAATCAATTTGTAAAAGGTTCTATGAAATGATACATATATATTTCGGAAACGATTCCGAGCCGGACCTGCTTCTAAAAACAGAAAGTGTTCCGACTCCTATAGTGGGTCAAACATGTTGTCGGTATTATTCACGTCAGCCCGAAGTCATGTACCCAAATGGTCCGGCCGAATCGAACTCGAAAGCAAGATATCCGCCAAGTGAATAAAATAATAAAATGTTTGCGCTCACGATTGGATCGCGATTGGTTCCCACCTCATGTTTAGGCGGTGGTGACGTCCACTCAAAAAAGAAATTAACTTATTAATTCCCCTTCATTCTGCTATGTACGCATTAGGGTGTCGCGTACTCTATATACCAATGGAGTGCCCGTTGACAAATCTGGTGGCCGTCTGCATTCACTCTGCAACAAATAGATTTTCCCATGGATAACACGGGTAATTTAAAGTGATTTTCAGTGGCGGATCGCAGTAACTTTATTTAACAGACTCTAGAGCCACTGCTAAACGTGAAAACATCTTTCAACCGCTTAATCACTAGGGTTCGGAATGTTTTCCATAATGCGTGTTAAACTGTGTTTAACTATATTCGCTCCCGCAACGGGATGGCGTACTAACGTTCAATCGCAAACCCCGGCGTGTTGTCGGGCAGGGTGAGTACCGTATGTAGCATTGGCAAGAAATACATATAACAAGAAACGTACGAGCCCAGTCACATATGTATTGAACCAATGAAATACGAGACCTAATGTTATATTTTCGTATTGTTATTTAAACACTTATTTTAGCTTCAACAGAAACAGCTTTATTTGATACTATGTGATGTTTGCAATTAATAAATCATATTTGCTATTAGTCGAGGAAAACTAACACAAAAATAGGCCAAAGTTCCAAAAACCTGCGCAGTAAGATGGATTGAGATGCGGTTTTTTGCATTCGATTCCTTGATGCATTTACTCCATTTGTCCGCTATTTAAATCTTGTACAACTCGGAAACTGCATTTCTGCATCGAAGTAATGCATTTTTTCATGAGCAATTTTTGAGACAAATAAAAAAATTCATTATTCGGTAATTCATTGTGGAAATCGATCCAAACTTGTTACTTGGAGGTTATCCAGGTCTCTGATCACGAATATGATGTCAGAAAACCATATAATGTACCTAGGGACCAGGAAGTCCTGGTTGTGAGGGTTATCCACAAGTTTTCCTCGAAATTTCCTTGGAAATTGAACCAAAATGTTTACTCGGGGGTTTTCGAGGTCGCTGAACACGATTCTGATGTTGAAAAAATTCTCCAATATATCTGGAGGCCAGGGTAGCCTGGTTGTCCAGGTCGTCTCCTGGAGATTTACGCGAGTTTTTAATGTAAATGCAATGAATTTGATTACTAGAATCTGGTGATCAGCACCCAAAAACTCCCGAGTAACCAAATACATCACTATAAAATTTACAAATAAAAGCCGGCTAAATAGCGCGGCGACCCACAAAGTTTTCACACATCTTAACGTAAATAACAAGGTAAGTTTTAAAACACCTCTTTCTAAATTGCAACAGTTTTGTTGTTTTCATGAATTTTGTTTTTGCACATACAAGTAGTAAGTAGTATGACGCGTCCGATTATGGCCCGCCACCCGGATCTGCCGGCTTTAGTTATTACTATTAGAAAGAGTGAGAATAAGTTAGAATTTGATATATTAGGAAAGAAACCACGACTCTTATTTTTCTTCTTTAAGTTTCTCCCTCAGTAAAGAGAGGTTTGAACATGAGAAAAATTTAATTAAGGATATAGCTAAGAATAACGGTTACTCAGTCCATTTAATAGATACGCTAATAAGGAAGCATACACTTAAGAGAGCCCTGTACAATTCCACGATTTTTCGTAGAGATACTGACAATTCGAAATTTCGAAGTTTCGTTACCATATGAACATAAATTCATACAGTACGTAACTAGATAAAGTTTTTAAAAATATTACATAATATCAATTTGGTCTATAATTTTAAAAATAAACTGCAGACGCTTATACGAAATAAGTATGTTGTAAGGATTGTGATCAAAAGAATATTGGGCAAACAAAAAGATCTATTTTGAATAGATTTTAAGAACATATGGCTCATTTAAGATATGGCAGAAGGAAAAAGTCTTGTATTTCTCAACATGCTTTTGACAACAACCATAAGATAGGCATTAATAATTTAAAATTAATTAGAAATGTAACAAATGACAGGCAGTTGTATGCTTTTGAAATTTTAGAAATCATAAAATGTAACAGTAGTACGAATAAGGATAATGGTCCCATACCCAACAGTCCACTGTTTGCCCTGATAAACAAAGACAGATATTACGGTTCATTAAACCGTGACGGCAAATTAAGTATAAATAGAGCAAGTGTGTAGATTAGAATTTAGTTTTGATCTTCTCCTGAAGATGCCAACTTAGTTCCCGACACGCGCGTCGTGGAAAGTATAGTAGTTCGGTATTTCGTAGAAAACGTCCAGTTTTTTGTTTCTACGTGGAAGGTTCCAATACCCACTCTAGGATTAAAATTATTAGTCAATGAAACCTTCCCAGTTTATTTTGTAGGCACAACCCGACAGAAAAAATACCACAGATACCATTATTTCTTAGTAATGTAATAATGCGTATATTTTAGGCCGACATCACTTATGCCGTATGTCAAGCGCGAGCGAGGTGTATATCAGAAAATTATCAAGTCTTAATAAAATCGAGCCAACTTACTGTGTAATGTGTATGTTAGAAGCATAGACTTTACTAAAATCTGTGATAAGAAGAGACGAGAGTCATACAAATAAAATCGACTCACCTGACTCGGTGACTCCCTTTACCGAGTCAACTCTTCGAGTTAACTCACTCGCAAGTTACCCATCTCTAGTTCAAGTCTAAATTTATTTCTACGCCGAAGGTTCAAATTCTCCTCTTGTAGGAGATATAAATATAAATATAGTAATTAACAGATGAATTAAAAACAAAAACATTTGAGAAAGAAATAGTGATATATCACGTCTTATTTATTATATCAGTATTTCTGGGAGGCTCTGACCCCTCAGCCCCTATCGAGTAGCTGCCACTGGAGATATTGGTCTATAATCTCGTCGATTTATCGGCTTGCGTATGCCCGTATGCGAAGAAAAAGTTGCAGCTTGTATGCGACTTTAAGAATCGTGACTGCTCCATCTCGATTCTCTTTGGATACCTTGTCGTTCTCCAATGAAATTGTCCATTCATGAACTCTGGTTGCTGGGATGATAACCACGGGTACCTTTGTAGTTTACGGGCCGTCACACGTACATAAATTACGGGTTGGCCGGTCCCACCGAAAAACTGGAAATTAACGTCTACACTTCGAGTTTATATTTACGCAGCAACGTCCCCGTCGATATAGAGACACGATCTAAGGAAAGCAACGCCCACTCTTTTAACAGAAATATTTTGTAAGCTGTTATAAAAAAATCAGATTCGTTATTTCGTTCCATTTTATGCATACAATATGCATATACAGGGTGATTGAAAGATATAGGACCAAAATTTATTCGCAGATACTACATCCAAAATAAACCGACACGTATTTTTTTATATCGTTCTTAACAGTAGTGCAGCTCTCCAAAAGGAGGCGGTGTGGATTATTATTATTAGTACTATTTGAAAAAAGTTTTTTCAAATATTTTCAAAACCACCGACTCGACATGGCTGGCTCAAATTTGGTACAGAAGTACAATAAATAGTCCCAAACAGTATGATGAGGCCAATATTTTTTTTATTACCCCAAACAGGGCGTTAATGGCGAACATGTCATGTTATCATTTTCTTTTTCATAAAGGAATTTCAAACGATCAAAATGATATTGTGATGCGCAATTTAATTCTCTACAGAAAAGGTATTCTAGTTCGGAAGCGAAAAATGCACCGTTTTCGAAAGAAACGAAACAACTGATTGAATGGTTTTCGCATATTCACACTAAATAAAAAAAATAATAAATTGGCCAGAAAAACAATTTCATTTCTAAAAACAGTTTCTTATAAAGACTTATAAAAGAGTTCTTTATTTTTTTATTTAATAATTTTGTGTGAAAAGCTAGTCCAGCTAGTACGTATAACATGTCCATAGGTATTTATAACATATCATAATACTCAAGACTGTGTAAAATAATTCAACTGTTAGTACCAGGAGATTGTTAAATATTGAAAGAAAATATTTAATTTTTTCCTATCGTAGAACCTTTTTACTAGAATTGCTTCCACAAGATTTAAGAAATAGATTAAATTTTTGTCGATGGTTTAGAAATGATTACGAACAAAAAAAAACCGATTTTCCTGCAAAAATTATATTCTGTGAAGAAACTTGCTTTACTAGAAGAAGAATTCTGAACAAACATAATAATCGTACGAGGGCAGAAGGAAATCCACATAATGCACAATGTGGAGATTATCAAAATGAATTTAGAATAACATTTCAAACGACAAATGTATGCCATCCCTATGGACACAGTAGAAGATAACAGAAACACTTTTTAATTAAATCTTCTACTCGAATGTGAGAACATTAAAAACAATTGTAACAGTATATGCTGTGTGTGCGTTTTAATTGGAAAAAAGGATTGATGCGTGTACATATTAGAAATAAGCGTTTAAACCTTGAAAAAAATTATTAATTCTCTTTGTTATAAGTTTTTTTCCCCTTTTTTTTTTTCCTTGGGTTTTGGGGTAAAGTTTTATTTTTTGGTTTTTTATATATCTATATACATATCGTCGACAATATTCTCAAACCTCGTAAATCGCTTTTTTGCAAATTGATTTTTTTGCACCAAACCATTCCTCGTATATTTCTACGTTATATTACCAAACCTTGTATGAAATAAAAATGAGTTTGACCCTGAAAATCTACAGAAACCAAACCTCGTAACTATTGTTGTCTTATAATGACAGTCCAAACCTCGTATCACCATATCACAGTTTAGATATAAACTTATATCTAAACTGTGACCGTATGGACACATGGAATAGTTTGGTACGCGTTACAGACGGTATTGCAAAAAAGGTAAAGGAGATAATTTTGTGGAATGACGGTTGCACATGCATATACCAAAATAGAAACTCTATTTTGTCGAACGCTCTACTGCAATATTCAGCATTAAAAAATGTGTGTATTATTCAAAAGATTTTAGAGAAAGGGCACACACAAATGAGTTGCGATTCTGTGCATAGTATGATAGAACGGAAAATAAAGAATAGGATTATAAGCGTTCCAGCTGATTATGTAAATATATGTAATTGAAACTGCACGAAAAAATCCAATGCCTTACAACAGTGGCGGTTGGTGATATTTCAGTTCAGCCATATCTTGAAAACCATGCATGGGACCCACTTCACTTTTTAGGTGATTACGTGATGACTATACACATCTTACAGAAAGGATTTATAGTGAATAAACCGTCAGCAAAGTTTGCGAAAAATATTTCAAAAAAAACTGCAGAACACCCTGGAATCTCAGTAACGCTCTGTGGAATATTTGCAGTATACACCTTTTTTTTTTTCCATAATTATAAACAAATATAAGGAGAGGTTTTTCGATTTGTTACAAAATATTTTTTTTTTCAAAAAAGTTATGGCCATTTTAATTTTAATTTTATAGGAACATTTTGTTTCCCAAAATTAAAATGGCCATAACTTTTTTTAAATAAATATTTTATAACAAATCGAAAAACCTCTCCTACAATTATTTTTAAATTATGAAAAAAATATATACTGCAAATATTCCACAGAGCGTTACTGAGATCCCAGGGTGTTCTGCAGTTTTTTTTGAAACTTTTTCGCAAACTTTGCTGACGGTTTTTTCACTATAAATCCTTTATGTAAGAAGTGTATAGTCATCACCTAAAAAATGAAGTGGGTCCCATGTGTAGTTTTCATAATATGGCTAACTAAAATATCACCAACCGCCACTGCCTTACAATGCGATTTACTTATAACACACATTTTTTAAGGCTTACTCTAATTTAAAATATTATAGTTCTATTCGTCCTGGTAAAAAGGCAGGTGATCCAGTTGTTACGGATTTGAGAGCCTTAAAGTACAATGGATTAGATCTTACCATTGAGTATAAATTGAAAATGACAGATACCTGGCAGTTCATCCCCCAAACACCCCGAAAAATTTTCAGCCGAAAAGCCGGTTGGTTTGTACAGCACTGCCCCTGGCATTCAAAAGGACAAATATGACAACTTGCAAGAACTAACCTATGTTCTTACAGCTGACTACCATGTGTTTTACAAAATCTTAAAATATTAAGTATTTTTATTAGTTTGTGTTTAGTTTGAAAAATAAAATGCCTTATTATACTATACCTCTTGTTTCAGTAGCTGCACAAACCTCGTAAATATAACTAATTAATAAAAACCAAACCTCGTAAGTTACATTTTTCTGTATAATTCTGCAATATTACCCCAAAAACAAAAAATGTATACCGTGTCATTTTTTTTTATTCAATATTATCAGGACATATTCATTAGATTTTTATTTTATTTAAAGAATTATAAAACAGAACGTTTTTTAGCTCTCCTGGAAAATGTTGTGTTACGCACTTACGAGGTTTGAGAATATTGTCGACGATATTTATATGGTTTATCTATTGCTATTCACTATGGTCTTATTCTCAACTGAGTTATTTGCATTTTTTACGAGTATAGTGGGTTTTCTGCAATACATAGCAGCGCAAACAAAATTGGGTTTGAATCATTAATTTCGACATAGGTACTCTCATTACGTCTTATTAGTTATAATAACTCGCACATTCTCTGAATCAAAAACATAACGAAAATATCACATTTATGTTGTTTTCCTGGCCAATTTATCATTTATTTATTTATTTATTCATTTATTTAGTGTGAATATGTGCATTCCGAACAAGTATACCTTTTTTATAAAGAATTAAATTGCACATCACGCTATCTGATCCAGATTGAAATTACTTCATGGAAAAAGAAAATAGTTATAAAAAAGTATCATGACATATTTTCCATTAACGCCCTGTATGAGGTAAACAAATATTGGCCCCATCATATTGTTTGGGACTATTTATTGTACTTCGGTACCAAATTTGAGCCACGCCGAGTCACTGGTTTTGAAAATACCTATTTAAAAAATACTTGTTTGCACCGCCTCCTTTTGAAGGGCTGCAATACTGTTAAGAATGATCTTGCGAAAGTGAAGAGCGAAATAAAAAAAATTAGTATCAATTTATTTTTATGTAGTATATGTCATTAATTTTTGGTCCCATATTTTTAAATCACCCAGTATAATAAATCCTAGATTCCTAAATGTCTATTCTAAGCCTCCAAATCCCCTAAAATTTCCTTCGTTTCGTTATTTTTTCCAATAATTTTGGTAAATTTCATGAAAACTTATTTCCGGCTGGGTACCTACGTACAGGGTTTCCCAAAAAGTACGCAACGTGGAAAAAATATTTATCTTTAAATTTAAGTGAAAATTTATTTCACAAAACGTTAGGTGCGTCGTCATTGAGTCGGGACTGTCAATCGACACAGACATCGTTGATATCGTTAATGGGAACGCAGCAATCGACTTTGTCAATCGACACGTAAACTCAATCGACAAAAACCTTTAGAATTGTTTGAATGAAAATCGCTTTATTTCTGAGAATTTCTAAAAATCACATTATGGATAAATATTCAGAATTTCATTCTGGATCTATGTATCAAATGGATCTGTGAATCTGAAAATTCAACCTATATACAAAAAAAATCTGGAAAAATTCAACAAAAGTCAGGTCAAAAAAAGATATGTGTATCATACATAAAAATTACAGTACACACATATTTTATATTGGTAAATTAAATCGAAACATTCCAAAGCATGGGAAGTGGGACTCCAAGTAGGTAATTGGCATTTGACGTCACAGACTTTAACAGTTGATCCCCGTGTTCATGTTACTAGCAAAAAGATGTCATGCGTAAAAATCCTAGTATAAAAAAACTACGTGAAATTAACAAGCAAATAAGTAATAAAAGTGCTATGAATCGAGAACAATAATTTACATTTGCGAATATTACGACCACATGTTTGGACATAAAACACTCCTTTTCAAAATACACTTTAACGTTAACGTCAAAGCGTATAAATTGATCAGGGGATTCAATGGAAGCTTTGTTAATGATGCAAGTTTATGCTCAACACAACTATGTTTTATGGACCAAGAATAGGAAGTAAGACCTTCTAATTTCTAGCATGTAATTGATGTAATATACCTAATTTAACTTAACTAATACAACATTAAGTGCACCGCGCAACTGTATTTCTTAATGTACAAAGTTACCATAAAGTCAGAGATACATATATGTACTTTAAGTTCTTTTCGGTTTTAGGAAATTAAAACAATTGCAAAAAGGAATTCAAATCTAGTTGCCACAATAATGGGGTTTTAGTGTATATACATAATTTTCCAAAAAACCGACTATTTTTTTTCTGAGAACATTGAAAAATTTTCAGAGTATCCCTAGAAAATGACCCTGTTAAAATATGAGCCCTTAATATTAATATTTAGAGGTGGCGATTCTCAATTTTCTATTCCATTTAAATAACATGGAAAAATGTTTTCTGAACTTGGAATTTTATTACTAAGGAAAATGGATAGTGTCCAAAGTTTTTGTAGGAAATTGAACGCTCTATAAAAAAGGTCTGATTGAAGATTGTGAGGCAAGCCGTTTCGGAGTTATGAAGCCTCAAAAAATGAACTGTTTAAAAAAAAAACTTTTACTTATAAATGCAACAAAATCGATTCATCAAACCACAATAAAAATCTGAAATTTTTAAGGAATGTAGATCAAAAATTATATTAATCAAGGGTGAATGATTAATTTGATTGATCAATAATAAAAAATACGGGCATAGATAATAGATAATAATAAAAGGAAATAGATAATTGAGAATCGCCACTCTAAATATTAATATTAAGGGAATATTTTAACAGGGTCATTTTCTAGGGATAATCTGAAGATTTTTCAATGTTCTCTGAGAAAAAAAAACGCTTGTGCACGTATTAGAAACGTATGAAACCTGCGCGTAATATAAATTTGGAGTGGGGTATTACCTACACGCCTATCGCCGAATTTGAGTGGGATTCAGTACATTTTCGCAGCTATGAGGGTGTACATCGACTTAGCTGTATGAAACGAAATTCATACGTAATTCTGACTTTTACAATTAACCCATACATTTAAAAGAAGTGTACGAACATAATTGTATTTATTTTCAAATATTTGTATTCCTTAACTAACCGGTCTGCAAGAAAGTAAAATTGAAGTTCTATAAAAAAATAAAAATATAAATCAACCCGGTTATAAGACGAAAGAAAGAAAAATTGCCCATTGAATAAGTGGTTCAAAAAGTGGTTCAAAAATTGAATAAGTGGTGTCGTCCCTTTGTGCTTCGCAAAAACCTAGTCTATCGTAAAACGCGTAAAATGTTTTTACGCGTTCTAACTAGTGTTGTAAATATTCGGATGATTTTAATATTCGGATAATACGTAATAGTACTAAAAGAGTATTCGGATGAATTCACTAATACGTATTAATTTTCATACGTGCTTTGCTTTTCTTGGCTTACAGAATACGGATGCACGGCATCGCATCATAATCCATAATAATTCCTTATTCCGTATTCCCTCGGACCTCGTTCGTGTTCGTATCATCGTACTATTACGTACATATTATGTTTACTCCGTCCGAGACTTCGTCAATCCACGCTATCTTCCGGCATTTGACAGCGTTCGTAATAATTTCGATTCCGTATTGCGGTTGGCAACTATTCGGATTAATACGTAATAGTTTGATATTGGGATTGAACGGATTTAAACGTATTCTTACAACACAGTTCTAACCTTCAGGGGAAAATATTTTGGACTTGTATTCTGGCCGAATTAATTTGTGGTCTTTCATGTTCATGTCCGTAAACAGTTTGTTTTATTTGTTAGTTTTGTTGGCATTTAAGGAACCGTTTATAAAAAATGGCCCAACGTGGAATCGCCTAAAATACCAACCCAAACATTTAACTTCTCGAACTGGAGCACAGATATACTAAGTGCTTATTTTCCGTAGACCAATAACGATATAATAATTCAATTACACGTGCGCATTATAATTTATGGGCGAGGCGTCCCGCCTAAACATTTTATTGCTACCCTATCACGAAAAACTGAGAATAACGCTCATAAAAGTTTTAAAATGACATATCAGTCTGGCAACTATGGATATAATATTTCTCTGTCAGTTCCCTTTACTTGTAGAGTTAATTCTTTTTATCTTTTAATGCTCGGCTTTGATATCTTGGACTTTCCAACCCTGTATATCCCTTACTTACTCTCGCCCGGCCTCTGTGCTGTTGCCGCACCTGAGATTGGGGATATTAACCGTCTCTAGTTAGGTACATATGAATATGATTAGTTAACTAATTACTGCAAAAAAACTTACATATGTCGTTCCTGGCATTAGCTATTTGATCAGCTTAAATGACACTATAATACTGTGTTATTGATAAACATAAACAAACAATAATTAACGCACCCATGAAAACGATATGCAAATAGCTGACATCTCTGTACACTTAAAACGCGTATCAGATTTCCTGCAATTAATGCTTCTGTCCCGTTCAGCGTGTCTGAGGACGGACGACTATGCAGATTTGCGTTTTACTACGAGAGAAAAAAGGCGACGGAACACAAGAAACCTCCGCTAACAAGATAATGTAATAGTGTAGTAGCAGCTGATACGAATGTCACTTGAATACTTGTCCCGAGCACAACGACCGACCGCGTAAGCAAGTCCAATTATTGAAAAGCGCTGGGACGCTGGAATAATAATTGCGGTCGCGGCGCATAACATAATAAATAAGCCGCCAGCCGAGGCGGACCACCCACCTCCAGCATTCATTACGGCCGCGACAATACGCTCCTTTCCAAGTAATCTGTTTTCCGAATAACTAAGTATAGGTATAGGTAATAACAATATTTTTAATTTTTTAATAATACGAGTATTTACGTGTCAAGAACTGAAAGATTTTACTCAACGAGTATGGCATATGTAAATCCTCACTATGCTCGGATTTATATTCATACGAGTTCAGTAAAATCTCACTTTTCAGACGCGGCGCGTATACGGCTTTTCCAGGTGTGTGAAGTTAGCACCCCCAAATTTAGCCCAACAACTTCGCCAGTCCACAGTTTCTTCGCAAGTCAGTGTATAAAGGGTGCTGTGCAGTGTGCTAATGGTCTCGCAATGTAGTTAACGTATTTCAAAAGAACCTTAATTGTTTTAGCAAAAAGTTTGAGTTTCGCTTCGCATTTTTAAACAAAAAGTGGTCAAAATAAACTGTTTACTGGTCAAAACTGGTCAAAACTTGGTCAAGATAATGAGCCCGAAATCGTCTCAAAATTCCAATTGGACGGTGCGGACTGAAAAATGCTCAAAAACTTAGTTTCGCTCCGCATTTTTAAACAAAAAGGTGGTCAAAATAAACTGTTTACTGGTCAAAACTGGTCAAAACTGGTCAAAACTTGGTCAAAATAATGAGCCCGAAATCAGCTCAAAATTCCAATTGGATGGTGCGGACTGAAAAAATGCTCAAAAACAGTTTCGTTCCGCATTTTTAAACCAAAAGGTGGTCAAAATAAACTGTTTACTGGCCAAAACTGGTCATAACTTGGTCAAAAGAATGAGCCTAAAATGGACTCAAAATTTCAATTTGGGGGTGCTAACTTCACACACCTGGCTTTTCCGCATTTTGTATGAACTTTGATAATGAATATCAAATTTCTACAGTTTTTGTAATAGTATTGTAACACTTCTAATAATACATCTTGGCTTGGCAGCCCTTATCAATGCAGGTTCCGGTCGCCGTTCCCGCCAAGTGCAGAGTTCGCGAAGTCATTAAATTATTCATCAAGATCGTAGCATCATTATCGATGGGCTCTCTTAGTCACTTCTTGAAATTTCAAATTCCATCATTCAGAGAATTTTATTTGAAAAGTTGGAACATCAGAAGATGTATGCAAGTCCGTTTGTTGTCTTCTCTGAACATTCGCGGAAGCCACCTTCCGATATTCCAACATTTTCCTTTCCCTTCCCATTCCAACCTTTCCCTTCCTTCTTCCGATATCCCAACTTCAGACAAAATCTTCTGAATGGTTGATTTTGGTGAACAAGAGAGCCAACAAATAATCGATAAATCATGATACTCCGATCTTGACTCGGAAAATTTAATGCTAAGTTCGCAAAGTTCGCAAAGTCCGCACTTGGCGGAAACAGCGATTGGTAGCTAAATTGACAACGGTGGCCAAGCCAAGACGATTCGACATTGCGCATACGACAATAGCTTATTTGAAAGAGATATCCGAATACAGCAGTAATCCAATTCCTACCACAAAAAAATCCCTGTGGCTGTTGCATTTTGGAAACCTTATTTTTGGGATAACCCTCGTATATGTTTAACCAAAAAAGCCTTTTGACTCTTTTATTCCATTTGGCTCCATTCTTTTACGCCTCATTTATTCCAGCCGCAAGCGCCCGTAATGGGCAAAATGTTCCTTTAATTATTTAGACAATTTATATTCACTATCTTATATTCTATAAAACAAATTTTATTATTTATCGAATAAAGCATCATTTCGAAGTAAACGATTCAAATAATCATTACAAAATAGTTTGAAAACTCACACTAAAGTCAATGCACAAATATGAAAACGTAGAAATAATAAAAAAAGAAATAACTTTAAGAAAAAAAATAAATAAATAGACATAATTGTTTCATCAGCAAGTGCAAGTGTAACTAATGCAACTGATGTTGATAGTGGTGTTAGAAAAAACAGACCTCAATATTTTATAAAATCAAGACGTTCAACTGAACAAATTTACAAATATTATTATCTACCAATCTATGTAGTTCAATGTATTTTCATCATTTTCATCAACACAGTAACATAAATTGAACTAAAAAGAACTAACTAAGTTTCATTGGACAAATGCCAAATACAAGGGTTTTGATCACTTTAACATATACTTTTCACAGGAGTTTATTACCCGCCTTTATATGGAGACATCCAAAAAAAACGTCATCAAAGTTGGCCGAGAAAAAAAAGACGTATTTCTATTCTTGATCGAATTTATAACCTTATTTACTTGTCAAGACTGTCACATCATATGAAAGCCATTGTTTATTTTACAAATTGTGACAGTCACTTGTCAAAAGTTTGACATAACCGAAAAGCTTAGACATGACCGCTATTTCCATCTCTCTCGTTCATAGCCAGAGTTGATGACGTTTTTTTTTTGATGTCTCTATATTATCTAACCTCAAACTGTCTAAAAAAATATGACACTGACACGTGCGACGTGCGAGATAGAGAAGGTATCCTTTATACGTAAATAGACCATTTATATATTTATATATAAATAGACCGTTTTGTTTAAAGATCTGGTAAAGTGCAATTAAAAAAAAACATTAAAGTAACACTTGAATACCATACGTGTTTACTAATGTTTATTCACGGTTTAAATAGAACAATAAAACGAGTTTACTTTTTTTCTTTAGTAACCATTGCATATTTGAAAATGATAGAAAGAGGTAAACAAGTTTTCCAAGGAACTGTGCTATATCGTGCATATTTTTGTAATGTCAAAAATTAACCTACAAAAAAGTTATGACATAAAAATACATTTTTAATGAATACAATAAAGTTGCTTGTTTCAACTTCATATGGGTGCAGAAAGAAAATAAAATTTTTACCCCATGAGGTCCTTCTGTTAGTAAAGGACACGATTTACGTTTTGTTAATTTATATTGCGGTGTTGCCAGGTTTTTAAGGTGATTTGTTGGTAGGAATTTATTTTTTCCTTAAATATTGGGTATCGTTGGAACAAGAAAACTAAGTACTTTTGAAATGAATCATCCAATATGCTGCCACAAGAAAAAAAGGAGTTGACGATTTCCGAAAATCGAAACGTCGAAACCTAAATTCGATTAATGAATTGAAATATCCTCTAAAAGTTGCCTTTTTTGATTTTAAAGATTTATAAACATAAATAAGTTGCAGCAGATTTTCGAAAAAGCATGTTTTCGTTTTTTCCAAAATATTTCAAAAACCAGAAAAGATAGAGGGTTCTCTAAGCGGCGTAAAGTGAATCATAAAATTGTCTGCAACTTTGCCCATTTAACCCTGTTTTTGTCTCTTATAATTTCCACGAATTCTGATAACAGATGTAACAAAAAATATGGTAAAAATGCCGTCAAAACTAGGTTGTAACATAATTACATAACATAATTGTAGCACATGAGGTAAACATAGTTTTTTAAATTTCCAAACATTCATGGACCATACCAGACTAGTGGATGTTCAACTGAGATTGGAAGTAACAAAAAAAAAATGGGATTTCCGAAGATCAGAATTAGACTGAATACGAAACACTCACCTTTAGACACATAAAATATATACTCAAAAAGCAACAATACAATTAACAGTATTATTTTTTATAGGCGATAAAAAACGTTACACATCAAAGTGCAAAAATATTTATAAGTAGATACTCTAATACATATAATAAATTGACCTCCCACTCAAACAGGAAGAAGAAGAAATATGTGAAATAATCAACTCAGGCAGCCAATCAACATAGGCAAATATATGTATGTCTAATGTTTTTTTTAAATTTAACTTCTACGAAAAAAACCGAAACATACGAGTACAATACAATAGAGTATAGGTAATATATTTATTTTTTGGACTAACATTTGACTAATGTTTTTTTAAATTTAACTTCTACGAAAAAAAACCGAAACATACGAGTACAATACAATAGAGTATAGGTAATATATTTATTTTTTGGACTAACATTTGACAAGACACTGACAGTCTTTAAGGACGAATATCTGTCTATACTACCAGAACTCTTCATTTGTTATCAAAATTACTCCCTCTATAAGGCATCAAAAAAGAAATTGTGTATATTCACTAAATATGAAAACTAAAGAAACAAAAGTTTTTATTTCTTACAACAACAAATTAACACAACCTTGTATTACACATCCAAACATGCTTTCGTACGTAAAATTAGAAGAAACGGGTGCTGTTTGGGTGGTCTACCTTGCAGGCACTGACCCAGTCGAGAGTTCTCGCGCCCAAGTCACAAAGAACACTTGTCGTACGTACCAAGTATATCTCACGAATTTTACGATTGTCCATTCACACAAGTGCAAAGGAAGGTGTTACGCTTACACAACAAGTCCTCTTTCAGCAATTTTCACACACTCAAAAGTTTTTTGGAGGGGATTAAAAAAAGGGAAATGGGATGCAAAAGGGGATTAGAAGGAGACGGCCGACTCGCAGTGGGCCCAAAAGGGTTCGAGCATACCCAGGAAGGCTTTCTGAATCACCCCACGTACCAAGCAAGACCTGCTTACATCCCCTCAGCGCAGCAAATTTTCAGGGGATGGGTTGGAGCTGGATTTTACTTTTGACCGTCCGCAGTGGGTCATGTCAACTTCAAGAGCCTTTAAGTAATGACGTGACATGAATTTGAGACCACCTTCTAAAGGGGGCAGAACCAGAGAGATTAGGTGAGGAGTTGGGGTGCTAGAGTTATCAAAGGGTGAAAGCGAGTTGGGGCACCCCGCACCAATTTATTTGGCAGCATTAGGATCAAAGGAATCGCCCAACAGTGGTCAAACTATGCAAAACCCAGCCTAAATTCAGAGGCGTGGCTCATGTGGTCTGGAAAAGGGTTGAAGGGACGAGACAATGACCAAACGCTCGGGACTTGTTGAGAATTGTCACATAATGTCCTGCGAAGCAGGGCATTTTAACCTTTTTCAATTTTGACAACTCTTGTTTTTTGTAAAAATACTTCTTCCTCGAAGATGAAACTGTAATAGTTTCGAAACTAGTCGCAATAAAAAGAAGTTAAGGATTGTAAGATGTTTAATTTGATGAGTCGACATGAATTATCACCACGCGAATTTGAATAATCCCTACAATGAAACTTCCATGCTCGTTAATAATGCATCTACAGTTTGCTAATTTGTTTCCTATCTTCTGTTGAAAGCGAGTAACTGAATCCTTTAACACAATTCCTCTACTACAGGACTAGTAACTGATCCTCTTAAGGCTGCTCCTCGACAGGATTGCTCCGACTGGCATTATGTTCACCTCATACGCGATAAATTAAAGTCATATCGTCACGTACATCTTGGGAAGTGACAGTGCAAGTGTTAGCGGTGTCGAATGGCAAGGCGCTCCGGGTGTTCCCGCGGAAATTGATGGACCGGCCGCGCCGATTTTATCTCGAAATCGCTTAACGACGGCACAGCAACAGGCGCGAGTGGGCGGTCAGGTTTTTGTTACTGCGATACATAATCGTCGTCATAATAACGCACACGTGACAAGTACGCCAATGTTCATTTACTGAAATGGAATTTAAGCATTCAGTGTAAAAATATACACAAATATATTCGAGTTGGTATTTTAAGCGATTCCATCGATGGGCCATTTTTATAAACGTTTCCTAAAATGCCAACAAATATTTAACAAATAAAACAAACTGTTTACGGACATGAAAGACAACAAAATTTAAATGATTTACGGACCAGAATTGTACAAGTCCTAAATAATATTTCCCCTGAAGTGTTAGAACTAGTGTTGTAAGAATAAGTATTAACAATTCCGTTCAATCGGAATATCAAACTATTACGTATTAATCCGAATAGTTGCCAACCGCAATACGGAATCGAAATTATTACGAACGCTGTCAAATGCCGGAAGATAGCGTGGATATCGTATCCGACGCAGTCTCGGACGAAGTAAACATAATACATAATAATACGTAATAGTACGATGATACGAATACGAACGAGGTCCGAGGAAATACGGAATACGGAATTATTACGGATTGATGCGATGCCGTGCCGTGTGCCGTGACATTGCGTATAGAAGGTCCTATCCGTATTCCGTAAGCCAAGAAAAGCACGTATTAAAATTAATACGTATTAGTGAATTCATCCGAATACTCTTTTAATACTATTACGTATTATGTATGTGATATAAGAATATAACACCCAGTATAATCAAATAAGCAACAATGTTGCATAAGATAACATTCGAGGTTGAGATAAGCTTATATTTCCCTTATCATGAAACTTAATACAATTTTAGCTGCACGTCTTATCTCAACGCTGAAACAAAGGCCCTTTGTCTGTTAATGCAAGAACTGCCAACCTGTAAGATTACGATAAACGTCTCCAAGAAATCTATTGAAAAGATCAGCATCTAGGAAGTTATAAAAAGGCTTAAGCTTGCATCAACAAACGCCTGTACTGATAGTTAAGTTCTGAAGTCAGACCAGTTTAGAAAAGTCGTGAGACGCGTTCGTTCGTTAGCCAGTTAGTGCTATTCGGCAACGGCTCACTCTCGGTCAAAATTAAACAACTGTAATTTGAATCAAAAAATTGTAACTCTAAAATAAAAAAGTGAAACAAGAAAAAAATTGTTTTTAAAAAATCATTATATCGAAAATCGATATAACAAATTGGCGCAGTCGTGCGGATTTCACGCGTTATTAGAACACGGACATTACCTAACTAGTGACGTGGGATTCCAATCCTTCAGTGAGAAGAAAGAACCTGCGGGAAAAAGAAACAAATTTCAAGAAAGAAACCCCAAAGAAAAAAGAAGAAACACATTTCAAGAAAGAAACCCCAAAGAAAAGGGAAGAAGAAAGAATTTTCAAGAAAGAAAATCCAAGAAAAATTTCCAAGACAGAAATTTCAAGAAAGAAACAGGAGTAAATCACAAGTAGAACACGGCACCGGTCCTCACTATTTGCGGTTCTCTTGAGACGAAAGCAGAGCATCCAAACCTTCGATCTTCGAGCATCAAAGCCTTCGATCTTCGAGCATCAAAACCTTCGATCTTCGAGCATCCTAGTCCCTCTAGAACAAGGAGCTGCCTAACTAGTTCGCCTAGAGAAGCCGAGACGGATGGAAAAAGCTTGGTAAGTCAAAGAATTGTCTCGCTTGCATTGTCACGCTTTACCTAGTTTTAAGTTGAAAGAAAAACAGGATACAAACCATTCTGTTTACCCCTTTTACCAATTAGTAACCGTTCTAGTCAGTAACAATCAAAAAGAAAACATTTTAGGCAAGTTTTGTGAAACAAATTTTTAAAATTCAAAAACTCTCTTTTACCTAGATATTTTTGTTAATCACATTTAATTTGTTTAAATAAAATCAAAACAAAATGGAACACGAAACTGAAGACATTCCGGTAGAACCCTACAAGTTAGCCGAAATATTTTCAATCGTTCCTGAATTTGACGGAAATCAGATTTTCTTACAAACATTCATAAATGCCGTAAGATGTGCGTTTGATATGGCAGTAGATAACCAACGAATACTTTTAACTCTCCATCTCAAAAATAAATTGCGCGGAAAAGCAGCGGAACTTGTAAATTCACGAAACCCATCCACCTGGGATGAAATTAAAAATCTATTAGAAACTCATTTTGGAGATTCAAGAGATCTCACCTCTCTAATACAAGACCTCCAACGAATTACCCAACATTCGAATGAGTCAGCTTTAAATTTTGTATCAAGATTGCAAACACACAACGCAAAAATGCACGCCGCAATTCAGAAACAACACTTAACACCAGAACAAAAAACCGCACAATCTAACTTAATAGAAACAATGACACTAAACACCCTACTAACAGGTTTAGATCCAAAATTAGCCCCTATCATCAGAGCAAGTAACCCTCGAGATATGTTACAAGCTATTGGCAGAATAAAACGCGAATTACAACTATCTTATTTCGAATCACAAAAATTACAACGAAACAAACAGGTAACAAACCAAAATAATTCTTTTAGGCCCAACCTACAAAAACCAAACATCCAAAAATCATGTTCACACTGTAAACGATTAGGTCACACAATAAACGAATGTCGGATGAGACAAAACAATTCTCAGTATTCACCATTTCAAAATTTTTCGAATAATTACAATCAAAATCAAGCATCATCACAACATTTTTCTAGACCACAATTTAACCAAAATTTTTCTAAGCCCCAATTTAACCAAAATAGGCCAACAAACCTGCCAAATTACCAACAAAATAGACCTTTAGCGATAAGGCCTAACCCAAATTTCAATAATCAACAAAGACCACCGATAATTAGACAAAATCCAAATTATCAATCGCCCAAAACTCATCATTTTAACACCGAAAATCAATATTACGATTACAACTATGGTACCCCGATTCATGAGTATAACAACGAATACTACTTTGATGATACCGCTCATCAAAATCAATTCGAAACAAATTATAGCACATTTGATGATACCGCTCATCAAAATCAATTCGAAACAAATT
Organism: Aromia moschata; assembly: GCA_029963805.1. Taxonomy (NCBI): domain Eukaryota; kingdom Metazoa; phylum Arthropoda; class Insecta; order Coleoptera; family Cerambycidae; genus Aromia; species Aromia moschata. Next base: position 144,915 of record JAPWTK010000469.1, read on the forward strand.
TCAGCACATTTGATGATACCGCTCATCAAAACCAATATGAAAATAATAATACATTTGATGATACAGCTCATCAATACTACGACGAAAATTACCAACATGAGTATACAAACAATCATTACGAAAACCAGGATTTTCACAAGCGTTTATCAATCGAAAACCAACCGCCAGATTTAACACCGAACTTAACCGAAATTCAATCCCAAATGCAAACACTACACTTGAACAAACAGGCAGACGAACAGATTTTCCTTTAGAGATTAAATCGGAAAAATCACTTTTAACCGTTAGCTCAAAAAAATCTTTATTACATAAAAGACGCTACCGATAAATTCAAAATTTTAATAGACTCAGGAGCCGGACTTTCTATTTTCAAACCAGAAACATGCAAAAATTATTCTCAACGTTCCCCAGAAAATTTAGTAATACAAGGCATTACAAATCAAAAAGTTCTAATACAAGAATCAGTTTTAATCCCATTTACATCAGGAAACCCTCACAAAGTGTACATTCATAATCTCGATATCGATTTCGACGGACTTTTAGGAGCAGATTTTCTCGAACATTATAATTGTGTCATAGACATAAAAAACAAACAACTAATCACAAATTTCAAAACCATTCCTTTATTTAAAGTAGATGAAACCTCGGAAAAACAGGAAAACCCTCAAAACAAAAAATTGACAAAATTTCAAACAAAATTTGAAAACAACATTTTAATTCCACCTCGTACCGAACAAATATTTAAATTTAATTGCAACCTAACCAACACAGAAGCTATACTGGTAGCTCAAGAAAAAGAAAAAGTTAGATTACCAAATGCTATTGTCAAAATTAATAACAAAGGAGAATTTTATTCAACAGTCCTCAACGCAAATGCTATTCCAAAATCAATAAATTTTTCGGACATCGAACTCGAACCAATCCAAAATATTTCGATAAATTGCCAAAATTTTGATGAACCTCCCGATTCATCAATCCCTATTGACAGAAATTCAGAAATTCAAAATCAATTGAGACTTGAACATTTAAACGACGAAGAAAGAAATTTAATAACCGAACTTTGTTTAAATTTCTCAGATATCTTCTATCTGGAAGGAGATAATTTAACCTTTACCAACGAAATTAAACATTCAATAGACACAGAAAACGCAAAACCTATTTTCACTAAATCGTACCGTTACCCTCAAATTCACAAAGATGAAGTAAAGCAACAAATTTCAAAAATGTTACAACAAGGTATAATAAGACCATCTCTTTCACCATGGTCGTCCCCTGTATGGGTTGTCCCAAAAAAAATGGACGCCTCCGGAAAACAAAAATGGCGCGTAGTCGTTGATTACCGTAAACTAAATGAAGTTACCGTAGGAGATAAATACCCTCTTCCAAACATTTCAGATTTACTCGATCAATTAGGAAAATGCCAATACTTCACTACTTTAGACCTAGCATCAGGCTTTCACCAAATCGAAATTGACCCAAAAGATATTCCAAAAACAGCTTTTTCAGTAGAGAACGGACATTTCGAATTTTTACGTGTTGCGTTCGGATTAAAAAATGCACCAGCTACATTTCAAAGAGTTATGGATAATATTTTATTAGGTATTCAAAATGAAAGATGTCTCGTATACATGGATGACATCATTGTCTATTCACCAACCATTCACGAACACATTGCTAGATTATCAGAAGTATTTAAACGTTTACGAAAAGCAAATCTAAAAATTCAACCTGACAAATGCGAATTTTTACGTAAAGAAGTTGCATATTTAGGTCACATTATCACACCCGACGGAGTAAAACCAAACCCCGAAAAAATTAATTGTGTCGCAAATTTTCCAGAACCAAAAATCAAAAAGACATAAAATCATTTTTAGGACTATCAGGATATTACAGACGATTCATTCCTCAATTTGCAAAATTAGCTAAACCATTGACAAAATTACTTCAAAAAGATATCACATTTAATTTCGATTCTGAGTGTCAAAAATCATTTAATCAATTAAAAGAATTATTAACCTCTTCACCAATTTTAATTTATCCAAATTTTGATGAACCATTGATTTTAACAACTGACGCAAGTTCATACGCAATAGGAGCCGTCTTATCACAAGGCCCAATCGGAAAAGATCTTCCAATTGCTTATGCCTCACGAACCTTATGTCATGCCGAAACCAGATATTCAACTATCGAAAGAGAACTTCTCGCCATAGTATGGTCAGTCAAACATTTCAGACCCTATCTTTTCGGACGAAAATTCAAATTAATTACGGATCATAGACCATTAACTTGGTTATTTTCAATAAAAGACCCAGGAAGTCGCCTCGCTCGCTGGCGTTTAAAATTAGAAGAGTACGATTACGAAATTGAATACAAACCCGGTAAAATTAACAAAAATGCAGACGCCCTTTCAAGAATTAAAATCAATCATTTCCAAAAATGTTCAGAATTACAAAACAAAATTTTCACCTCGAACTCAGAGAACGAATCTAACACCTCAGATTTAACTGAAATCTCACCAGAAACAATTTTACAAGAACTCGATACTTTTGTAAACTTATATAAAACACAATCATTAATTGACTACTCGAAAATCAATTTTACAAATGATCAATTATTAGACAAATCACATAAAGAAATAATAACATTTTTCCAAAAAGACAAATTACAAGATTTACATTACAAAATAATCGAAGACATTTTTGAGGAAAATCCAAATTTTTGTCATAACAAAATAAATATCGTCACAAGTAAAACAATCAAAAACAGAAAATACTACATCGTCTTATTACCATTTGACCCAGACGAAGTAATCGAAACCATGTTCATAACACTCTACAGAGAGAAAGATATTTTCGATCATTCAAAAACATATTATGTCGAAAACAATTTAGATCTACCCATTCTAGAAATGCTTTCATTTATTTTTTCTGAAAAAAGAATTAAAATTAACTATTTGCCAAAACTTAATTCAAATTCCCGATCAAGACCAAATTCCAATAATCTTAGAACAATATCATGTAGGAAAAGCAAACCTCCACCGCGGAATAAACGAAACAATAAGAAGAATCAAAAGCAAATACAATTGGCAAGGTTTAACCAAAGACGTAGAAAAATTCATCCAAAATTGTGAAATTTGTCAAAAATCCAAAATTTTACGAAAAAATCTAAGCAACCCTCTTGTAATAACAGAAACACCAAAAACACCTTTCGAAAGAATCAATATAGACATTTTAGAAATTCCAACTAGAAATTACGTCCTAACAATAAGAGACGAATTAACAAAAATTCACCCAAGCATATCCACTTCAAGACAAATCAGCTAAATCGATAGTAAATACTCTTTTACTCTATTTCCAACATTATGGTACACCCCTTCGCATACATTGTGATTACGGAAAAGAATTCGATAACACACTTTTAAAAGATTTATGTTCCCTTTATAACATCAAATTAACATTTTCAAGCGTTAACCATCCTCAAAGTAATGGATCAGTCGAAAGATTCCATGCTACACTATTAGAAATGATTAGAGTGAACTTATTAGAAAATCCAAACGAACATCCATTAACAGTCATACCATACGCTGTTATTTGCTATAACAATTCAGTAAACAAAACTCACGGTTTCACACCATATGAACTAATTTTCGGACATACGTCTAGTCGTCCTCCTGAAACACTATACAACCAAAAAGAATTAATTTCGAAATACGTACGCGATTTAAATAACAAAATTTCATATTACTACAAAATCGCTCGAACAAAAACAAATTTACAAAAAGAAAAAGCTAAAACCAGATTTGACAAACACATATCAGAAAATATTCCACAATACAAAATCGGAGATAAAGTCTACATAAAAAGAATCTCAAATTAAGGACAAATTGAAAAACAAATTTAACGGTCCTTTCGAAATTATCGAAACCTTTCAAAATTCAGCAATTCTCTTAAATCCCGAAACAAATCAAAAAACTAAAGTAAACTTCGATAGAATGAAACCCTATTTTGAAAGCTAAATTTACTTTCAGGATACTCCTGCTGATCGGAACAGGCAATTTCACAATACACCATTTCACCTATCAACAATACCATCGGAATATATTACCATCAAGACAGTCAAATCACGATTACAAACAAAAAATGGACACTGCTAGTACACAAAAATGTATCTGCACTACAACTCGCATTCGAACACAATGAAAAAATATTAGAAAATTTAATAAAAACAATCGAACCAAATTTTGAAAACATGAATTTATTCAAGGGACAAGTAAAAATACACGTTAGCTTACTAACACAAATTTCGAGATCAATCAAAGAAAAATTACAAGAAATCAACTTTGATACGAAACGTTACAAACGTGGAATTCTAAACGGTATCGGAACAATATTTAAATCAATAACAGGAAATTTAGATTCAGAAGATGGCGAATATTATGCAAATTGCATTAACAAATTAACAAATGATGAACACCAACTAGAAAACTTATTGAAAAATCAAATATCGGTAACCACAAGTGTTATCAAAAACTTTAACACAACCATACAAAAATTACAAATCGATGAGGTCACATTTAACAATGACATTAAAATAATTTCAGATTCAATCTACAAAACGGCAGATAAAATAAAAATAATTGAAGCCAAACTTAAATTTTTAGAAAAATGCGAACTGCTCATGGAAAGTTATCTGTATATCGAAGATCAGTTAAATAATGTTTTGAATTCAATAACATTTGCGCGACTAAAAATAATACATTCTTCAATCATTAATCCTGAAAACCTGATAACTTCACTTCAGGAAATTTCTCAAAATTTACATCGAAACAATTTACCTCTTATAATCAAATTATCTAATGTAGCAAAATATCTAGATATAATTGAATTAGAAGCATTCCAAACAAATTCAAATTTAGTATTTGTATTAAAAATACCCCTAATCGACCAACAACGCTACACATTATTCAGAATTTTTCCCAATTCCTATCTTAAACAACAGAACTGGTTTATATCATGTACTGTCAACTTCTCAAAAATATATCGCGCGTGATGACGATTCTTTGATGTACATTGCTATGTCGGATTTAAACACATGCAAACCATTATTTCCCGGCACAAGGATTTGTTCAAATTTATTAGGATATCCAATTGATGACAACGCCATATGCGAAGCTCAAATACTCAAAAACCTAAGGACTCTTCCAGAAAACTGTCAAACGTCTGTTATTTTCGCAAAAGGATACAAAGTCCAACAGCTAACTCCAACCACCTGGCTTATTATAAATCCAGAACCTCTTCAAGTCACAGTCAACTGCAGAAGTATAAATTCAAGAACCGAATTAATCTTCAAAAATTCCATCCTGAAGCTACAACCTGGATGTACCGCATTCATCGGAGCAACAAAAGTTCAAGCCGATTCCAATGACGTCACCGTCGCTAACTACGACCCTCATCAGATTCTAATCCCTTTTGATTGTTGTGAAGATATCCCAGACAACATTCAAATCCCCAAATTACAACCTCTAAAACTAAACGACCTCAACGTTGAAGACCTCGATATTGCCAAGCACAAATTAGATGAATATTCCAAAACCCTCGACGACCTAATCAACGAACCTTTTGTCACCAAACACATTTCATGGTTTACCTATTTTACCATCATTCTAATAATTACTCTCATTATCCTTTACATTTTTTGTAAATGCCAAAGAAAAAGGAGACTAGCCATCGCCCTTTCAAATTCTCCACCACCTCCACCAGGACCCTCAAGATTCAGCAAGCTGCGTTTCTCTTCAATACTACCGAGAAGGAGACCATCCATTCGTCCCGAAGACATCGCTGTCCCAGAAGAAGAAGACATCGAATTTAATTAAAAAAATCAGTTTAGTTCAGTGCCAGTGTACTAAAACCAAGTGAAAAGAAATTTTAAGACTTTGATTTAATCAATAATCAATTTAACCTTTTACTAATTATGTTCAACATATTAATTTTACAATTTTAAATGTTTCATATTCTACTTTTAATTTTGTATTTTCATATTTAAAAATATTTCGCTTTGTTAAAAGTTGCTGTACATATAACACCAACTTTTAATAATAGGGGGAGTTGTTATATAAGAATATAACACCCAGTATAATCAAATAAGCAACAATGTTGCATAAGATAACATTCGAGGTTGAGATAAGCTTATATTTCCCTTATCATGAAACTTAATACAATTTTAGCTGCACGTCTTATCTCAACGCTGAAACAAAGGCCCTTTGTCTGTTAATGCAAGAACTGCCAACCTGTAAGATTACGATAAACGTCTCCAAGAAATCTATTGAAAAGATCAGCATCTAGGAAGTTATAAAAAGGCTTAAGCTTGCATCAACAAACGCCTGTACTGATAGTTAAGTTCTGAAGTCAGACCAGTTTAGAAAAGTCGTGAGACGCGTTCGTTCGTTAGCCAGTTAGTGCTATTCGGCAACGGCTCACTCTCGGTCAAAATTAAACAACTGTAATTTGAATCAAAAAATTGTAACTCTAAAATAAAAAAGTGAAACAAGAAAAAAATTGTTTTTAAAAAATCATTATATCGAAAATCGATATAACATGTATTATCCGAATATTCAAATCATCCGAATATTTATAACACTAGTTAGAACGCGTAAGAACTGAGTTTTACGATAGACTAGGTTTTTGCGAAGCACAAAGGGGCGACATTTTTTAACCACTTATTCAATAGGCATTTTTTCGTTCTTTCGTCTTATAACCGGGTTGATTTATATTTTTATTTTTTATAGAACTTCAATTTTATTTTCTTGCAGACCGGTTAGTTAAGGAATAGGTAATTAGATAGGCGTGTAGGTAATACCCCACTCCAAATTTATATTATGCGCAGGTCTCATACGTTTCTAATACGTGCACAAGCGTGAAACAATGTGGCATCTAACTGTATTTGTCTGTCCTTACTGGTGCCTTTTAACTTATTCTCTTGTACACATGTATCGCCAATATGTAAAGGTGCAATTTCCTAGGGTGTATATGAGAGACCCAAAAGGCAGGAGTAAAAATGTGTTAATAATGTATGTACAGTACAGCGAAAATAACTTGAGTCGTGAAGGTCGGATACGCAGTAGACCTGCCAGTTAGAGTGGTGGGGACCTATTGTACTTTAGCTTTCTGCCGTATTCTCTCTTTCATACAGTGTCTTTCGTCTCACTTCCCCGTTTGCGCATCTCGAGTGTCATGCTATTCTCGTTGTACTGTATACACGGTATCAATTTGAAAACGAACAGTATTTAATATTGCCTAAACTAATGACATTATCAAAATTTGGCGAAACACGTCAATTTACATATCAAGAGGGACAACTTTTGAGGCATTTGTTGTATTACTTTCAACCCCCTAATCCCCAAGGCACCTACCCCTAAAAATTGTAATGGCAACCCCTATTTCTTTTGCCATTTTTGCATTTCTTGTACAATTCTAGATAAGTCCCATATTTCTTTTTTGTCCAAATTTTTGTCAAAAATTGGTAGTTAACCTCATGAATGTGTGGAATGTATTTAATTTCTGAATTTATTTAAAAATTATGCACTTTTACAAAAAATTGTCAAGAATAAAAAGTTCTTAAAATCACTCAAAGAATGCACTGGCATTTTTTCAAGTTTTGAGGAACTTTTTGGATTTTGCAAATAGTCGATTTTTGCAAAATTTAAAAAAATTGCTTAAACATTGAAAAACTTGAAAAAAACTCCAGTGCATTCTTTGAGTGATTTTAATAACTTTTTATTCTTGACAATGTTTTGTAAAAGTGCATCATTTACCAATAAAAAAATTCAGAAATTAAATACATTTCACACATTCATGAGGTTAACTACCAATTTTCGACAAGAATTTTGACAATAAAGAAATACGGAACTTATCTAGAATTGTACAAGAAACTCAAAAATGGTAAAAGAAATAGGGTTGCCATTTAAAATATTAGGGGTAGGTACCCTGGGGGTTAGAGGGTTGAAAGTAATATGACAACAAATGCCTCAAAAGTTGTCCTCCTTTTATATGTAAATTGACGTGTTTCGCCAAATGTTGATAATGTCATTAGTTTAGGCAATATTAAATGTTCGTTTTCAAATTGACACCGTGTATACCTTTTGCTTGTGTCATTCAGAAACACAGACTGCCCTCAATGCTTGAGTGTACGTTGCCACGACAAGTAGTCTTTCTACATTTCTTCTCTTTAAACGTGAGCGATTTGGCCTGTACATATGGTTGTAGAAGAAAAATGATCGTTCCACATCTACTGTAGTTCAAGTTCAAATTCAAAATAGTTCACATGGACGGAGGACGACACACCACGCAGATTATTTTAACGAATTTCGGACAGTCTTTTGTATCAATATCAGTTGTTTGCAGTCACTAATATCAGTACATTATTATTGTTTTACATACACAGAGGACAATGCACGTGTTACTACTATTTCTATACTTTTAGCCGGTGTTTGCAAAACCGTTTTTGATTTTAAAAGTTACGCACGTGAGGCCGTGAAACATTATATTTCTTTATTATGAAAGAGGACCCAGAAAGAGGACCCAAGAGGCAAACCATCAAGATTTAATAGTAAATACGGTATTACCAACATTTCAACTTTATGAACTTTTTCTTGATAAAAAAAGGTTTTTTAACCAAGGTTTTTGGCTCTTGACAAAAATTCGTCACATACATTTTCGACTTAAAATTTCCCGTAGAATACGATGGTATTTTTTAAATTTCAAAATTTAGCCATTTTTTAAAAGTTGACTGCCATACTGGATCCGCCATTTTGTTTTTTGAAAATCTGACGTTAGATTCGTAATCAGCGACCCCAAAAACCTTGGAATATATTATTCACTTGCCATTTACTATCTCACAGGATGAGAAAATACGCTAAAACCACGTTTTTTCATCTTCGGGCCGTTTTTGGGCCAGTTTCTGGTCGATTCGATTAAAAATTAATCGAAAATACAAAAACAAAGAAAGAAATTAAATAAAAAAAATTGAAAAAATATCGTGTCATAGTTTTCGAAATTTCGATTTTAAACTTTCAATCCTCAAAATAAGGGTGAAAACTACCCCCAATAATATTGAAAATATTATTGGGGGTTTTTTGGGTATTTATTTTTATCGTATTCTACGCAAAAAAAAACACATCGAAAACCATTGCAACCTTTTTTTAATGTTTTTCATTTGTTTACCGAGAACAATTGAAAGTTTCGAGTCGAAACGAAAATTTGTGTTTTCTCACCCTCACCATCCCTCTCCTTGTGGCTCAAAAAATCTAAAAATTTAGGGAAGTTAGTTTCTTAGCAGGTACTACCGATTCTGATATGTTTCAAACACAATTTTTTTTTGACCTCACTTGGCGTGAAATGACCCATATGCAATTAAACCTTTAATTGCCGAGGGATATCAGGTTGGGCGCCGACAGCCAAGTACGCAACAGTTTGGTTGCAAAAGTGGTAGATGTATGTGGAAGAGCACTCGCATGTAATTCACATGAAACTGGAAAGTTACGCAACAAAACGATTTGTGCTGTGACAAACTAAACGTTACCTGTTTGGCTGAGCGCTGTACCTACATGCAAGATTTGCGCTGTACATTAGGGTGGACCTTAATTTTTTTTTTTTTCGTTTTTCTCAGCGGGCCGGTGAAAATCAGTTCTGGGTACCTAAAAACTTGTGCGGAAACCAAAACTGCCGCGATAGGAACCTTTTTTCCCGTGCCGCAAAGCGCCGGAAGTTCCTTATGGAATTTACATATTAAAAATCACTGAAAACGTTCGATACGCTCAAAACCTATGAAAATCATCAAAATCTGATAGTCGCAAGGATATATTTCCGTGTATTTTTTCCTCCTGAATCAGATGGAATCGTCAGATTTCGTTTATTCATTGAGTGAAAAAATTATGAGCGAAAAATTGCGAAAAAACACCAAATTCAACTAAAAAAAATTTGAAAAAAAAAACGAAATAATTTATTATGGTGATTGTACCTGACTCTGAGGAGTATTAAGCATATCATAAACCGAAATTCTCTTATAATCAATGTAAAATGACTTCAAGTTAAAGGTTGATTATATTAAGATGATGAATTATTCGTATGATATGGAGCATTTCATACTACCATTAAATTATGCAAGTCGATGCAGGAGAATCTATCGTTTGAAAATCAGGATTGAAAAAACAGAAAAATCGCCTTCCGCCATATACGCTCCTGAATTTTGCATACAACTTGAAATGATCGTAACTCCGGTTCAGAGGCACCTACAGACTTCAACCGGACGTCAAATTGTAGGTTTTTACCTCTACTTTTGAATCATGATCAAAGATCATGATCAAGTAGGGTACAATCACCATAATAAATTATTTCGTCTTTTGTCAAAATTTTTTAGTTGAATTTGGTGTTTTTTCGCAATTTTTCGCTCATAATTTTTTTCACTCAACGAATAAACGAAATATGACGATTCCATCTTATTGAGGAGGAAAAAATACATGGGAATATATCCTTACGACTATCAGATTTGATGATTTTCATAGTTTTTGAGCGTATCGAACGTTTTCAGTGATTTTTAATATGTAAATCCCATTAGAAACTTCTGGCACTTTGCGGCACGGGGAAAAAGGTTCCGATCGCGGCAGTTTTGGTTTCCGCACAAGTTTTTAGGTACCCAAAACTGATTTTCAATCGGCCCGCTGAGAAAAAACGAAAAAAAAATATTAAGGTCCACCCTACTGTACATGCACCAAGAGTGACTGGTATAGACGTACGTTTAGTTAGTATCAAAACATAAATCGTTTGGTTGCGCAACATTCCAGTTGCATGTCAGTTGTATGTGAGTGCTCTTCAGTATATCGGTCATCTTCGGACGCAGTCACTCTTGCAACAAAACTGTTGCATTTTTGTTGAAACATTTATGCATATACGTTGCGGGCAAATGCTTACAAACGTTTGCAAGCAGGTGTATGTAAGTCTAGGCTAGGCTTTTAAGGCACTCTATTTGCTTTTCGATGTTGCAAACTTATGTATTCGGTTGATTCAAAAGTATTATGCCTTTCTGATAATAAATATGGTTATTTACTTTATAAACAGGAGGAATATAAGTGCCATCAGACTCTATAACTTGTCGCCAAGGAGAAGGCAGAAGCGGATACCACGTTCCCAGAATTCACGACGCTGTAAAGCGAAAGTGTTGTGCATGACTATTTGCAGAAGGTGACGATCGTCAAATGATTTAGTTATTAAATGTTTGCTGAGGGCACAGAACAAATGATGATCAGTAAGGGAAAGGTCTGTTCAATACGGCGGATACAGCAGAACTTCAAAACCTAACTGCAAAAATCCAAGACGTGTTTGTTTTGCTACATGAGGATAACGCATTATCGTGCAGTAGTATAACTTTGTCCAGCCGCGACCGCAGAAGATCGAGTTGAGCAGCCAAATTGCGGAGTTCAGCACAATAGACAGCGGCGGTGACGGTGGTATTGTACTACAAGAGTTCGCAGTGATACACGCCGCAAAGGCCCCACCAAACTGACCACATCACCTTTCTCAGGTGGACGTCAAGTTTAAGTACCAATTATGCTAGAACATCTTCGTGTACCCACTGGCGCTTACGGCTGTGATTTGCATAAAGCACCCACCTTTCGTCCTCGGTATCAATAAGATTGTTCAACCATCCAAAACGACGACTGGGGGAGAGAAGTTGTGTGCAAATGTTATTCCGATGCTGGCGATCGGCTTCGCTTAATAAACGTGGTATCCACTTGCCCAACTTTTGGACTTACTTTGGAATCCACGTACTGCTACACGTGCTGTAGTCGCCAGATCGGAAGCGTGAGCACTACCTTTTGCATGTTGCTAAACTAGGGGCGTTGTATACAGTGCCGGAAAAAATTCGCGAATAGAGCGAAACGCAGAACAACACCTGCATACTTTATTCAGAATAGACAAAGAACTGAATTATACAGGAAAATGTTAAGCTTTATTAATCCTAAGTTTAACACATATGACAAAAATATATAAACACCAATTTTAAATTAAAACATAACAAAAATATTAATAGTGTTAAATAACATAGAGAAAAAAGTATTCGCGGATTTAAGAAATTTACATATTTGGAGGACATCAAATCGATATCTAATATTTAGTATGCAGACCTTTAGCTTGAATAACGGCTCGTAATCTTCTAGGCATTGAGCTCACAATCTTCTGAGTGTATTTAGGTGATGTTTTGTGCCATTCTTCTAACAGAGCAGCTTTCAGTCGTTGTCGATTTGTAATGTTATGTTTCCTTACTCGTTTATCTAAATCATCCCATAGATTTTCTATGGGATTTAAGTCTGGGGATTGAGGGGATGTGTGTAGTAAGTAAGGTACAGTATAAATAAGCCATTGTCGCACACGGTAAGCCGTGTGCTTAGGATCAATATCCTGCTGAAAATATAAATTGTTAAGCGTTTTAAAGTTACGAAGGTACTCATTTTTTGTACCTTCGTCCCCTGTAACTTCGATTTCATTTATAGTTTCCTCCTCATCTTCACCGTCTAGGAGTTTCCACCGTCGGCGTCGCTCATTTTCACTAGAAACCTGTTCAGACGCGTGCAAATGCTAAACATGTACTGACGTGCACGCCCTACACGACATACTACACGATCAGTAATATTGACAGTATCCCCTCTCTTCATCAATACTGATGCTTGAATATCAAAATATCCGGATCTGCATCAATCCAACAATCATTCCATCAGTAATTTGCATTACACGTTCAGTAAAACAGTCATTATTTTTAAATATTGACAGTATTATTGATCGTGTACGGTCCCTAATAGATCAACCGGATAGTTCCGGTCTCTCAAACTCTTTGTTTCTAATTAATTTTACCACACGCACACGCAAATGCAACTGTTTCGTGTGGTATTGCGGCCTGCTGCCAATACACTAGCAAAACAGACGCCGTCTAACATTTCCACGACGTTTTTTCCATTTGAATCGGTAATACTAATACGTAAGCAATTTGACGAGCAGGACCGCAGGTCACGATTCTTAACGGGACAGCAGTGCTACGCGTCTGACTCCAGACAACGGTGAAGTGTGTACAAGACTCGCAACTCGCACATCATGCCTCATAGACCGAGAGCTGGCACCCAAAACCTAACATTTTTGGAGGGATGGAATTTCTTACCTGGAAATGGTTCGACCCTTAGCGACGAAACAAATAGGCTTCTGCCACGGGGCGCGCTGGGGGCTATTAGCGGGGGTGGGCGCTTGAACATGTAAATTTCCCGGTGAAGAAACAAAAGGACCGGTAAGGCTGATTCTTGTTTTAATGCATCGGGGAATATGAAAGAAAGCCGAGAAAATTTTGGCAGAGGCGTAAGTGGGGGTGAAAGGGCTGGCAGAAGCTGACAAACTAGTGGAAAAATTTTGGAAAAATAACATTTTGAGTGGGACTTCTGCCAACATGCTATTTTATTATTTATATCAAGAATAAACGAAATGTGAAATGCCAGAAGTTAAAGTGGAGGCAATAATGAATTATCAGTGATCAAAGTCCGCCAGCCCATTTTGCCGCGCGCGGCGCGACGCCGAACCCTTACACTCCAGAAAAATATAGGTATAATGAGAGATATAATGAGAGGTACTCCTGGCGACCTGTTAATCTGTTATTTATACTCGTATAAAGAATAAACAACGTGTAAAATGCCAGAACTCAAAGTGGGGGCATGATCATTTTTTATCAGAGCACAAAGTTCGACAGCGTCCTTTGTGCACTCGGCGCGCCGCGCCGGGCGCACCGACCGCATTTCTCTTCAAAAAATTCATTCGAAAATCATGTAAAATATCTTTTATTATCCCAAATATCTCGTACAGAAACGATCATGGGCTCATTTTATTCGCGAAGACTTGTACTTTCATGCTTTTAAAAAACCAAATCGCTTTTATTTAATTTTTACATAAAAAAAATGCGTTGTAAAATTGTATTATTTTTTCGAACCAGTTTTTTTTCGAATAACTTTTTTAATTTTGGTTTTACATTTTTGGCCGTTGCATATTTGAAAACTGGCATTCAAAACACGCATTAAAAAAAAATGAAGGTCCTACGACCTCAGAGAGCATTTTACAACGCATTTTTTTATGCAAAAGTTAAACAAAAGCGATGACAAGTCTTCGCGAATAAAATGAGCCCACGATCGTTTCTGTATCCATCATTTTTTGCCTCTGTAAAATCTGATTTTTTAAAACGTCTTTTTTTTCTGTAAATCGTTATAACTCGAAAAAATAAAACTTTTTTAAATTTCTGAAAGAAGGATCATTTTCCGCTTGTTTTGGGCTATACTTGTAATTAACAAGAAGTCTGTTCAAACAAAATTGGAATTTATACAGCAAAAATACGAAACCGCGATTTTTGACGTCTTTTTAAATTTTTCTCAAATGTTTATGAACCGATTTTTTTTCGTTCAAATTGCATTCGACGCGCATTTTTTAGACCTACAACTTTCTAATTTAACTTTCTTGTGTAGAACTTGGAGCTTTTTTTTGCAAAATACCGTTTTTTTTTGACATTTGCGAATTTTTTTGGTTATGTTTGCCATTAAAACTCGAGTAGCAAAAAACACTATCTTTCTTAGAATTCTTTTCTCTATACGACCATATTTTTTGTTTGCTGATTATAATTAGTGGCCAATTAACATGGACTTTGATCACTGATAATTCATTATTGCCTCCACTTTAACTTCTGGCATTTCACATTTCGTTTATCCTTGATGTAAATAATAAAATAGCAAGTTGGCAGAAGTCCCTCTCAAAATGTTATTTTTCCTAAATTTTTCCACCAGTTTGTCAGCTTCTGCCAGCCCTTTCGCCACTTACGTTTCTGCCAAATTTTTCTCGGCTTTGTTTCATATTCCCCGATGCATTAAAACAAGAATCAGCCTTACCGGTCCTTTTGTTTCTTCACCGGGAAATTACATGTTCAAGCGCCCACCCCCGCTAATAGCCCCCAGCGTGCCCCGTGGCAGAAGCCCATTTTTGTTTCGTCGCTAAGGGTCGAACCTTTTCCAGGTAAGAAATTCCATCCCTCCAAAAATGTTAGGTTTTGGGTGCCAGCTCTCGGTCTATCAGGTCCGGCAAATATTGCACCTCTACCGAGGAGCATTCCTACGGAACGATTCGCCTGGAAGCACATCGCAAATCCCAAGCAGCAGCCGCAAACTAACGCGAATAGCGGTCGATTAGACTTGTCGAATTACATACAGGATATCTCATTTTCTTCAATTCTGGCGCATCACGCTGTCCGTGGGATGTGTGTGAAATTGAAGGGGTTTGCGAAGGCTTGCGATTTTGCTATTTTTATTTGCGACGCAATCGATTTTTAAAAAAAAGCCTAATCAAAAATATTAGACAAAAACTAAGGCCAGCCCAATCCAGAAATTTTTCAAAAATTATTTTTTGCATGGAGGTTAGCGATTATATTGTTTGCGGCACGGTTTTCCAACAACTATGAACAGTAGTGTACAGGGTTAGTTATAAATGAATGCCCCCATTTTTTGATCGATTTAAAAAAAGTGAAATATCTTGTCAGACAGACGATTTTTACGTAGATTCCAGATATGATAACGGTTTTACTAAAGCTCCTTATACATACGAGGTGTGTAAATTAAGTAATAAGACTGTTTTTTTTTTATTCGAATAGAATTACAATTCAGTATTGTCTCCTTCAAAGTAACTTCCTTGGGAAGCCACACAGCGCTGGAGACGGTTCTTCCATTCCTCATACCAGTGCTGGAACTCATATACTGGAATAGCCTTCAGCTGGTCGGTTACAGCCGTTTGAATGTTTTTTGTGGTCCCAAAATGACGTCCCATGAGGCGATTTTTTCCCAGGAAGAGAAAAGAGTCACAAGGACTCAAGTTAGGCGGATAAGGAGGCTGAGGAGCCTCCTGAATGTTATACTGGCAAAAAACTCGTTTACTGAAATGGCTGTGTGACAAGGCGCATTGTCGTGATGCAACATCCAGTTGGTTTTTATGTTTGCTCACACGCACGACCCTTTTTTCGAAGTTTTTTAAGAACCTCTCTGTAAAAGTGTGGATTTACTGTTTGGCCTGGAGGCACAAACTCTTTGTGGACAATTCTCTGGCTATCAGAAAAGCAAATCAGCATGTATTTGATCCCCGACTTGCTCATTCTTACTTTTTTGGGTATTGAAGTGTCATTCCATGCGTTGGCGCTTGGTTTCCAGGTCGCACTCAAACATCCAAGTCTCATCACCAGCAATGACACGTTCTATAAAATGGGGATCATTTTCAATCGATTCCAAAGTCAAGACACCTTTCTCTTCTGATGTCCTTTTGTTACTGCGAAAGGTTTTTTGGAACCATTTTTGCGCAGATTTTTCTCTTTTTCAATTCCTTGGTCAAAATCTGATGAACAGTGTTGTGATTCAAATTTAACTCTTCCCCGATCATTCTTGTCGTCAACCGATGATTTGAACGCACAAGATCCCGTATTATATCGTCATTTACATCGGTTCTTGAAGATGAAGGCCTTTCGCAACGTGGTTCATCTTCAACCGACTTTCTTCTTTCTGAGAAAATCATGGGCTCTTGAAAAAACACTGTCTCCGTAGGCCTGTTGAAGTTTTGCAAATGTATCCGTTGCGCTGTGTCCAAGTCTGAAGCAAAACCTAATATCACACCGTTGCTCAAATTTAATTTTAATTTAAAACGCACCAGAAAAAAAACGGTTTACGAAAACAGTCACAAAGAACAAACAACTGACTCTAACAAGTTCAAACTTGTACTGAAGGTGCACTCATGCGGGTACAGCATACTACCGCGCAGACGTGAGTCCCGGGACGTCGTGGATCGGTCAGTGGCGTGGGTATGCAGGGGTAAGGAATATACGCGTATATAATTTATATGGCGCTTGAAAATACGGTTTATACTTTCATTATCCATAGAGTTTTATAGTGTTGAACCCTGCGTTGTAGCACAAATTTAAGAACTTTAGTAATTACACGTGTGTCCACGTTAAGGACTTTCCACCCTTGTAAAATCTTTATTTTTCGACCGATTTTGAAAATCGGTACAGCTATGTTTTAAGTAATGATAAATAAGAATTCGTCATCAATTTTTTTTCTAAAAAAATCCCTAATAGTAGTTTTTGATAATAGAGCCCATAAAAGTGGGCGTAGTTGGCCATGATTACAGACCAAGAATAAAGTTACCCACTCGGTGAATGCGCATTTTGAATATCTACCTAATAAAAAAAAGTTCATCAAAACCGGTCGAAAAATAAAGATTTTACAAGGGTGGTAAGTTCTTAACGTGGACACACTGTATACAGGGTATATAAAAAATATAGTTTTTTTTAGATAGAACACCCTACATATTTTGATAATTATGCAGGGTGTTCCTATAATAATAATTATCTTTTCCACTTCATTTACCTACAATTACAGACTATACATAATGTTACCTGATGTCCACATGTTATAAGTTTTTCTTATTACTTTCTGCGTAATTCTCTAAAAAAATATAAAACAGTAGAACAGCAACATTTTTTAATTGAAAGTAAGCTGCGAAACCAAATGAACGTAATGTTATTTGTCGTTATTTCGATACATGTTCAATTTTGATGGGAAAGAAATACAATTTCTCGGATTACTACATATTATAATACGTAGAGAACATTTTTATGAGCAAATAAACCATATAATATTTCTTAAATAAGACACTCATCTACATGACCCACCTCTGTCCAAAAACTAACAAAAATATTTGCTTGAACAATATTTGAGCCCACAAACACGGTTTCCTCTAACATCGAAACATTACAGTTTTACTCAACACAAATTTTGCCTATCATGATGACATCATCGAGTGATAATTAAAACTCAAGTTTTAACAAGTGTTAATTCGTTATTGACGCTTAACATTATTATTATTTGGTTTCGAAATGTACTTTGACAATTACACAAAAAGCAATAAGAAAAGCAAATAATATGTATATACACAATTGGAATATATACACAAATGACACAGGGAGCCTGTTTAAGTTTATCAAAATATATAGGATGTTCCATTGAAAAAGTCTTCCTTTTTTATACCCCTTGTATATATAGCAGTTTTAGTAAAACTGTTATTCTATCTGCATTCTACGTAAAAAAAAAAAACGTATCAGGTAAAAAACATATATCTAAACTGTTTTTTTACTTCTTTAAAAGCGACCAGAAATTAAAAAAAATAAAAGGGGGTATTCATTTATAAAAGTAAACCTGTGTATATATATTTTCACTAAATTAATTTACATTTGTTTCGATTCCAATAAAAACTTTATATAATATTTAAATTATTCCATACTATTGGTGCAGGAAACATCTATTTCTAAAAAAAATAAATAAAACGGGCACTGTTACTCTTTTATACTTAAGTGAGATCTTGACCTAAAAATCTTAAGTTGTTAATAAAATATAGAACACAATGTAAAAAAAAACGATGTTATCGACACGAAACAAGTTATTAAAATTACAAAACTGTTGTCTGATAAAGGTAAGTAGGCACATGAAAAATGAAATTGCTCTGTACCTAGCACATTATTATCTGCTAATTTAAAATATAATAAAATGATTGAAGATAAGTAGGTAATGCACCACCAAGGCCCTGCGTGAGAAATTATGGTACTCTCGCCCATTCTCACGGTAAATGTGATTCTAGATTCTATCAGAAAATTTATTGCCAAGCGAGTAATTTAACGATTAAAAAATACTTAATATTATAAATGCAAATATATCTCTTGTTGCAGTGTGAATTAACTACCAAAACTAAGAAGTTGTAAATATGAGACATAAAGAATAGAATTTGACGTATTGGGTGATGAATTCACCATTGACCAATATTAGAGCTTTGCTTTATAAAACGAATCTTGCAATTTGTTGCAATCAGTCATAAAATTCAAATATCCAAAAAATTACAGTGCCACGTTATTAATACAATATGTATGGATAAATCGCTTGCAGGTAGGTAATGGCTGTTACCAAGCTGCCTATCTAATGCAAATAGGCTAATGTAACAAATGTAATAAACAACAAGCTCTATTTTAGTCTGTATTTTTGATATGTGTATGCAATTTTGAATTGTGTAATTACCGAGGATCTGACAAATTTCTAGTACCAGTTACCCAAACCTTAAACAAAAATAATGCTGTGCGATATTGATTAAAATATATTAAATATTTATAGTGCCAAACACTTTTTCCTAATCTTTGATAGATTTAGGTTTAAATTTGTTGATCTGGCATTTGACAGCTTTCAAACTGTCAGAGTTAAAGTTGTAACTATCTTTAACTGGTGGAATCAGGTCATAATTACTTCCAAAAAAAAAACTACTTTTCGCTCAATCGATGTTTCGCAAAAGTTATTTGCACCCTCAGGACTAATTGAATAGGTCTTAAGAAATTTTACTTAGACTAGTTAAAGATAGCTATATCAGTTTATGTAACAGAAATAGTTTGGTTAGATTCTACTCAAAAATAGAAAAAAAATTAAACGCTAGAAAAAACTCCTTAAAATAAGATTCACATAACAACAAAAAACATTCATAGTAGAATCCTACTTTAGAAACGGTGGAAAGTTAAAGGACAATGAACGTATTGGGATCTAACATTGTCTGGTACGACATCTCGCAGTAAAAGTAGTAAGCGTTAAAATACTCGTCATCTGCAGTTTTGCTTTGACATCGACAATGACAGCGTATATTCATAAGTGCCCAAAGTCAAACAAACGCATGGTGGGGCGAAAATATTGATCAATTGAAAGCATAGAAAAATAGCTTTAAAAGTTGAAGCAGTTAGATTAACTTTTTACATATACGTATGTAATATGAGAATCTGGAGTTCCGATAAACCAGACAGTTTTATTTTTTGAAGCCTCTATTCACAGAAAGGTATAAACAGAAAATTATTAATATAGGAAAAAAATAATTACACCCTTCGTAAATCAATTGGATAATGACGAAATAGCGACAATTTACATCCAATTAGCAAGATGGTGGTGGAGCACACTGCGGGTAAAACGATGGATTTTCCATAATCGCTTACTGAGCCTAAATTCCGAATATGAAATTCCTCCAGGCGACCATGTGGCTTCTTCTCGTGACCATACTTTTAAGAACATCCAAATATCCAAAGAAATATTCCAAGTTTATGTCAATAATCTTGACCTCGACTTCAAGAAATAATTTTGGAAAAAATAAATGAGCTTAAAACTACTCATCTACTAAAAAATGTTTTCGGTTCTATTCGAAATAGGTGTCAGAAATGTTTAGAAATATGTGAGAGACATTTTCAACAACAGTTTTTGTCATAAAATGACTATTTTGATCTAATTTCGTCTTTCAATGAACTCAAAGGAGGAAAAAAAGGAAATTGTTGGGATTTGGACCCAGGCCATCAGATTTAAATCCAAAAACTTAACTATTACACCAAATTGCTCAGCTGTCAAACACATGTTTACATATCAGCCATATTTGAAACAATATGTATGAAACATACTTTTTTATCCACAACCGACTTGAGGCCAACATTTTTTGAACACTAGAAGTTTGGTCATACGAGTAAATCAGAAAAGAAAAATTTTGCGCGGATTTCAAGAACGTATTTTCACATTAATACGTTATACTGTGTGTAACACTATTTAGCGTATATTTGATTTTAATTAATGCGATAGTAGTAGATATGTATGTGTATGCTTGTTTTTAATACAATATAGTACATTATTTATACAAATTCTTTTCAGACTGTTGGTATGACGATGAAAGACACGAAGAAGGCACCGAGGTAGCGACGGCAGAACCATGCTTGAACTGCACCTGCAGCAGAGGGGCTCTACTGTGTTATCTGAGGGTATGTCCTAAATTGCCAAACCCCCGCCACCCGGATGTATACTTCTGCACAGGTATCGGACGTGCTGTGCTGAATTAATATGTGCAGGTGAGGTAGTAATACTGACAGCCCTATTCCAAAATATAGCATGTATATCATAAATATAGTATAATATAGCATTCAACAGAATCTAGACACCACTAGACAGATACTGTGAAAATATTATATTGTTGAACAATTAGAGGTGGAACTGATATAAAATAATAATAACATATGTATAATTCTCTTTCTTACAACTCACTCACTAACACTTGTTAACAATGCTGTTGTTAAATAAAAACCTCTGGTTGTTTCTTCAAGTTTCATTACTTCCACATCCACGTAGTCGAAGTCTAGTGTTCATGAAAAAAAAAATAAAAAGTGTTCTTGGCTAAATATGCCTAAAATGTTCTAAATGTCAAGGTTTTAAGTTTAAGCGGAAAAAATATGTTTGTCTGTCTGTCATCCTTTTTTGTGTACACGATAACTCAAGAACGCGTTAAGATATCAACTTCAAATTTGGAACACTTATTAACACGAGGTCTGGAGCTGATTTTAGAATTGGTTGAGGGGTTTGGGATTAAATGGGGATAATACACTTTTTCGTTGACTACTGGTATTTCGCAAACGATGCAACATATGCCCTTCAAATTTGAGACACACATACAACATAACAGAGTACACATGTAAAGATTTACCACACGCATGTAAAGATTTTTAGTCAGGACCTTGTTAAGCTAAAAATGCATATGTTGCATCGTTTGCGAAATACCAGTAGTCAACGAAAAAGTGTATTATCCCCATTTAATGAGGATTTGAGGGGTTGAGGAGTAAGTATTTAATATGTCAAATAAATATTTTTAAAATCAATTTTAATAATTACAGTGGACGGAGCTCTAAAAAAATCATACTCTCACTGTTCCCTCCCCACCCCCGGGGGTATGAGGCAAATAATACAAAATATGAGGAAGATATTAAAAATTTCGTGAAACCGTATATGAATGGCAACGTTAAATCACACGTATTTTCAATTAGCTGATAGCAGTGTCGGTGCGTGATATTTCAGTTAGCCATATCTTGAAAACGACGTATGGGACCCACTTCACTTTTTAGGTGATGACTATACACCTCTTACAGAAAGGATTTATAGTGAAAAAACCGTCAGCAAAGTTTGCGAAAAAAATTTTCAAAAACACTGGAGCACTCCCTGGGTTCTCAGTAACGCTCTGTGGAATATTTGCAGTATATTTTTTTCATAATCTAGAAACAAATATAAGGAGACGTTTTTCGATTTGTTACAAAATATTTTTTGTTTCAAAAAGTTATGGCCATTTTAATTTTGGGAAACAAAATGTTCCTATAAAATTAAAATAAAAATGGCCATAACTTTTTTGAAAAAAAAAATATTTTGCAACAAATCGAAAAACGTCTCCTTATATTTGATTCTAGATTATGAAATAAAATATACTGCAAATATCCCACAGAGCGTTACTGAGAACCCAGGGAGTGCTCCAGTGTTTTTTGAAATTTTTTTCGCAAACTTTGCTGACGATTTTTTCACTATAAATCCTTTCTGTAAGAGGTGTATAGTCATCACCTAAAATGTGAAGTGGGTCCCATGCGTCGTTTTCAAGATATGGCTAACTGAAATATCACGCACCGCCACTGGCTGATAGTATTATTTGTTGTTCCACGATAGAAGTAGGGGCAACGGGGTTCTATTTTAATATGACATAAGAAAGATATTCATGTGATGTGTTGTACTATAGGTTTTTGGGGTAGAGGAACTCAAAAAACACAATTATTAGCCCTCTACTCTCATTTTTCCTACTATGCCCATTTCCAACACTAGTTATGATCTACATAACATTATTTCATATATTATATTAGATTATAAAAGTCATATTATGGGTTATAAAAGTAATTTTGGTCATACAGGTCATATTGGTCATAAAGATCATATATGATATTGGTCATGTCATATCGGTCATATGAGTCATAAAGGTCGTTAAGGTCATAACGGCTATAAAGATCATAAAGGTTATACTAGTTGTAATGGTCATAAAGGTCATATTTGTCACAAAGTTCATATAAGTCATATGACATAGACTATAATGAATTACACAATATGTTGAGTTTCACTACAAATATTAACTATACATGAATTTTATGACTCATCTGTCAGAGGTCTATCAGGTCACGAATGTTTTTTCTCTAAAAACATTCGTTTGTGTTTTTAAAAGTAAATTTGGATATAGCCTTTATGGATTTCATGACCCTTGTATTCTTTATGAAATATATGATTTTTGTGACCTGATAGACCTCTGTGATCTATATGGTCTTTATGACTAATGAGACCTTTATGATTTTCGTGATTCTTTGAACTTCGTGATCTTTATGCCTGATTTTTATGACCTGTTAACGTTAATGACCTGTTACCTATATGACCTTTATGACCAATGCGGCTGCTATAGAAAAGGACATTGATAGCCTATAGATTGTTAGTCCGTCTCTGTTGCCGGTCGCTGAAATAGATGCTCTACATATAAGTATTGTTGATATACCACGTACCTCGCTTAAATAACTCATATCCATATTACTCGAAAAAAATTACATTGAATGTAGTTCTGTTTCAGAATTTTATGGTGGCGGAAATAGTTTAGAAGCACGTTCCGATGCAGATACCAACTTGGATGTACAATATGACCGGACGGTCTTAGGAAACGGTAAGTTTACATAAACTAAATCCAAAAAAGATTCATTGTCGCCGTAAAGCACCAGTAAACCATATTGCACACATACGATATAAAGCACTGTTCTAACTACTGTTTGAGCATATATGTAGATGTCAAATGACGTGTATGATCATGCAAAATATAAAAGACATAATGTTATAGTAAATATCAAAAGCAGTTTAACACCAAAACTTATGGAAATCAACAGTAAAACAGAACATCAACAGATTCTGAAAGCGAACGAGTTGAACCAATATTTATCTTGGATGTTGCTTCTGAACATGGACGTTCTGTCTATTATTACAACTATTGTCTATTAACTACAGTGTTATTACGTAATCGAAATGGTGACCAATACCCTTAAAATAATAAATTGGTTGGATTGCAATATCGTTTGTTTTGGAATCTGACGAACCATTGGTGTTATTATACGATCGTATGATTAGCACATAATTTGTTAATTGTAAACAAATAAAAAAATGTAAAGGATGCACGACCAAACAAATTTTAGCAGCACTTGGATGTGATTCAAGAGAAAAATATTACTAAATTGATATATATATATATATATATATATTATATATATATATATATATATATATATGCAATGTGTTTGTAATTGATGCAACTTTCTTCAGAATTAGAGATGGTTTTAACGTTTTGTTAATGAAGACAAAAGCATAGAAAACGACTAACCAGAGCATCTGGCTCAATTGGTGGATAATGATTGTCGAAAACGTGGCATTGTCGGAAACCATTAAATCGAATTCACTCCAAATGATACGAGAATTCGCCAAGAGGTTAGCATTAACTTACTGCCGAAAAAAAAACATGAATCACACACGTCTCCATCAATCGAATACGTCTTAACTTTGATAACAACAGTTATCATAGAGATAACAAAGATAAGAAAGATATCAAGAGACCTTAACATAACGTAACACACATGTAACATGCAAGGATAAGTATACTTAGAGCTGCAGAATTCGCCTTTATGACAGACGAGCTTCACATACAGTAATAAAGCCATGTAGACCAGCCATTGTGTTATCAAGGTGTGAATACAACGATGACAAATTCCTCCATCACCACACCTACCAAGTTCTGTCTCAGCCTCCGTATATTCGTAACCTGGTCCCATCCGATTACCATTTGTTTCGAATTTGTTTGAACCAATGCAGCATTCTTTGACAGAAATAACCCAAAATACATCGAAGTACAATGGATAGGCAATTATTCAAGTCAACACGCAGCAAATTCTTTGAGGATGGGATGCGTTCTTTGTATACATAATAGTGAAAACGCATTGAGGATAATGGATAATATTCTTCGGATTGCAGAATCATATTGTTTTTGTAATAAATTTTATTTTATTAAAATAACTACATTCTGGACAACCCATTAGTTAAAAAATAACTAAATACTTTTCACTTTCAGGTTGTGTTGCCAACGGAAGTATCTACGGTCCTGGATCAGCAATGCATTCTACTACTTTCTGCGAATACTGTTACTGTTTGGGTGGAAAACAAGTATGTGTTAAGCCGAAATGTCTCTTGCCCATAGACGGCTGCAGTCCTATGTACGATGAAACAAGCTGCTGCCCTGTTCACTACAACTGCACGGCCTTGCCTGTGACCATAAGCAGTACCACCACGGCTATTCCCAATCAAGTGGAGATCAAGGGTAACCAATGTTTAGCTATTATACATATTATAGGAGTGTGACAGTAACATGTCTTATTATACAGATACTGTAATTTTTACGTTTGTAGATGGATGCCTGGTGGATGGAAAACTCCATCCTGAAGGTGGAAAAGTTCTTGGCGTTGGTCATTCTGTCTGTGATAACTGTTACTGTATGAAAGGTCTACTGCGATGCGAACCACTATCCTGTGCACCTCCGCTCCTAGGATGTAGTCCAGTGATTAGGCCAGGAGAATGCTGTGCCGCAAGCTATAATTGCAGTAAGTAAAAGTACCGATTAATCTTCCAGAAAGTTATTTTTTCTATTAACCTTACGTATATATTTGGTCACATGAAACCGACACTGGGGCATAGAAAACCGAAAAGTATAATGTCAAATTACAACACCTAGAAAACAAAACGTTTAAACGATGATTTCCTTCTTTCACATAATTTTAGAATTCAAGGGAGCCTAAGGTATGCCTACAAAAAATAGAACAATTATTCCCGATTCTTCTCAAATCATTATATGATCACTTAAGAAGAATCATAATCTGTTCTAACTCTGTATAAGTTAACTATGCTAACAGGAACAAATCCAGATTTTTCTTGATGTGTGGTGGAAACCATTCTACGCAAAAAATATAAAAAGTATCGATCAGAATACAAAAAAAAAATCCACAATAAACCCAATCTATCAACGTTGAATACAAAAACATATAAAACATTTTCGTGAATTAAGTATCTTTTTTTATCGTTTTAAGGTGGCACCATAGAAATACAACCAGAGCCAAACTACGGAGAATTTCCAATAGTAAGTAAAGAATACGCCAAGCTAAGAAAAGAAGTCACTCAAAAAGAAGCCCCAAAACAGGGAAGGAGTCGTAACCGTAGCACCTTTTTACGTACTGGCTGAATCTTTGCACTCATCCACGTCGAAGCATAGAAGTTCTGGCACCTTCGGTACAACAAGACATTTTACAGGGATGTCGCTGAATCCCAGTACCACAACACCCTTCTACTACAATTCTATGAGCCAAGAGAATGCCGGAATGAAGCACTCAACAAGAAATTATTTAGAGAACAATTTTTCTAACATATATTATGGCACTACAAACTATGAATTCCAAAATACCAATTATAAAAGAGTATTCTCAACAACAACAACAACAAAACCTAAGCCGTCTAAACCCGAATCCACCACTGTTAAGGTGATAAATGCCATTACGACAACTAGCGATAAAGACGACAAAGCAAAATTTGGTTATTTCAGAGTTGCGGATAAAGAAGACGTTATCTCTGAATTGGCTGAAGGCAGACTAAATAGAAAGGTCGATAACAAAACGCATTCTAATGCATCGGAAAATTCAACAACAACCGAAGTTACTGGAACTAATGAAATTGGCAACACTATGACTGTTTTTACAACGGACTTAACGGAAGCTGAAGCAAACTCTTATGAGAAAACCACAGAATCCGAAATTCCGTTAACCACTGAGAGTCTTCCAACAACAACAGATGAGGCACCAAGTGAATGGCCATACGTCACTCTAAAAACAATCTTAAATTCTACAGACTGTATCAAAGACAAAGATAATTCACTGGAATTCTTTAACAGGAATAACATCGGAGTAACCACAGTATTACCAGTGGATGCGAATGAAGTCAATAATTTAGCTGAGGTGAGAGGAACTGAATACGAAGAATTTACAACTACCGATAGCGCTGAAGACTACAGCGAAACAACTGCTAAAGGAAGCCGCTACCGAAGTAGACCTGGTAAGCACAGCCGCAGTTCCCAGTGCTACAATGAGAAACATTCCAGATACGCCTCCGAACGTTCCGAAAACGCCGCCCCATCTACCGCCTGATATAGAAGCTATTCTGAACATCAGTAAACACAAAGTGGAAGATTACGATTACGATTACAACGAACCGTCGTTGCCGCCATCTTTACCGAATTTGAAGTAAGGTCATCTAAAACTCACATTATATAAGCTGTTATGTCTCCATTATTAATGGTTTTCAGAATAATTCCGTTCGTTGCCGCTGATGCCCTGGATGCCAAGAAGGAGGCATTAAAAGAGAATGCCGTTTATGCCCAAGAAAAGGTGTCCAATATTGAATTTGGATACACCAACTTGTTCTCGCCCCCTGCAGAAACCGAAGGTAGAAAACATATGTAGTTTATTACGTTTTTCTATGGTGTTTAAATACTAGTAAATATTAAAATATATATTGCGGTTATTAAGCGTGCCTGTAGAAATTTTCATTAGAAACAAATCAGTAATATCAAAAACAGAAAAGCAAGTACTTTTAACCTTCTGGTTGTTGTGTATTTAATTATGTTGCATTAGTCCATACTATTGTTTTCTGACAATAAACACTTTTAATTTACTTAGTTCCTCTCTGAATTAGCAAGTAATCGTTATTGTTGAACTTTACAGCGACCGAAACCTTCCCTCATCACGTTATTTAGTTAACTCTTTAATCCTCTCAAAAAAAAAACAACTTGATCAGCGAAACTCATGAAACTCCTTGCAAAATTTGGAAAGTACTTTTCTACATATATTATTATTACTTATAGGGTAAGTACAAACCTTGTGAACTGAAACTCACGCTTGTTGCGTCCCCACAGGCTGTTTATTCAATTAGTCTTATTCCCTTAACGAATTTAAGAACATGCTTAATGGAGCATCTGTTGTCTTTTTTATTTCTATTGTTACAGCCCCAATCTATGTTACAGTCCTCATCTCCATATCTCCTACAATCGGGATTATCTTTCACCCCAATTGTGATGAGATGTTATATGTAACAATGCCCTGTGAACAATCCATTTCTACTGTCCATATTTGTTGGTTTCTGCCCAATATAATTAGATTTTTTTGTTTTACTCCAAGATGTTTCGTCAATGAACATACGAAATTGCCTCAAACCAAAAACCTCCGCCCAGTGAGATATCTGTTTTTGTCTTAGGTCCTTCATAGCCATCCTAGCTGTCAGGTAGTCTACGCCACAGATGGTTTCCCGCCACAACAGTGGACATTTCTGCCCTTTCTTTGCCAAAAGTCCATATTTCGTTCCCTTCGTGATACTATTATCTTTTGACTCGTTTAAATATGATGCGGTTGTGTTCCACTAGAGAATTCACACCGATTGCCTTTAACTACCTGGAAATGTATTCTTACAGCTTTCAGGGCTTTCAATGCTGCTTGTCTATGCATAGCTGGATTCTCTTGTTTATATAAAACCTCCAACCCAAAGTGCACAAGCGGATATTGCAGTTACTTCTGCCTGAACCTGAGTTCCCCAGGTTTATGTTTATTTCGCACTCTGGGTCTCTCCTAAGTTGTACTCTTTCCAGTGGTTTATTCAGTTTTACACCCATCTGTGTACCAGATGGTTCCGTTTTGCTGTACTGCCATGTGTCTGTTGTCTTCCTCTCTATCGCTCGGTATAGTCACCCTAAGAGGTTTGTGAAAAACTAGGACTCGGCCTATTCTGTCCAAGCGCAAGGTTAACATGCGAGTTTGTTTTAACTCCTCGAGAGTCTCAGTGCGGATGAATGTCTTGTGGTTGTTACCCCATATCCAGAAATTTTTAGTCTGTACGCTGCTGAACTCGCTAGAACTAGAACTTCCACCTCTAACATGGAAAGTACTTTACTCGGCACTTTATTTCTCAAACTTCTTATTAACAAATTGGAATATTGAATTTACTTTGTTTTTAATTTGTAGGAGGATTCATTCCAAAGGATCCGCCGTTATTAGAAAACTACTACGAAAACGCTGTTAGTGCTCCTTCAGCTACACTAGATTCCAAACTGAATAACGGTAATAACGATAACATATATTTTAACAAGAAATGGGTAACTTTGAAAATCGTTTTTGTAGCTCACTGCACCGATCAGGAAGGACATCAAATTGCCCACGGCGAGTCAGTTGCATCGGACTCGCCATGCGTTACATGCACATGTTTCTACGGCAACATCGTCTGCCAAAAGCCGCCGTGCCCAATTCCTAGACCGGGATGTAGAGAGTCTTCGGTACAGGATCTTACTTTGTGCTGTCCGCATTACGTATGCGGTAAGAAACCTTCTCCAAATACTAAGTATTTTTGTTCTTCCGACATCATGAATAGTCCATGTCCCGAAGAATATTTCAACTGCATGTTTTCTGGTAGAAAAAAATATCTGATTCCTATGCAGAATTTCCCCAGAAATACGGGAAAAATAGTTTTGATGCGATTAAAAGTCGGAAAAATTTGCTTATTTAACAATTTAAAAAAATAGCATTTTTGTTGTTTTTTTGCTTATATCTTTGCTTCTAGAGCTCATACAAAACTTTTACGACCATCAACTTTTTCGTCATCAAATTTCCTACAAGATAGGCCATTTTGCAAATCGATTTTTTATTGTTTATTATAAAAAATCGCAAAAACAAATTTTTTAGATCGAAAATCTTTAGCGTAACGTAAAACAAAATCTGCTCAATGAATTTTGATGTTAAATTGAGAATTTATAGCTCTCAACTAACTTAACAAAAAACGCTTTGCGGATTTGCAAAATATTGCTTAGTTTATAGCATAATTTTAATTTACTACAAAAAAAAAATTTTTTTGATTTTTAACGTTTTGTCAAGAAAAAAACAATTTTGCAATTTAAACAATTGCAAAGATCTCGACCATTTTTTAATTTTTTTTAAACCAGTGGCATTTTAATCGTCGTAAAAAACACACATTTAAAAAAAGAGTTACTCTACCTTTCTCGGAAGCCAAGATAGCATGTTTTGACATTTTTTGAAATTACAGCCAAATTTCAAAATATTTCAACTTGAAAAAAATTACCATATTATTATGTTCTTTAAGTATTATGTTATACAGTGACCAAAACGTTTTTGAGATGTCTTGTATAGTTTTGCAAAAAAAAAATCAAGAAACTTCCATTTTCCAAGGTAGCGCTGGTTTTGCACTCTCATCTCCCCCCTCTCCTGCCTCACTACTGGTCACTAGTGGCTGCGTGGCGCGCTGGAAAGCACGGACTGTGGTTGACGCTACTTCCATACATAATATGCAAATATATACAAGACTAGCGACCCGCCCCGGCTTCGCCCGGTTTACGACATCACATTAGAAACCTCTAAAATTATCAGTGTTTCTCTACTATATTATGCATGTATTATACATATAAACCTTCCTCTTGAATCACTCTATCTATTAAAAAAAAACGCATCAAAATCCGTTGCGTAGTTTTAAAGATCTAAGCATACATAGGTAGTAGAAAGATAGGGACAGACAGCGGGAAGCGACTTTGTTTTATACTATGTTATGATAATAATGAAAAAAATACAATGAATGAGTTAATAATATATTTATTTATTTATTATGAATGTTCCGTCCATATATTTTCTTTTTCTCTTTCATCTTTCCTTCTTATTTTAATTAGCATTAGTAGTACCTATAAATTGAATCGATCGCTCATTTGGCCATTCTTGCAATAAATATAACACGCGGTATATGATCGGCAAAAAATTTTGAAATACCTCACGAAGCTACGCACGTGAGGCCATGGAACATTCTATGTATTTATTATGAAAGAGGATCAATAAAACAATGAATATTTTTGAACAAATTTATTAATAGAGTTCATCTAGTTGTCTGTAGTGATACTGATGAGAGGCCTATGGTGACTAAAGTACGATACATAATTCATCGTCTGTACGTTCGATACAATTCGTGTGAATATTCCGTCAATACATGTAAGATTTCGCGTTGTCGACTTCTGGACATCATTATTTAATTCATATCCGAAACACTCAGGCATAAATTGCAGAAATTCTTTACCTTCGTCGGTACGAAAGTCCAGATTAAAGTCTCCGCAAAGTATAATCGGTAAGTTGTATAAACCTTACTCGTCGATGAAGCGGAACAAACCTTTCAACTTTATAGAGTACGGGACTAAGTCCAAAATGAGGAGAATTGTATGAGGGCTGGAATGAGGGAACGAATGAGGAATTATATGAGAGTTAAATGAGGGCCGAGATGAAGGTTTAAATGAGGGATAGCTCTCATCCAGACCCAGGCCGGGTGGGGGGGGGGGGGGGGGGGGCTGCGAGACGTGACGCATGACGCCCATAGTCCCATAATAAAGACATAGAATGTCAAAAAGAGGGAGATTTTTTGTTATACCTTTTTTGAGTACGAACGGAGTTGGAAGACGACATATACGCAAGAGTCGCTTTCCCGCATATACACGCAAGATACGCTTTGGCAATCGAGTCGTAAACCCGCATCGCTGAAGTCTTTCATATAATATATCGCTTATACCGCAACCGCTAAAATTCGCTTGTTCCGCATTATAAACATATGTATATTTCCGAAACCGCTTAATTTCCGGAGTGAAGTTCCTGACCAAGCAAACCCAGCCCTCCGGTACCGGAAAGAAGAGACTTGGATCACACCAGGTGGACGAACAACAACCACTCCAGGCAGGTAACATAAATCTCCTCTTTTCGTTGCAATAATTTCCCCGCTTAAAAAGTTGTGTTTGGTAATAATAAATTAATTATAGAACATAACAATGAATAATAATATATTTATTGAAAGTTATACATCATTATACATCATGAGAGCGCAAAACCAGCGCTAGCTTGGAAATTGTCAGTTTCTGGATTTTTTTTTTGCAAAACTATACAAGATATCTCAAAAACGTGTTGGTCACTATATAACATAATACTTAAAGAACACAATATTTCTAATAAGTTAGTAAGTTGAAATATTTTGAAATTTGGTTGTAATTTCAAAAAACGTCAAAACATGCTATCTTGGCTTCCGAGAAAGGTAGAGTAACTTTTAAAAAAAAAGTGTGTTTTTTTACGACGATTAAAATGGCACTGGTTTGAAAAAAAAAATATTAAAAAATGGTCGAGATATTTGCAATTGTTTAAATTGCAAAATTGTTTTTTCTTGACAAAACGTTAAAAAATAAATAATTAAAAAAAAATGTATTAAATTATACATTACTAGCGACCCGCCCCGGCTTCGCACGGTTTACGACATCATATTAGAAACCTCTAACCTCAGTCAGTTTCTCTACTATATTATGCATGTATTATACATATAAACCTTCCTCTTGAATCACTCTATCTATTAAAAAAACCGCATCAAAACCGCAACCGTTGCGTAGTTTTAAAGATCTAAGCATACATAGGTAGTAGATAGGGACAGACAGCGAGAAGCGACTTTGTTTTATACTATGTTATGATTATGATGCTAATTGCAATGTGTTCACCGAGGCCAAATTACGATATATTATGGCGTACTTTTGCAAATAAGACCTCAGAGTTTCACTTTAAAAAATTAATTTACAAAAAAAACTAAGCAATATTTTGCAAATCCGCAAAGCGTTTTTTTGTTAAGTTAGTTGAGAGCTATAAATTCTCAATGAAAATTCATTGAGCAGATTTTTGTTTTACGTTACTCTAAAGATTTTCGATCTAAAAAAATTTCCACATCCGTGGAGAATTTAGCGACCTTCTTCTCTTTCATTTTTTTTTGCGATTTTTGTCTTTTTTTTGATTTGTTTATATTAAACAATAAAAAATCGATTTGCAAAATGGCCTATCTTGTTGGAAATTTGATGACGAAAAAGTTGGTGGCCGTAAAAGAACCTGGAAACGGCTTGCAAAATATTTGCAACAATCTTTTTTCACAATTACCAACTTGATACAAAAACATTTTAGGTATTCATATGCTTTTTGCAAAATTCTCATTTTGCTTAAAGATACAACTGTTGTAAAACCTTAAAGACGAAATTTTGGGATGAAATAAAAATTCAAATTACCATAACTTTTACATATCTCTAAATTTCAAAAAAATCAAAGTATAAAAAAAATGTATTTACTCGATGATTATGGAAAAAATATTTCGAAAATTTTTTTGCCATTTTAAATCGTTACCAAGACCTTCTGGGGAGGCAATCATTTCTATAAAAAAATCGCAGGTTTTATTTGAAGACTTTTTTGGTATTATAGCCTTCTACTTAGGTCTAGTAACGACTCCCTAAAATATAGTGTGGGTCCCATGCCTCCTTACGAAAATACTAACATGTCAAATTCCACCGGTCAGAAACTGGAATCTGGAGTAACTATCATGACTAGAGTTCGGAAATGTGTGCTACACGCAGGGCTCGACACTTTAAAACTCTCTGATAATGAAAGTATAAACCACTGACCGATCCATCCAGGCGCCAGGACTCGCGTATGCGCAGTAGTAGCGCAGTGAGTTTGACACGCGAGATGACCACACTCCTAACTATAATCATGGCATAGTCTTTGAATAATAAATAGGCCCTCATTTCAGTTTTGGCATTACCCGAGGCAAACCCCGAAAAACACAAACTGGCCCACACTGTCCAATTAAAATACATTCGAAAATTCTACACCAAGTGTTGAGTTTATTACGTTAAAGATTATTTCTAATCGAGGCGATAAATAATATATTAATGGTACCATAGATTAACTAACCAAGTGCGGCAGTATCTTTTTTACGAGAACAAGTGAAGCCAAATTTTGAGGTTGGGATGTGTAGAAGAAATACAAGCAGGTATTAAGTAGTCGGTGTTTATGTTTTCACATTCAGGCAAATCAAACATATGAGTTTATTTAAGGGGTAACACCACTCTAGCGACCGAAAAAAAGGCCTAACTTTAAGAATTTATTTTGGGATAATGGGAAAAGGAAGAGTATTTCTTTTTAGAGGGCATATTAAACATGTATTGAAGTATAAAAACAATTTTTTTTATTATTATTTTAATACAAAATGGCGGAGAAACAGCCAATCCTCGACAGCGCCTCTTTTTAAGGTCCTTCACGGCCGGACAAATTTCTCAGGAATCTGAACTGAAAAGACCTAGAACAAAAAACGAAAAATTTTCTTAATCTACATACTATTGGCTAGAGAAGTACGTAGGGGTTTGTTTTTAAATTGATTTTTTGAGCAAATGGCGCACTTATAAAAAAAACTCGATTTTCGGCCAAAAAATCGGCAGTAAATTGTTTATAAAAAAAATATTTTTCATCGAATCAAAAAACGGCTACGTACTTCTACGGAAAATGTAATTGGGAAGGTACAGTTAAAATTTCAGATCAATCCATTGAACGGTCTCCGAATAATCTTTCCGGCCAGTTCGAAAAAAGTGGTTTCGAGAAAAACGCGTTTAAAGTTTTATGAGCACTTAAATTCTCAAAATCTCTTACCTTTAATGTGCGATGCCTGCTCCATACATTTGACCATCTATATTGATGTTCGCCTCCTCCTCTTCCTTTCTGGATGATTTTAAAGACAATCGGGCCTTTTTTGCTGCATCAGTAAGAGAGCGCTCAGCAAAAAATCCGAGAGCGCGAAATTTCGAAAATGACGCGCTCAGAGTGAGTGTGACAAAATTGAAAGTAAAACCTGTTAAAAAAATTTTTTCACTATGGGACCAATTGTATATCATTTTTATGACCCTAAAGTATAATTTAAGCCAAAAAAATGAAAATCGATTTTTTCAAAATCCTAGAGTGGTTTTAAGTGTACTTAATTCATTCAAATAAAACAAAGTATACTTTCATTTTAATACTTATCTTACCTTAAACTCTAATTTAGAGTTTTTTTTTCGAGTTCGTAGTAATATAAGAAGTATCATGAAATATCGTATAATATAATAAATCCATTAGAAACGATAGCTGGTAACTTCGCACTTAGAGTTACCACCTCTCCGGTTTTCGGCCGAAGACCGGTTTTCGGATACAGTCTCCGGTCTCAGGTTGTACTTCCAATTTCTCCGGCCCAACCAATCTAAACGATGATTTTAAAAATATTCACATGTATTTTAAATTTTATTTCCAGGATTAACCTAAGCAAGTATCTACATATGTCTCATTTTAGAGCATCTGTAAAATGAAATAGAGAATGAAAATCAAATAACAGATGGCGTTGCTGACCAACTGTATTTTAGAAACACGTCTTTATTTAGCACCACCGGCGTTCAAATCATTTCATTTTAGATTGCAACTGTCACCTGTCACATTCTTCGATGTTTTAATACGAAAAAACTTTCATTGTTCCAAGAGGTATTAATAACAGTAGACTCATCTCCACCACCGAGTAAAAAGAGAAGAGAGTATTTTTGTCAAATAAATGATGATTGGTTATCGAAAAAAGGATACAATTATGTGTTTTTAAGTTCAGTTCAATTTTGCGCTTGTGTTCAAAAATTCAGGATGGCACCGAGTCACCCCGTATGGAACTTAGTCACCCCGTTTGACGGTATATATTTAGCAAAAAAAAACCTGAACATTGTCGAATACGTTCCACGAATGGATACATGCGCAAAACATGCACAAATCAAACCGAAATTCCTCTTTTCTAACAGTACCAGTAATATTTTGTTGATATTCGAATCTAAATGTCTTTCACACTCTCGGCGTCTACGAATATACATATATTATCGACTCAATAGTCGATAAATACATTAAGGAATACATAAAATACATGATCTGTCTATTGTAAATCGTCGTAATTTTCAACAGTTTCAGTCTATTCACAAATGGTAACGACTGTGCCATTATTGCAAAAATCCACACAAAATCAGATAATATGTAAATACAGTACACGAACTCTAAAAGAAATACGTACACGGTGCAAAATACGTATAAACAATAAAATATGTACACACATATTTATTAGCCACTCACGACACATAAAATTATATTTTAAACTCGGCGTTCTAAGGTCGGTCCGTAAGCGTACATAACTTACAAGGTGTTGTAGCACACTTTTCGGACACTAATAATTTTAATATAAATGAAACTAGTGAAACAAAAGTGTCTTTAGTATTAGTATTTTATTTAGTATTAGTAAAAGTATTTTTATTCTTATTTTTTTATTTATTTTTTTTATTTTTCTGTAATGTGGACCATAGCTTGACACATAAATATGTACATATCAATATTTAATTTGGCCCTAGGTGGTATACGAGGGATGCGCCTATTTTAAAGAACGAAAAAAAATAAATAGCAAGCAATAAAAATGTTTATGTATGCAAGCAATAAAAGTGCTTACCTTTAGGTACATTACTCTTTTACAGACGACGAAGCACCAACCGTCGTTTTGGACAGGCTCGATGTCAACCCAAACCCCCAAGAAATCGCGACGGCCCAGGCCCAGAGAATCGTCAGCCCCGACCCGTTCCGCGACGTAATTCGCACAGAACCCCCTCCCGATCTACAATCGCTTATCGTTGATATGATGCCCTTTTTTACACGAAAAACAACGCCGCTTTCTTATGTCACTACGGAAAAACACCAACAGAGCACACCGGTAACGATAAAAACCGACGAAAACAACGACAGCGAAACCGATGAAAAATTTTCATTTGATAAAGTTTTGGAATTGTTATTTTCCGGCAACAACCAAGACACAACCACAAACAAAATTCAAACGAGCACTGTTGTTAAAACAGCTGATCGACTGTCAAGCGTTTCGTCGATGCCTTCGCCACCTGTAGGGCAGAGGACAAACTCGGCGGAGCACTCCACAGAAAACTTGAAACAACGGGAGAGTTCCAACGAACCAGATTTAAATTTAAATCATCCGAACAGCGTTGATTCATCTGGAGTCGGCCTATTAAAATTAGCAGGTTGTAACATCTATGGCAGGATGTACCGAGTAGGAAGAATAATATCAGAACTGTCAGGTCCATGTAGAGAATGCAAATGTACTGAGACAGGTGTGCAGTGTAAAGCGTTGAAATGTTGAAACTGATGTTTCGTTAGTTCATTACGAAATTTTAAAAATTATTTTGTCTCACACAGGGTGTGATTTTTTTTGGACTCTTATTAAAATAATGATCAGTTTTGGTTGTGAATAATAATTGCATTTTATGTTGAAAAAGATCTCACTGATTATTTAGAAACTTGATCCATATCGTAGTTTTAATGCAGCATATTATAGTTCTGCTTAAATTAGGAGAGTTTAATTTTAGTCTGTTTATGTGCCATTTTTCGAAAGTACTAAAAAGTGATTAATCAAGATTTTAAAATTTGAGTCTTAAATGAAGGAAATATGTAAAAGAAAATAAGACTGATGCTCTATTTCAGATTATTAACATAAAGCAGTATCTCTGTATTTGTGTTCACAAGCATCTGTTCTTTATTCGTGGTGATGGGTTTAGAAAAACATTTAACTTATTTGGGTATAAAGAAAGAAGAAAGACTCATTCTAAAATTTTGATAATCAGTTGAATAATTTTACTCATGAAACCCACCATAGATACCGCATGCATAAACCCAGTGATAACACACAGACCCACCATTTATTTTTTTATCCACAACACAATAGTTCTTAGTTAAAGAATTTACTTATTATTTATTGTGAGGTTAATATAGGAACTTGTCTTTGCCAGTAGAGGCTAATTTATATTTAATTTCACTTTATTATAGATAATATATTATACCGCCTAAACAAATAAAGTTTATTTATAACCCGTAATCACAATCTACTCAGTACCTTGTATAAAATTACACGGTGTGGGTCCTCTGTAGTCTCGGTTTTGTTTCATAAATTGTTGATTTTGCATAACCCTAAAGAAACAACTCGAAAGGACTTAAGTCCGAAATCAAACAGATGGTTTCAATGCACGTCGTCGACCAATCCATTTCCCAAGAATCTAATAACGAAATCATCTGATCACAGATTTTTATTAAAAGGTATCATTGTTCCATTTCTGTACAAAAACAAAAAACCGGTATTTAAAAAACAGTGTTATACAACTTTAATAAAAAAAATACAAAAGTTAACAAACATGTATTTTTAAGATTAGAAACGGGAATATAGAGTATTATAAAGGTAGGTTAAAAGTGCCTTAAACTAATGACTAAAATGTTCTTATCGAGTTAAATGCTAGCAATACTTTTTTTAATAATCCAAAAGGCAGTTTTCGAATAACTATAAAACAAATTTTACATTAATAAATAACTAATAAGATAAATTTCAAAGATGTTTAAAAGAAAAATACAAAAAAAATTATACCCAGGAATTCTGTTGATTAGCTAGGATATTTACTGTTGCATTTTACATAAAATTAATGTTCCTTTATTAAAATGTTTTATTACTCAAATTATATGTCAAAAAAATGCGTAAAATTACTTTAAAAACACTTAACTCACCAGGAGTTATTTAAATTACCTACTTAATATTCAAATAATGACAATTGTTCTTTTAAAGCATAATATGGTTGGTATTTTATATTACAACGGCAATTTCACGTATGATATTGAAGTTTCTGCAAGTAACACATATATCATATAGTATGTAACTCAAAAAATTAAGTGGAACCGATAACCGACGTCAAAACTCTTGCAATATGCTATATTGTTAGTTATACGTTATTAACACATTTTCTTAAATTGATTTGATTTTGTAATTACATGTAATTACTTTTTTCATAGGTACATATATACATTTTTTATACTTTCAACAACATTCAGTCGCAAAGTGTACACAAAAACTTTATTGGCAGTCTATATTCTCACTTCCAATTACTCCTACGTGTAGAGTGACGATTGAGACGAAAATTACAATTTCAGAATACCAAGAATCTTGCTAATACTTCTAATAATTGACTGTTTTTTTTCCTGAGAATTTGCTTACAATAACAATGATTTCCAACTAAGCACTTTTTCCCATTTTTTTTTAACAAAAATACACATAACGAACATAGATAGTGTCGACTGGGGTGCACCTCTTTATCTGGATCATAAGTAACAAGAATGAGATCACAAGAGCGATGTAAAGTATCAGGCCTGTCCAGAAGAGGGCCCTGTTGATCTTGGACGTTTTGCTGGGTTTCTCATCGTCGTCTCGGTAAAGCACCAGGCCCAGAAGGAGGCCGGCCAGGCCTCCAACAAAGTGCGCCTCCCAAGATATGAGCGGTTCTTTTTTGGAGTAGATGTGAACCATATCGTAGATGACGTCAAATAGCACCATAATGGCAATCGAAGTTATTCTGTAGATTTTGTACTTGAGGTTGCCATGATTCTAAAAATAAATAGGTGAGTAAATTCCCATATTCGATTGTAAAGTAAAAAACACGGTTATTGATGAATATATACATTATTTCTAATTATTTCTATATTATAGGAGTATTTTATTATTGCTTTTATAATTATGATAAAAATACCTCTCTAGCATTGATTAACAAACTATGTTATTAGATCAATTGTATTGTCTAATAAGAACTAGAACATGGGTGCCTTAAATGCATATGTAGTATACAGCTGAGTATACTAATTCTTAGTACTAAGTATACTGGGGTCATAAAAATATTTGTTTAAAATTTCGTTATTCATGTTTTTATAGCTCCCAAATGCAGTGGCGACTGATGTAATTTGAGATTCTTGTATTTGTGTAAGGAAGCATGGGACTAATATTATATTTTAAGAAGTGACTAATAGACATAATAGAAGGCTATAATAGAAAAAAAAAATTAAATGAAACTTGCGAAAACAATTTTCAAAAAACGTCTACCTCACCAGAAGACCTTGAAAAAAGCTCGCAAATTATTTTTTTTATTCAGAATAATGTTAATTCAGAAGTAGAAGCAAAAACTTTTAATTCTATATTTTTTTGCAAAATTTTCATTTCTCAGAGTTAGTTATTCATAAAAATCATATATGAAATGCTGGGATGAAATAACAATTCAAATTACCATAACTTACAGATATCGAAATTACGAAAACAAAAAACATGAATATAAAGAAAGTATATTTATTTGATGGTTATAGAAAAAAATATTTCGCAAATATTTTGCAAGCCGTTCCAAAATAATCTAATGAGGCAGAAAATCTCAAATTCCACCAGCCGTCACTGCCCAAATGGGTGAAGGAAAAAAATAAATTATTCTGCTATATCTATTATTTATGTGACTAATTATTTAACGTTCTTTTAACCTGTTTCTCTTTGTGCTTCCAAAAGAGAGAAGGTTACGGTAGTTGTGGTTGGAAATTCTCATATATTCAAAATTAGGTTTGAATCGAATTTTTATTTAAGTAATACTAACATTTTGTTTCTGAAATATTCGATCTTAAAATAAAAAAATATATTATGCAAGAAATGCAAGACTGAACATTTTAGTTTTGAATTGCCAATAATATGAATAAAAACTTTATATTAAATATATAGTAAATATTTTGCTTTTGAGAGATTGCAGAAGCTCGATCAATTAAAATAAACAGGATATGAAGTAGTGGTTCCATGATATGTAGTTTTTTTTTTTACGCAGTTTAGTACTCTTTCATTATCATAGAGTGTACGTGCCTGTTACAATGCAATTTCCGGACCGCAATGATCCCAATCCACTAATGTAAATACAAGCTCTCACACTACTGGCAGGTTGATTCGTGCGCATATATGCGTATATTTTTGCGCGTCTGAATAATCCGCATGTTTCCGGATCTAGTGTGCACACGGGCTAACACTTTTTATATCATGCATATGCAAAATAATAGTCTTGCTATAATCCGGATTTATCTTTTCTCAGTTTTACTATATTTTTAAATATGTTTAATTACCACTTAATTTTATTTTTAAATTCCAACATATGTAGTTCTCTTATATAAGACATTAGTGGCCAAAACAAGTTTATATAACGTTTGTGTATTATTTATTTCGGCACATTTTAAAAATATTTGTAAAAACACTTATAAAGTTGAAGTCATCATTGCCATTGTGTATTTTTGAATTGCCTCCTTGAAATCCGTGTCTATAAGACGTCCTTCAGTTGATGATTTCAGCGTAGGTTTCCTAATTATACTATTTGTTATGTTATCTATATGTAAATCTGATACTCACCAAAACAATATCAGCGACATTGGATATAAGCAGAGCGTATACTCCCGCTGAAGCACCAATTACGAGGTCGGGGTGCACGCACGATGCCCCCAGAACCCCACTGATCCCCCCAAGAATGTACAGCAGGAGTACTCGAAGGTGACTCTGCCTATTTTCGAGCAGCAAGGCGAATATACACTGGATGACGACGTTTAGGATCAGATGGTACCAGTCGTCGTGGACCAGCATGTAAGTAACGAATCTCCAGATCTGGTCCACTTTGGATGGCTCAAATCGTAACGCCTTGTTGACATCGTTATTGGAGAACGCATGATATATAATCTGAAAGAAACATAATACCTGTGTAAGTATATTATTTAGGTTTAATAATCACTCCGAAATTAGGATGTGGGTTTCATATTTTCATACAAAAATACAGGAATGTTTAATTGCACCAACCGTCACTGCTATCTACTTCCTTTTAATACAGTTCTGTTAGTCTTCGCGAATTTGTCGACTAATAATAATACAAACGTTTTGTAACTACCCAACGAAGTATACAGGGTGTCCCGTTTTTTTTAAACCACCCCCTATAACTTTGAGACGGGAAGTCGGATCAATTTGATATTTTGGCAAATGATCAACTTTTACTACGTGCATAATTAGGTAAGTTGGTGACAAAATTACTCCATAGGCGTGCGCTCTAGGGCACTTTAAAGGGTCACTTTTTTCAAGAACTAACATGAGCGATTGGAGTGGATGAAATCCAATGACATATTCTTATTCAGCACTAGAATAACCCCCCTGGTGCAAAAATTAATGTACCTACCGTTACTAGTTATCGAGATACAGTGTGTTTGTTTTTTTTTTGGTCCCCCTATACATTTGGAACCAGGAGTGGATCCATTTGAAATCTTGGCAAATAATCTCGGCAAGTAATTAATCCCTGCTACGTGCATAATTAGGTAAGTTGGTGACAAAATTATTCCATAGGCGTTTGCTCTAGGGCACTGTAAAAGGTCATTTTTTTTCAAAAACTAACATGAGTGATTAAAGTGGATCAAATCCAATGACATATTCTTATTCAGCACTAGAATAAACCGTTTGGTGCAAAAATTCATGTACCTACCGTTACTAGTTATCGAGATACAGTGTGTCTGTTTTTTTGGAGCCTATCTTATGGTTCATATGGATGGTCCTATTTTGTACTATTAGTTATTTTACAAAGTAATATTGCGTACTCCTATGCTCTGACGTCCAGAGAAACTTTTTTTGCACATTTTGTGACCCTTCCCCCTCATACGTCGTTGTTCAACTTTCACAAGGCAGACTGTAGAAGTCAGATCAACTTGAAAGCTTGACAAACAATCACTAAAAAAATAGAAAGTGTAATATTAAAACAATGTAAAATGAAGTTCATTAAGTTCTAATAGGTAAAAGGATAATTTAAAATTACGTAAATTAATAGCCTATCCTGTGATTTTTTGGTAACGACCCCCTGTACAAAACAAACACACTGTATCTCGATAACTAGTAACGGTAGGTACTTGAATTTTTGCACCAGGGGGTTTATTCTAGTGCTGAATAAGAATGTCATTGGATTTCATCCACTTCTATCGCTCATGTTAGTTCTTTAAAAAAGTGATCCTTTATAGTGCCCTAGAGCGCACGCCAATGGAGAAATTTTGTCACCAGCTTACCTAATTATGCACGCAGCAAAAGTTGATCATTTGCCAAAATTTCAATTCCGGCTTCCCGTTCAAGTTAGGGGTGGTTCCAAAAACCGGGACACCCTGTATATCTACAGGTAGGAAATACATTTTATTTACTTGTCACGCTTCCGTAAC
The DNA here is from genome assembly GCA_029963805.1 of Aromia moschata. Taxonomy (NCBI): domain Eukaryota; kingdom Metazoa; phylum Arthropoda; class Insecta; order Coleoptera; family Cerambycidae; genus Aromia; species Aromia moschata. Next base: position 187,992 of record JAPWTK010000469.1, read on the forward strand.
ACTAGATGTCCCATCCACATCTGAGTATAATTTACTCATCTGTATAACTTACCTCCTGTAATCAAGCAATTTCACATGCAATTTCAAATGAAAATCGTGACATTACAGGTGTCACTACTTCTAGTAGTCCAAGAGCCCAGTAATTTTTTCTACCTTGAAGACCTACACGATTCTAATGTTTTATAATCGATTCGTCATGAAAAACTGTCCCCAAAATGACAACGGTGCCAGTGCAAATCCTGCCGAAAGCATTTTTTATTCATTAATAAATGGCCATTTTTTTTTTCAAACATGTACCTTTTGTGACATACACACTTCTAAAAAGCACTAGAGTGTTCATATGAATGCATAGAATAAGAAAAACTCACGGTGCCGGGTCCCATTCTGCCGCAACCCTCGGCACCGTGGCGATAAAGGGGGTGGCAAAACGTAGTTAACTACCTTTTGCATCCTACACAAAAAAAGTCCTTAACAAAAATCGTAGGCAGCGACCTAATGAATTGTAAAAACCAACCATGGGTGCCATTTGTCATGTTGCCGGAAACCTTTGGCACCGTGGTTTTTTTTGGGCGCGTGCTCCGACCAATTTTTTGTTATCGCCGCGCTTCTGTACGCGAGTGATTTCTTTTTGTTTTTGAATAAATCGAATCTTTTATATTCTCGCGTCATTAATTGACGCAATTACAATTTCAACAAATTTTAATTAACAATTTTTTTCGAATTCAGTTTTCCTAAAATTTACGTATTAGTCTGACTATTTCTTTTTCAAAAGTATTACATAGGTATTCAAATATTAACTAGCCACGCACCCCCACTTCTCTCCTTCTCACAACCCTCATATAATCGACGCGTAGCAAGTAACTTCCCTGACGTACAATTTCCAACTGACCTTGAGTTGAATCTCCGTTGAATCGCAGTTGAAATTCGGAAAAACGATACTGACAGTTGACACTTGACATGCCTCCATATTTACATAAACCACTTGACATTATCTTTTTTCGACTTCACATTGGTGTAGATATTGTAGATACTATAGGGATTTCAATATCGCTTATATTAAACGCTCTTTCAATATCGCTTATATGCGACCTGGTGGTCGCTCAACAAACTAATTATTGTGCCATTATTCATTGAAATGTCCGTTGGTTTCTATTTGTGTGTTGTCCCATTAAAAATTAAAATACTCAATTTATAATGAATCAGTATTGTTGTGTACCTCGCTGTTCATCCTGGATTAAAAGGGACCCCCTTTAACATTTAATATATTTTCTGTAGAAAGAAAACATCATGTTTCCGTGGTGCATAAAGGACCCCGCACAAAACAAGTGGGTGAGCGGGTACAGTCAAATGGACTGAAAATTTAGTATGTTGTACTTCATGACATCCTGATCAAAAGTCCTCATGGACAGAACGCCTGAAAATCAATACTTTTTGAGATACGAAGTTGCAAAGGACTGAAATATTGCAGCACATTCAAAAGGCATGCTTGAGTGTATTATATCGTACAAGGAGTTGTTTAACACTATTATTTTACAACATTGATATTTATGAAGACATTTTCACTCGATCATTAAATTCACTCGAGAATGACCTTGAAATATGACTTAAATGCGAAAATCAAGGTCATGTCAAGGTCAAACGAAGATAAAACGAGTATATAAATCCGAGAACGTAGATGTATACGTTTTTGGGGTCGCTGAATCCAAATTCGGTGTTTACTTAATCCCTAAAGGTTAACTAGGGGTCATCTCAAGGTCATTCAAAATCAAAACGAAAAAACTGGTGTATTCTTAACCCCAATAATCCAATATCATAGAGTTCACCTAAATAGTCCAAAAATCAGCTGCTGTAATCATGCTACCGTCGGCATTAGCATGATGACCTTGATTTTCGCCTTTAAGTCATATTTCAAGGTCATTCTCTTCTTCTTCATAAATATCAATTGTAAAATAATAGTGTTAAACATCTAATCAATAATAGTGTACAACTCCTTGTACGATATAATACACTCAAGCATGCCTTTTGCAGGTGCTGCAATATTTCAGTTCTTTGCAACTTCGTATCTCAAAGGATTGATTGATGTTCAGGCCTTCTGTTCATGAGGACTTTTGATCAGGATGTCATGAAGTACAACATACTAAATTTTCAGTCCATTTGACTGTACCCCCTCACCCACTTGTTTTGTGCGGGGTCCTTTGGAAATTTAAACATGAAAAGGAACGCATTAATAGACGCGTCTTGGATATTGAAAAATACAACTGAATATAGGAGAGTGAATTAGTAAAAATATGAACGTATGTTCTCTATTTTCTTCATTTGGCTGAGGTGATTATTTTTATCCACGTAAGTTTTAGTATTTTCAGGTTAATGTAAAGATGTTAAAAAATTTGTCGGATTGCAAAATTTGGATGTCAGGATTACAAAAAGCAGAAGATACTGAAAAAACTGCAGTACCTTCAAAGAAATTACCTTTGCAAAATAACATGATGGAGGAAATGATATCAGACTCCGTCCAAGAGTAAGAACAGTCAGTAAATTATAATATGTAAAGCGAAAGAACAAAAATGTTCTTCTATGCAATGTAAGAGTGAAGATACTCAGTTTGATGTCTGACGTTCTACTTTAAAATATAATTAATATGTAAAACAGTTTCGTAAAAAAACGGATATACCTTATAGAAAATGGTTTTATTTTTCAAAATAAACTTATTCAGCCTAAAAACATATCTTATTTATTCTTATCTTCTTCTATAAGAATTGAAAATAAAAAAAAAAACAATAAAACTATGACAATATATTATCACAAAGGGTGCCTTGAGGTAAAAAATAATAAAATGCTACGCCAAAACATTAAACACGAAGTAACAACAGAGAAGTAATAGCACAGTAATTATTTTTTCCGCAGTGGCGCTGGATTCTTAAATTCTGACGTCTAGAGGTTTGTTAGTATAGCCACATAAAAATCTGTACACGAAAACGAATCTGTAAGTATTTACCTTTTTTATAATATAATAATAATAATAATAATAATAATAATACTCACCCTATAATTACTCCGAAGAGTAACCCCTCAGGTCCTCTCAGGGACCTGTGGGGGAAGGAGTGGCTATTATTATTATTTGTCATGGCGCACTGGGAGCGACTTAAGATTATTTCGGTAACGCATTTGCTTTACAGTTCTGAGGAAACCCAGAAAACTCAGAACATTACCAAAACTAGGGCATGTGCGGTTGGATTGTCATCTATGCATCCACACCTATACACTAGTGTATTAGTGGTTACATATCAAGCCCTGGCGGAGAAAGCGAGACAATTAAAAATCGCTACCCCGCCCGGGACTTGAACAACGCGCACAGAGGTATCGTGACTGGAAAGACGGCGCTTTAACCCACTCCGCTACCCGTGCCCTTAGCGTAAACGAACACTTTAAAAGTATCACGCGGTATGTGAGATAAGGCTCATTTTTAGAAGCAAACACATTTAAGGATTGTTACAAGTTTTAAGACATGAAACACCATAAAAGTGTTTTAAGGTGTTTCAAGATGTCTCAGCCATGACGACTTCACTACTGGTCAAAACATGTTAACAATATTAAGTCAACCTGTTTTTAAAAAATTTAATCGTCCTAAAATTGTTTGTTTTATTTTTTGACCAAATACTTATTACAAATATAAATTATAAATACAGTTTACTGAAGTTCGGCAGCCTAATTTGTCGGGCTTATATAAGATAATAAATTAGACATAAATCTAAATGATAATTCAATAATAAACCACTAATGAATCTCATCTTGTTTTGATTCTCTGGTTTTGAAAATATGTCTTAGAACAGTAGGTACTGATCTCAAGTATCGAAATAAAATATATTCTCTTTTTCAATTGGCTGCAAATTCTCTTAGAAGATTTTAACGTTTGGAAGAATTATTCTAGATGGAAGATTGACAGAGGAAACCAATCACATTGTGAGCTATCTGAACACCCACGAGTCTACTAATTTATTGTTCTAAGCTGTTGTAAATTTCATCTGCGTCCAAACAATTCGTATGCTTGTACGCAATTTAAAAATTTGGTTTCAATACGTAGCACATAATTAACTAAATATGTTACCTACATATTATAAAATCTAAAAATAACCATGTACATATTTCCGATTATTTATCTTGTGGTGCGCAATATGTAACGAAGTGTTCGAAATTGATTAAAACGCGGGTTATATTTTCAGAAGCGATATATGTAGGCTCACATAAATATTTTACTTAAAAGCCATTAGGCTACCGTTTTAAAGTAACATGCATACGTTTTATACTTTCTAGTATCGTAAATCATGAAGAAATGCTCTAAAAAATTTTTATTTGACGGTTAGGTATATAGAAATGGATACCAACTGTTAGTATTCTGTGCCCTGTACGATTGCAGGTTACTGATGACAGCAAATTTCAAATTAGAAATCTACAATACCTACCATGGAATTTTATATCATGAATTTGTTTTATTTTAGTTCAATATGTTATTTACTATATCGTTGGGGTAGAGGCGGCGGCACATATCTAAAATGAAAAATAAAACTTTTATGTAACACGATTTCATAGATTTTAGAATTTTTACATAGAGGCAGGAAACTCAAATATCCCTCAAACTAAAAATGTTTTGAAATCGGTTATAGGAAAATGTAGAAAGATTGGATATGGAAAGAGTGATTCCTTAGGCAGCTGTCTTTAAGGGGGGAAATACTGTGACCAAAAAATTACGAAATGTCTTTTACGATGTTTTTATAGTAGAAAATGAAGGAATTAATAAAAGCTGCTAAAATAAATACGTTAATTTAACCTTGTACTGTACTCCACGTAAATTTTATTAAAAAAATAGTTATGTAACGTTATGTGGCACCAAACGCGCTATACTATTTTTTTCACCACCTCAAAAAACGATGTCAAAAATTCACACTTTTTTTTTCAAAGGGAGCCATTTTGATTTTAGCAATTAAACAAATACCTTCGCGAACGACATATCCTTCTAGATTAATAATCATCAGTCGCGGCCAGTGGAATTTGACATGCTCGTATTTTCGTAAGGAGGCATGGGACCCATACCATAATTTAGGAGGTGGTTACTAGACCTAAGTAGGTTATAATGGCAAAAAATCTTCCTGACAAACTTACGAATTTTTTTTTCCAAAAATAGCTGCTCCGGGCAGATCTTGGAAACGGCTTGCAAAATATTTGCTAAATATTTTTTTTTTCATAATCAATTTTTTTTTCATAAATACAATTTTTTTATACTTATGATTTTTGCAAAATTCTTATTTTGCGTAAAGATTCAACTATTGTAAAATCTCATAGACGAAATGTTGGAATGAAATATAAATTCAAATTACCATAACTTTTACAGATCTCAAAATGTCAAGAAAATCACAAGTATAAAAAAGACTTTGTATTTACTCGGTGATTGGCAAAAAAATATTTTGCAAATATTTTGCAAGCCGTTTCCAAGATCTGCCCGGAGGCAGTCATTTTTGGAAAAAAAAAATTCTCAAGTTTTCCCTGAAGATTTTTTGCCATTATAGCCTTCTACTTAGGTCTAATAACCACCCCCTAAATTATGGTATGTGTCCCATGCCTCCTTACGAAAATACGAGCATGTCAAATTCCACCGGCCGCCACTGATGATTATTAATCTAGAAGGATATGTCGTTAACTATGTAATTAATAATTTTAAATAAACAATATCAATAACGGCTCTCAAAACACAGCGAATTATAGACTGTCCGCGTCTGACATACGAGAGGCCCGAAATTGGTAATGTTGTACGCTTGCAATAACATATCATTCATTATACCACATCGCAATAAAAAAAATTTAGAACTACACTCCGTCGAGAATACCTGCGCTGTGTCATTTCGTCTACTGCATGTATACATCGAGTTTTTCGTCGTTACACGTTACAGTATCATTGTGATTTATAGTGCTTGGACAACTTAATGGCGGATTAAACTTGCCAAAAGATCGCAAAAATAGACAAGATCTATTTCAAACATGGATTGACAGTAATCCTAACTTTTATGGGGATTTACGTATTAGAAGAAATGACCTATTTTGTTTTTTTTTTTTTGTGGAAGAACTGTGAATGAAATATATTATTGCAAGTGCACAACACTACCCACTTCGGGCTTCTCGTATGTCAGACGCGGACAGTCTATAATTCGCTGTGTTGCGCGAGCTGTTAGGGAAATTGCTTATTTTAAATTATTAATTACATGGTTTGTAAACTATTTCACATACAATGCCGTGTTCCCCCCTGATACGATCCCGTTACGCTCCGTGACAGAGTCTTTACTCATAATAACTAAGTACTTTACTCATAATAACTATGTAGCACGGGCAGGAAATAAACGTGTACATAATTTACAAAGCGCTTAAAAAATACGGGTTATACTTTCATTATCATAGAGTTTTATAGTTCTGAGCCCTGCATTTCCGCACACATTTCCGTACCCTTTGAACTAGCCACCATGAGTAAGTACTTACTTTAATTTTCCATTTGGTTTTGGGTCCGTCCTCTATAATACCTTTCCGTGTATTTCTTTAAAGATGTCACTCAAAACGTTTTTCAATTTATGCGTTGTTTAACTTTGAACACAAAAGGTTTACATAATTATATTTACATAACACAAAAGGAATACAAAAGATGTAGGTGAATTGAAAAGGTTTACAAAAAAAAAAAAAAACAACTCATATCATCTCGTAGTTTTTGCATATTCTTGTCACATTAATACATTTTCATTTCCAGTATGGTTTACCTGCTCCTAGTTGCGCCTAATGTCTATATGATTTTATTTTTTTTAGAAAATGTGGATATTGGAAATCTCGATCTAAATCCACATGTAGGTAGCCGTGAAGAGTCTATAAATTCAGACTAGGCTATGGACTCTAATAAAGATGAACATTTATCGATTTTATTAATGGAGGATATTTGTCGGAATTAATTAGTTAATGAGAATGAGAAGTTGATTTAATGTGATTGTTAAATAATTTCGTAAAAACTGATAAATCCTAGGTGGATTTTGTAGTGACCGCTTTTGTAGTAAATTAAATATACATATGTATATACGATATTATGTATTTTATTAAGTTGAAAATGAAGTAGTGTGAATAATAATTATAATAAATAAAGTTAGCATATGGCGACGCAACACATAAGCAACTCGTGTAGCATGTGATGGGATTCAATTTATCATAATAGATGGGATAGCATTCAATTTAGTTTGATTGCAGGAGTCCTGTGACAGCTGCCATACATAAATAGCGAAAAGTATAAATTTTTCCCATTATAGTTTAAATATATTGTGCGCATATGTATATTATAAACTTTTGAATTCAGTAGTGTCATGTATATATAATGATCAATTTGGACATAATTAGTGTAATTATTACACAAAATAAATTATTACGTCATAAAAAATTTGTTGGGATTTTCGTCCCATTTGTGCGCTGGTGCCTGAACTGTCGCTGGGACCAGTTCTGAAAATGTCGTTTAGACGAAAACGCGTTTAAACTTTAAGGTGAGGAAACTTTTTTACCATATAAAATGAAAAATATTTTTTCAGTATTAATATCCATATCTGTTAATATTTATTTTAATATCTAAAATGATATGGCCAAGGCAATTTGGGCGGTTTTTGCCCTATTCTATTCCATTTTTTTGATGGAATTGTATCGGATGATTATTTGGGGAATAATTTGGCTTGGCCGTACATACATGAACCTTTTCACATATTTTTATTATGTGTCTTAGATATATTTTATTTTATTATTTTATTACTTATCCTCGTATACCCAGGGGTAGGAGACCGAAGAGGAGTATGCTTTTTTTAAAGCCTTGTCCACTGTGCAATTACTGAAATTTATGTTAAATATTTTACCTATTGGTACTATTTTAAATTGGATTAAATTAATTAAAATGTCCAATTAAATTAATTAGACCTATTTTAAATACTTATCAATCACCCTTTGTACTTATGATGAAAAATTGTATCTACCCCATTTATTATATCAGCCCCAACCCTGATTAAAATAAAAATCTAATCAGCTCCAGATCTCGTCATCGTATATACTTAACTATTTCAAATTTCAAGTTGACATCTTAAAGCGTTCTCAAATTATCGTGTCACAAAAAAGGTTAACGGACAAAATTTTTTTGCTATACTGTAATTTCAACATTTTCATCCATTCCACTAGGTGGAAATGAAGGCCATGATATTTATTTACATGTTTGAATGTCATTTTAATGGTTAGCGCCATTAGACCTCACGAGATAAAACGCAGCAATGCATTAAAAAAAAGTAATTGTAAGTGTGCTTTTCACTCAACACCTTTAAAAAATATTATAAATAACTATTATTTCGTTAAACTGACCACAAACAGTGTTTTGATTCAGCTATTACAACATTCTTCTTCACTTTGATGTGTATAATTAGGTGTTAGTGACTAGTCTTTTACCAATTAAGCGTGACCGTTTGCGTATGATATCAGTCAGTTGTAATAAGAATCATGCTACAAGTAGAGCAAATAACGTTAAAACTTACCACAGCTGTTGGTAATAATAAACTGATTTTAGAATACTACATCTGCAATATTGTTTTCAAAACAATGTTAAACCTAAACAGCGAAATTTGTAAAAAATGTTAATATGAAGGTTGGCCTGTCCTGAATTCTCTCAGATCGTTTATAAAATATTTATACTTGTATGTAAACGGTCCATGGTCAATTATCACTACCGTACAACAGTACAACTAATTTGTGACAGAGTATCAGGTGACAGTTGTGACCTACGTCACAATCAGTCCAGTGAACCCGCATCATATTTTAGGAGGTTATTAATAAACCCAAATGGAAGACTACAATAGTCTTAATACATAAATACAAACGAAACGAGCTGCAAAATATTTACGAAATATTTTTTTCTAAATCAGCAAAGTTTTTTCTAAGTCACCAATAGAGCGACACAAAAATGTTGTTTGTTATTGAAAGCTAGGTATAATATTTATAAGCCACATATATTTTGCGTGCCTGCCCCCTCCCCCCCAAAAAAAAATCTGTTACGCTACTATCTTTTCCTTCTTGTGTCTTTTTTGACATTTCGAGATCTATTAATAGTTATGGAAATATTTTTATTTCATACTAGCATTTCCTTTCCGAGATTTTGTAATTGATAACCGAGAAAAATGAAAATTTTGCAAAAAGAAATATATTTGCATGATTATTTAGAAAAAAAAATATATTTTCAAACCGTTTTCAAGAGTTTCTGGGGGGTGTGGCAGGTTTTGCACCACCCACCCACCGCTATCCAAGGTTTTGCACCACCATCCAAGCCACCGCTATCGAATATTAGTTTCAAGAAAATTACTTTCTGTACACTACTCACTGAAATATTTTTGTTCTGTTACATGCTCACCGTTTCCTCCATATTTTTGCTAGAAAGTGAAAGCCATGTGTCCCATATAAAGTTTGGAATAAATTCAACATCTCATTTTGAGAAAGATTTTACAAAATTCTCGTACAGGTCAGATTTGACTGATCATCATTAGGCACTTATTACTAGAGCTCGGAGGTTAATAATAGATCCGAATTTTATCCGGGGCGGCTCCAGGATACCACTATTAGTCCGTTCCGAAATGTTAAACAGGTCTTGCCTTATACATGTGATGGTGATTGTTGTAGCCCAACTAATCGGCAAAGGAATCATAATCACAAGACACAGAACTTGCATACACAACGTGTCCGTACTGCCAGTTCAGTTTCTATTAATGATCAATAACTGTTCCATATGTTCAGGAGTTAAGTTCTAGAACCTGTCACTTATAGAATGTACCCATGTGACCCAACGAATCACAACAATAGGTTACACTGGTAGTGGTGTCCTTGGTAGAACGTCCAAAAACGTTTTTCTTCTGGATGTTGCTTTCACAAATACCTGTATCACATTCAAGGATGTCAACACTAGAGTAACAATTTCGGCAATTCGGTGAAGCTCGTGTGCCAAACATGTGATGTGGATTAAATTAGTATATGTCCTTGAAGCTTTCAAATGCACTTTCACGGCTTTTGCCTCATTCAGTCCCTCAATCACTACGCTAGGTATGTTCTATTCTGTCCTTTAACATCCATTGTTTCGTCAACGCTAAGAAATACATAGATTTATCCTGCAATTCCGAAATGATATTTTTTATGTCCTCACATACGGTGGTATGTAAAATCGTCTAACAATTGTTTCTGCAGGTAAGCTATCTTTACGTACTCTCTACTCACCGCGTTTTGGACAACTTACCTGAACTCGGGATCATCTACTTTGGCGAATGGAATATTACACGTCTTTTTGACTAAGTCCATGTTAAATTGTCTTTGTCTGTCTCAAGCACTCACACCACCACTTACACGAACTTTATGTTTGTCTGTAGCAACATGCTAAAAAACATCTGTTTTTACGTGCCACGTCAGTACACTGTCACACACGGTACAACCCATTTCACTGTCATTAAAGGTCAGTTCCGTAAAATTGTTTATTCAACGCTCCACCGTAACATATGACGGACGCTGTCCCAAGATTTTTACAAACTTCTTCGACGTTTCATGCACACGAATGATGGATCGATCAGCGCAGGTTAACTAATATTAAAAAATACGTCAGAGTATCGTAATCAGAGTTGGCCGACCAAAAAAATACGTATTTATATTCTTGATCTTAAATTTATAATCTTATTTAATTGTCAAGGCTGTTTTATTATGTACAGCCATTATTTATTTTACGATTGTGACAGTCATTTGGCAAAAGTTTGACAACAACAATGTTTCGTTTCGAGCTTCAACATATCCGCTATTTGTATTTATCTCGTTCATATCCAAATTTGATGACGTTTTTTTGGATGACTCGTTATAACAACAGTCGCGTTAAGACCGGTCCTGAAATCTATTATTATCCTACGCTCTACTTAATACAGATGTGACATTTTGAACTTTTTGAGCGGATCACTCTGCATATTCAATTTACATATCACCATTGAGTCCTTTACTGACAGACCGAAACTGGAAAAAACTAGAAATGCACTTTACCTATTTCAGCTGTAATAAAAGGTTGAATTACAAAAGGTTGAATTTCAAAATAAGCAGAACATCATCTGGCTCCTATGACCCTGAGTTCCCTAAGTCTATCTAATAACAGTACTATTTAGTCATACTGACAGACCACCCATTCTTCTTACAATGAGAGACCATTTTTCAGCTGTATTATTCCATTTAGAGAAACTTTCTCATTCAAAGTTCTCCTCTGAAAACTATTTCAGAATGTGTTTGATAGTATTTGAGCCAGGAGAATTAAGTAATAAAATGTCACGGACCTATATCAACAATCTTAGAAAATAATTATCGTTATTCTTGTTAACTACAAACAATAAATAATCGAAAATATTTATTTCTACATAACCGGTATTTCTTGTGTGGGAAACATTTTAATGTACTTCTCAAGTATCTATTTAAAAAGTCATCGGTTAAACTAATTTTCAGTGGACGATTATTTTTTATAGGCCCACTTTTTTGCTTCTCGTGTATTTTTGCGGCAATAGTGAAAAAAAGGTAATAGGTTTAAAAACGAAGTATTTCATTTTTACGTACTAAACGAAAATTTGTTACTTCCTATGACCAAGGAAAGGGAACAATGAAGCAAATGCAAACAATATTGTTTCAGGCTATTGTCTCTCAATGAGTCTCATAAATAAATTACAGCTTTTTAAGCTGTATACAGAGGATGAAAAAACGAGGAAATACAGAAGGAAAGTGAACAAGTAACTCAATGGGAGACAGCAGACTAGTTGTATTTGTAACTTTATGTCCATTATTTCGACTTTTCTAAACTGCAGAACAATATTGTTTTGTTTTATTTACAATCTATAAAATACTACATAAAATACTAATAAAATAAAAAAAAAACAAAATAAAAACTATAGATAATAAAGTAAATGATATAACAAATAGCAGATCTTGTACGTAGTACGCCAGTTACCTTGCCTGCCTTGAGGGATGCCAGCTTTGATTTGGTGAAGTACAGTTTGTTCATACTGATATCTTACTAGAAAATGCCCGCTGTTAATGCCTGATTTATACACAATACTTCTTTTCTTCCAGAGCTTGATAAATAGTTTTGTATACTCGGTGGATTTGCTCGATCATGGAATGCTCATACCCGAATCCAAATTGCTGATTTGTTATTGGTTCTTCCAAATTTGGCATTGTTCTGTCCAATATCAACTTTTCCAGGCGACAGTTTGTGGAATTTATTAGGTATTTCTGATATTTCCACGCCACACGGTAATAGCCTATTCTGAGAATTACATTATACTATATAAAGCCATCCAAAAAAAACGTCCTCAAATCTGACTATGAACGAGAGAGATGGAAATAGCGGTTATGTCGAAGCTCTAAACGAAACTTTGTTGTTGTCAAATTTTTGACAAGTGGCTAACACAATTGCAAAACAAATAATGGCTCTCACATAATGTGACAGCCTTGGTAATTAAATAAGATTATAAATTTAAGATATAAATACGTATTTTTTTACTCGGCCAATTATGATTTTTTTTGGATGGCTCGTTATAACCGTAATAGATATTGTGTGCGTTTGTCATAGATATTGTATACGAGAGTTCTTTAAGAATTTTGACGGTCATAGCTAGGGGACTTTTTTGGATCTAAATCTTTCTTAAATTTTTGGAATACTTGGTTAAATGTAAATTTGTATAGGGAACGTTCCATTTAGTATTATGATTTTTAATTAAGTTGTAAAATTAAATCAAGTTTTCTGGATAAGTTGTTTTCTTTCTATTGTCTCATTACTAGAGTTCAGACATACGTGGTTTTAACCTTGAACGACTCTTATGAGTTGATTGCTTCATTCATGGGTTTACAAGGTACGTGTACGCTACTGCTCCTGGAACTGAACGGTTTCTATTCATGGGATATTTTCACTGATATGATAGACAAGACCTAATCCTATCGTCGGAGTAGAGCGTGTTTTTTTTGCAGGATTATTATTATAAAAATAAGAATTGTAAAATATTGTTTTCAAACGTAGTAAGGTTTTTGGGGAAGAATCAAGTTATTTTAACCACGTATACCCAAATACATATGGGTCATTCCATGTCAAATCGACCACTTTAAAACCCGACCCCTTTCGATTTGGATGAAAGTTTTTTTATCTGTTTCTACCCTATCAATAACGGTTCTCAGAATTTTTTCAATTTTTTTTTAACCCATCCCAAAAAAATATGAATTTTTCAAAAAAACAGCTATTTTTTCAAATAACCATAACTTTTCCAATAAATAAAACCCATCGGGACTTTTTTTTCCAAATCTTTGTTTTTAAATGTACTTTTCAGAAAAAGAATACAAAAAAAAAATTCAGGTTATATTATATGAAATTTTTCAGTTTTTTTTAGAAAAACCGTTATTTTTCAGTCCGACGTTTTTATTTTTTGTTTTCTTTTCCAAAAAAAAAACTGATTTATCCTGAAAATAATCACGCTAATCCCAGTGGGCCGGCTTTTTTTTCTATTTTTTTCTTTAATTGAAAAAAAAATTGTTTTTTTTTAAATTTTCAACTCCTTTACTGTTTATTTTTATAATAAAATAATTCTAATTAAATAATTTCAGCGTATTTTGTACTTAATTTCTAATTTAGTTTAAGGATTTTTTTAATTAAAAAAAAAATTGGTATTTTTTTTTAAATTTTCAACTCCTTTACTGTCAAAACTTTATTTTTACAATAAAATAATTCTAATTAAATAATTTCAGGGTATTTTATACACAATTACTAATTTAGTTTAAGAATTTCTGATATTATGAATAACAGATTTCATAAAAGGAATTTCTGATACTGTTAGCAATATTCATTATTTTTCCGAAGGAGCGCCTCAACAATTCAGAAATTTTAAAAATTTTGTTAATTTGTACTAACATGCAACTGACGTTGGCATACCTGCCCAATGGCATTTCTTCGCGACTGCCCATGGAAAAGGGCCATGTGACGGTATCGGTAGTACGATCAAACGACACGCAGCGCGAGCAAGCCTCCAATTAGCAGTCGACAAGCAAATAACCACCTCTTACGAATTATATGCTTGGGCTTCTGCATCGGAAAACCTTCCGAATATAGAGGTGACGTTTTCATCAGAAGAGGATTGTAATCAAGCTATCAACAACTTGAGTGAACGATTTTCAAGATCGAAACCAATCATGGGAACTCAGCAACTACATTGTGTCATTCCAGATACACATGGGTCTCTATGTTCGAAATTTCTCCAATTCTTCAGAATACAGAATGTGTAAAATATTTAAACGCTAACGAAAATAAAAGAAATTACTTTTGAAATTTGTACAGAAAAATTAATTGTTTATCGCATTGATGAAAAATCCTAATCAGAAATCCTTAAACTAAATTAGAAATTAGGTATAAAATACCCTGAAATTATTTAATTAGAATTATTTTATTATAAGAATACAGTTTTGACAGTAAAGGAGTTGAAAATTTAAAAAAAATACCTAACATTTTTTTTTCAATTAAAGAAAAAAATAGAAAAAAAGTCGGCCCACTCTGATATTGGAGTGATTATTTTCAGAGTAAATCAGTTTTTTTTTTTTTTGAAAAAAAAAGTAAAAACGTCGGACTGAAAAAATAACAGTTTTTCCAAAAAAACCTGAAAAACCATATAATTTAACTTTTGATATTTTTTTGTATTTTATTCTGAAAAGTACATTTAAAAACAAAAATTTTGGAAAACGTCCTGATAAGTCAATTATTGGAAAAGTTATGGTTACTTGAAGAAAAAGAGCCGTTTTTTTGAAAAGTACATTTAAAAACAAAAATTTTGGAAAACGTCCTGATAAGTCAATTATTGGAAAAGTTATGGTTACTTGAAGAAAAAAGAGCCGTTTTTTTGAAAAAATTCATCTTTTTTTGGGTTGGGTAAAAAAACTTAAAAAAATTCTGAGAACCGTTTTTGATAGGGTAGAAACGGATAAAAAAATTTCAGCCAAATCGAAAGGGGACGGGTTTTAATGTGGTCGATTTGACATGGAATGACCCATATGTATATTAAAAAATTGTCACTATAGTGTAATAGTGTTTACATCCAGTGAACATATATTGATGTTTATTTTAAAAGCCGTTCGAGGTTAAAACGACGTATATCCGAACTCTGCTCATTATTTTATTGTCGGACCTAGTATTTCACCCTTTCCTTCACCTTATTGTTTAAGCTTCTCTGCGCTAATGATGGACAATACTATATAGCAACGTAATCCACAGATTCATCGTTATTGCTAATTTGATTGTTGCATTTGGTCTTTCTTGGGTCTTAAACCACAACACGTCAAATAATAAAACGAAATACCTGAAGGGTGTTCCAAAATAAATTTAAAATAATAAAAAACATTGTATTTAATAAATATCAAGTAAAAGTGTTTCATGATTGTAAAGGCTATATGTTGTCATTATGTATAGTAAAGAGTATTCGACAAATGTCCTACCAGACTTGAGTACGTGACACACACGAACTCTTAGGTACGGCCTCATGCAGTCGCTAGTCGCTCGTTTTCAGCGATAAATGAGGTCACGTGGTACGATTTTGAATTTTCCGCCATTTTAAGAATCGTAGCGACAAAGTTGTAAAAGTTCAACTTCTCCAACAAGTTGAATTTTGTCGCTGGGAAAGGAGCGATGAAATAAATCCGGGTCGAAACATCGATATAGAAATAATCGATACATTCGATACATAACCTTTATAATATAAACAACTACATACAATACAATAAGTGTATAATACATTGTCATTGATGGAATAAATACATACATAAGTGCAATCAATGGATTTAGATGAGGTAAATATTTCTAACGATTTATTGACAATATTTAAGAGGATTTAGTAATTATAAAAACAAAAGCAATAAGAAATCTTTACTATATATCTGCTTAATTTTAACGCGATGGAATTTTTGCAAGATAGTAACGTCACTACTCTTGTAAACTATTTATAATCATTTAAAAATGATTTTTTTCTTTTTAAAGATAAAAGTGGTCTATACCTGTGGACTATGTGAAGTAATTGTCGACGAAATTATGGATCATCCGTGCATCGAAGGGTACGGGCATATTTATATCGATAACAACCACTACTTTTATCCGGTGTTAGGTAAGTAACAAAATAATGCGAGACGGATAAAATGTATTTAATAAAATATTTGTTAAGAGGATGGAAAAACCATAATTCAACGGTCTCAACTGGGCGATCATACGGAAGGTGTGGTCGAAGATGAGTTAGAGACAAATGAAAATATATGCCCTAAAGATACAGGTCAGTAGCTTAGTTTTTGAACGACATTTTCAACAAGGCAACTTTAGAGTGTTAACAACAATGCTCCGGCCCGCCCATGGTTCAGTCATTGCAATGGGAAAAATTTGCGAATTAAAGTTCGAATTGCTTGAACATCCACCCTATTCGCCAGATCTAGTATCCAGTGACTACTACCTGTTCTCTCCGAAGATTTCACAGCAACGAGGAGGTCATTGATGCGGTAAACAGCTATTTTGAGGACCTTGATAAATCGCACTACAGAAATGGTTTAATTAAATTAGAACACCGATATGACAAATGTATTAGCCTTTTTAGAGATTATGTTGAGAAATAAATAAAAAAAAATTGTTTTTAATGTTGTTTTCATGGAGAGGCCCGGGACGTTTCATCAGCCGACCCTCGTATTATATTGTTTTTTATTTCACTTGTATTTTAAGAATTCTCTCATTAATTGTTATGATTTATTAATTGATTTCGCACGATTTGGTATTTTCTGTTTAATTTTGTTATTGCTATTTAAAGAGGTTAGGAATAGAGGGTCTGTACATATCGATATATCACCTTTCGATATTTATCGATATTTATCGATTATATCACCTTTCAATATTTCTGTCGCGCATTCTTACAACCAGCAGCCATCGACTTGTCGCTGCGATTATTAAAATGACAGAAAATTCAAAATCATACCACGTGACCTCATTTGTCGCTGAAAACGAGCGACTAGCAACTGCATGAGGCCGTACCTTTAACAAAATTCTGGATCACTTCGTCGCATAACTGTGACTCGATTTCGTTGAAAACTCTCCAAATGTCTGCTTTTAGTCAACACCGTAAGTGAAAAATGGTTCTTATTTATGTATGCGGCATGATTTAGGCGTCAGAAATCGCCATAGCAAAAATCACATAGCATAAAATCTTAAGATCTTGGTCAAGACACTTCGCTATTGTGTGAGATAAGTTATTCATTATTTGAATAATTTCTGCCGCAGTATTTGTATTATCGCAAGCGGCATGATGACAGATGGAAACCAAGCCAAAGCCAGGCCCCTATGGTTGTTTGTCGAAATTTTACAGCTAGTATTCACACACAGTAGTTAGTTGTTTCATTTGGGGCGTTCCTCCTGAATAGAAAATGCCACTTAATTTGCATCTTAGAGGAAAACTTTCATATTTGATTCGTTATTTGTAATAAATCATTCGCTCTTCCATTGTGTAACATCCATACTGACTAACTGTAACGTGTGTATAATATTATATAATGCGATGTTACAGAACGCTGCCAACTATGTGGAACAAAACTGGCGAACGATTCCAATGCGTTTCTTTTGGGAACCCCTTACATAATTTCAAAATGTACATAGTTTGTAGTTGTTCATTAGTATTAAAAAAGAGTTTTAGTGTATTACTATAAATTATTGTAAAATTTTACTGTATAAAGTTTGAAAATGTCTCCTGTTAATTCAAAAAAATATAGAAGACGAAAATGTAATATTCAAAGGCTTATAAACTTTATTGTCAATCATTTCAAGAAATAAATAAAAATATTATCATAATTCGAAATTATTTTACAATAAATTATATTTAAGGATGTAATTAATTTTCTCTAAAAAAATATTTTGAAAAAAACAGAATAAGTTGTTCAGTTTCTAAGAAGGGAGTAAAAATGGAACTAAGGTAAGATTCTATGCGAGGGTATAAATTTATTTACAATATGAGTAATTGCTTTAATTATTTAGAAAATTCGTCTTCGCTGTCTTATATTCTATAATATGATGAAGACTATCTTATATTCTAACGAGCCATCCAAAAAAAAACCTCATCAAAGTTGACCGAGCAAAAAAATACATATGTATTTATATTCTATCTTAAATTTATAACCCTATTTAATTGTCGAGGCTGTTACATCATGTGACAGCCATTATTCGTTTTACAGTGCCACTTGTCAAAAGTTTGACAACAACAAAGTTTCGTTTTGAGCTTCGACATAACCACTGTTTCCATCTCTCTCGTTCATAGCCAGATTTGACGAGGTTGTTTTTGGATGGCTCTTTATAAGATGGTGAAGAGAAATTTTATTATTTATCAAATTAATCACCATTCCGAAAGAAGCGTTCAAGATGTAATTAAAAAACAATTTGGCGTAACCCATTTCGCCACAGACCTTGGCAGCCACTCCATGTATACAGGATTCCTACAGGACCTGCCACTTGTCACTCAATGACATTTCTGAAATAGAGACGCTGAACTCGAAATTCCTGAGACGTCAAAACGACGGGCAAAAAAATCAGAAGTTAGATCGAAACCGTTAGAAATCTATAGAGCGTAAACGGGCGTTTTTGACGACCTCTTCTTAAGGGGGGAAAAGGGTCTGAGATACAAAAAAGAAAATGCATATTTTTGTGATTTTTTTTCAGAGTAGATACCTTGTATATTAATATTTTTTAAAAAATGTTTCATTATTAAGCAATAGTCTAAGAATATTCTACTAAATTTTCATAAAAAAAATATAAAAAATAAGCTAGTGGTAGTGGTGAGAACCGCGTCACCTCAAAAAAAGTTTCTATGCGGTAATCAGGATAACTCACGATTACTTCCGTCCGAAATTAAAAAACCAAAAAGATTTCTTTAGTACATAAGTTTATCTTGGATTTGAACGGAGGAATTAACAAAATATTATTTTTTGAATTTTTGGTAAAGGTGCAATAAAAAATCTTATTTTTGTCAAAAATTGCTCTTTTCGTTTAATTAAAAAATAAGTTGTAATTGAAAAAAAAGAAATCCTGTGTTCAGAACCGAGTATTTAGTATGTAAAAGAAGTGTGCAAAGTTTAGGCGAAATCGGTCCAAAGGTTTTCGAGAAATTTTGACTACCGACTTAAAACAAAAAGTTTTGAGAAAAACGCGATTAAAGTTTGATACATGAATAATGATGCCAACGATGCCAAACTAACTCGGTTTAGTCTTTCAAAAGGACCCTTTTAAAAGCAGGTATATTTTTTAAAAATATAACAACAAACGAGTCTATTCGTGCCTATAGAAATTAGAAAGAGAGAAACAGAAACGAGCAGCTGCTACAAACCACTTGCCGCGCCGAACGTAATGACGGTCAAGGGAGACCGAGCGCCCGGAGACTCAATTGTCTATAACTCGAAAAGTTTTGCTCCTAATGACTTCAAATTTTCTGACAATATATCTTATAACTTGTAGTATCAGAAATAGAAGATTCAGATTAAAAAAAAAATTAAATCCGACCCTTTTTCCCCCTTAAGTGAACCGTCAATCCGTTTGGGCCCCTATGTGAAAATAAATGCAAAGCGATGAAATGTAAATGTATTTTTGCAATGCAAAAATTTTCATATTTTTCGTCCAGTTTTCCCAAAAACCCTGCTACACATTACAAAAAGGATTATGTCGGCAATTACGCGGCTGGACAAAACAATTTTCAATCCTCTTAACTTATTAACCGAACGGCGATTCGGCAGAAAACGCAAAATATTTTATATGACAATTAAATTACTGTCGAGGTTAGTTATAGCAGTTTATGATTTTTATGCAAACTACATATGCACGTCAAGTTTTCATCGATCTTGTTCTTGAGTATTTACAGACAAGCTTTTGCAATCATATCTACCTTGTTTTACTTATTTATAAACAGTAGTGGGTTTTTCAAATGATGATGTAATTAATCTGTAAACACTACAAACTTGTTATTAACATAGTGTCTGCTTTTTCATAAAAACTATGTATACCATGTATGGAACTTCAGTGGCGGCTGGTGATAAAGGGCACAGGGGCACGTGCCCAACCCAAATTTCAATGGAAAATATTTATTTTGTGTTAATTTACTCTAAATTACTGTTACAATAATATCAATTAATTGCATACGACAAACTATTCATATTCTAATTATTATTCCTTTTATACCAGAAATAATGATTTTTATGACATATATATGACAGACTATCGATCGAGCACCGAACCACCGTAGTATGAATTCCTCGCATTTCGCGCGCGTGGGCGAGGGCACACAGTTTCCTAGCCCTCGTTTTTAATCGGGCTCTTTCGATGACTGGTAAAGTTTGGCGACCATTGCAGACAAACCGTCGTTAAATCGGTCGAAAATCAGCTGAACGGGTCACACTAGTTGAGTGATCGTTTTTAGTTTTATTGTTTATTTTCTACGCTGAGAAGTGTGTTTTTACTGTTTTTGATTGTGATTTCAAAATAATTGGGGACTTTTTTTGACTCAAAATTAATCGGTTAATCAAGAAATTAAACGGTTAGGAAGGCCGATACCCGATTTGATTATTTCCAAAACAGACGTAGGAAAATCGCGAAATTATTCACGAAATTTTAATAGTAGTGTCTACGACAGATTTAAGTGGTTATGTGTCCTAAAAGAAACAAACTGTTTTGTTTTATTTGTTTAGTGATGGGTGGCAACCAAAGTGCATGCACTCAAGAAGGGGTGAGTGATTTAAAACATTTAAATGAATGAGCTAAGAAACATGCTAGCTACAATGAAACGCATTTACATAACATCTTAGATTTTAGTGTGTTGGGAAAGGTAGACATAAGGCAACAGCTTGATAGTGCTTATCGTGAAAATATAAGACGTCACAATGAAAATGTGGATAAAAACAGACAAATTTTAAACCAAATAATTAATTGTATTAAATTTTGTGAAACAAATCCGGGACTTTAATGAAAAGGCGATTAACATTTTTGTGAACAATAAGGACAGCGAGCTGATTTCCTCTACAAATAACGGTAAGATACCTATATTAAATTTTTTTTCACATGTTGCCACCCATTATTTTAATATATTTAAGCCCTCAATATTCGTGACTAAATATTATTTCAAAAAGCTACCAAATCCCAAAAATTATTCTTGTGAAAGTCTATATTTTTTGATTAAAAAGAATTTTTCATTGAAATTCCGAAGTGTCAGTAAAACGCATGACCTTGAAAATTTTAAAAAATTTCGCCTGTGGCGCCATTGGTAGCTAATAAATAATCCTACTGACACACCCTGTACCCACCCATGTAACACACCCACGAGCCGCCACTGCGTAACTTAAAGATGAAGAAACATCTGTTCTTCGTTTTTAATACACCATTGCGTAAAACTTTTAGTAGTAAAACTTTTAGTTGCATGTGACAGATAAGACGAAAATATGTATTACTTACTTTGCATCTACGTACAAGCAGAGCCCATTTTTAATTTTGTGTTGTAGAGTTCCGTTACATCGTTCTTTATTTTATTTTTTTCTAGATACATTTGTGTCTCTTCGATACCTTCAAGGTGAATGAATGATTAAATATTAAATAGATTATATATATGCACAAGGTAACGTACTCGCAAACGGCAAACGTGTAAATAAATGAATGTGTACTGAAATACTACTAGAAAGTATTATCCACTAAATCGTAAACATTTATTAATAATGATTTTAAAGAGGGTAAAAATAATAGACAGCAAAAACATCCTTCGCTTTACAAATAGCGACAATGTATATAAATCTTTGCTGTATAGAAGTTGTGGTCAAGAAAATTTTAAATTAAGACAAATAAACACATACATTTGTCTGTATATATAAAGTATGTACCTTAATAACGACAAAGCAATGACTTATCTGACGATAATTTAAAGTAACTTGGCACCATGGTAGAATTTTCTACAGCACATTACCAATTAAAGCGACACTTTCACATGAGGTTTAGTGAAATACATCGCAGATA
This sequence comes from Aromia moschata, assembly GCA_029963805.1. NCBI lineage: Eukaryota > Metazoa > Arthropoda > Insecta > Coleoptera > Cerambycidae > Aromia > Aromia moschata. The sequence goes on from JAPWTK010000469.1 coordinate 210,127, forward strand.
CCAATGGAAAGGAGAAAATATATAAGATACGTGCTACACGACAGTTCAGTCGATTAACCAATCAGAAAATCCGTATTTTGTTAGTGTTGGCCAAGTGCATTGCTAATTTAAGGAAATTCTTCTTATACCAACGGTTCCCAAAACGTAGTACGGGAATGAACCTTGGGAGATTAGTACCTAAACACCACCTTGATTTATAACAGGTAATACCAAGAAAAATATTTTCGCAGGACGTCGGTTTAATTATGATTTGAATTAAAATGAGTTCTGATTATAAATAGACTCTCAGAAACAGCTCTGAAAAACCCAGCGATAACTTTATGTAAACAGTCATTCTATGAATATATCATATTACAATTTAAAAATCTATCCAACATTGTTGTTGAGATTAAAAATTTGAGATTATGTTGATATATGATTTATTGTTATTGAGATTATGAGAACTAAGATTAAAAGTTTTACCTACTCTATTTTGTAAGAAACATATTTTAATTTAGTGAAAATATGTCTACATTAGGGCGATTCATTTTGAACGACTATTTTTTTTGTTCGCTCCCACATCAAAATATTGTTCTACATGCCGAAAAAAAAATGCCTGAAAATTCGAGCCCTTAATTTTACTTCAAAGTACTTTTTTTTTTAATTTTAAAGATTTCCCATTTAAAATACATAGAAAATCTAAGATTTCTTTTTCAATTTCCTACAAATTAGGTTTGATTTAAAGGTAATTAGTTCCTCTTTGAAAGTACTTACAGCATTTTTTTCCTTACCTCATATATTTTGATATGTACAGCTCACTGAAGTCATATTAGCATTCGAAAATAAATTTTTCGCATTTTTCGGCGAATCCGTCAAAGTTACAGAAAAAAATGCAAAGACCTACAAAAAAGGTCCTATGCATTATAATGTAAAATGCAGAGTTTAGAAGATATAGAGTATTTTATAAATTAACCTACCAAATATTAATGAAAAAGTAAAGTAATACATTACACTGTTCTATACACAATACGACTGTTCTAGGTAATTTATTTCTTTAAGCTGCCCTCCAGATTCCAGACTGTTGCTTGTAAAAAATCCAGCTATGTTACATATACATATATTATACAGAAAGATAATTTCCAAAAAAATAATTATGACTTAATAATCACTGAGCGAACGAAATTGTATCTTCTGATCTGAATATTGTGCATGGTTAGTTACAGATTGACGATTGCTTAATAGATTTTTAAGCAACTTCAGATTGTACACGCTTTGACCCTACAAACTCGACTATCCTTGGATTGACACCGACTGGTATTGTAGCAGATATAATGGTTACTAGACTAAAAGTGTCAGACATATATGTAGATACTTAAAGAGTTTTTAGAGATTCTTTTTAGAGAGCTTTTAGAGAATCACCACTCTCAAAATCTCTTGGGTACATGTAACACCTTGGATACATCTACCCAATTTCTATTTTATTGAAAGAAATGATTTATTCACAGATAATGTGAAATCTTGGCTTTATATGTACCCAATCCTTAATATCATAAACGAGGCATAGGCAAAAATTAATAATATGTTAAGGAAAAGAAAAGTTTAGTTATGCTATCTACCTTGCCCTTACATTATTAGTGTATATACAGTGATGAGCGAAAGTGTGGGACCACGTATACATATATCTCTGAAGTAGAGACATTGATTAGAAATTTTAAATGCGAAAATTATCATTAAAACTTGATTAGCTTGAACTAGACAGAGTGTTCCCAAAAATGACGACGTACCTACCAATGTTCGTACCAATTTTTTTTATGGAATACCCTATATATTTTTACATTTTCCGATACTCTTTGATGAACGAACTAATGATTGTAACGAAGGCTAACGAATTGCCATAAAATCTAATTACTATTATATTTATTAATAGTTTATAATTAATAGTATCTTAATGTGTCATTAAGCTATCAGTAGGAAAATTACAGGAAACTGTCTATCTACATATACCTGAAACCAGATATTGTCAGGAAGTTTTCCTTTTTCTTTTAATGCAGGAATTATTTAGTTATTCATAAGCTCTAAAAATCTGGGTCCGGTTAAAGCTTTACCTAAAAAAAAAATAGCCATATATGATTCGATTTCTGAAAATGTCAGCCCAAACGTTCGGGTTTTGAGGTGCTTCTACGTACGAGCTTCTTGCATCTAGTGAGGATTCTTAACCAATAACGACAACTGACGAAGGGTTTTGGACAAACTAATTTTTTGCCAATGTTTTCAGGAATGTGAGTGTGTTCACATGAATGAATGTTAATGTATTCACTTCTTCAGAGATTAATTCACTGGAAGCAACTGCAACTTTCTGACAACATCTGGTTTCAGAAGTATGAAACACCACCTCGTTATGATCGTTTTTTTAGTTTCACTATCCACTAATATTGAAACTATTTTTTGTCCCAGAATCTGATAATAATTAGATTTTATCTCAATTCTTTAAAAAATAAAAACTGGTTTGAGTCCAGTTTTTTGTTTCTACGCCGAAGGTTCCAGTATCCACTCCAGGATCAATTCTTTAGTCTTCATTAAAAATGTTTTGCTTAACGCAAAACATAAAAATTACGGAATTCATTTGTCTGTAGCTCCCAAAATGTTTACTTCAGATACCAAGTATGATTGTTCGTTAAAATGAGCTACTCAGAGTATCATAAAAATGTGAAAGCATGAATGAATGAATGAGAAAAGTGGGCGGGAAAACCCATGCACTTAGGCCACCTGACGGGCCCATTGTGCACCCACATTCCATGATGAGTATTCACCCAGGTATGCCGACCTCTCTAGCGAAGGCGCATATTTTCCTGGGGTGAATATCTTAACATCCTCTGGGTTCAGAACACAGCTCCCAAAGTGCCGTTCTCTGACCCTTGCAATTGCAGGGCATTCTGTGAGGATGTGAGATGCAGTCTCCTCATCCTCCATGCACCATCCACATTCAGGATCATCTATGACCCTTATCATGTGGAGGTGCCTTTTTAAGGTGACAGTGGCCTGTTAGGAGTCCTGTCACCGTTCTAATGTCTCTTCGGTTTATACCTAGGAGACTTTGAGTTAATTTGAGTGAAGGTCCAATAATATGGGTCTTCGCCTGCGTCATACCCGGGGCTTCTTGCCATGACTTTTCGAACTCCTTATTTAGGAGCTCTTTCATGGTTGAAACATCCATTGAATAGGGGACCCCTAATATAGGCTCAGGTCCTATGGGGTACCCTATTCATCCTACTCTGGCCACTCTGTCGGCCTCCTCATTTCCTGGGACACCTGAGTGTCCCGGTACCCATGTGAGTATCACTCTATTGCAACTGGCCAGACCATTTCGATTCTTTTACAGTCAAGGACGAGTCGCGATTTGACCTTGCTGCATTCAATAGCCATCAAGGCCACTTGACTGTCCGTGCATATTGAATCGTTCTCCGGGGTTTTTAGGATTTCCATCCCGCATGCTACAAGCATATTTTCCGCCTGGAAAAGCTAGCTTGACCCGAGGGCAAATATCTTGTCCTCGTGGTTTTGCCATTACTCCCGCTCCGGCCTTATCGCCAATTGGAGCCGTCTGTAAACCAGTGATTCCATTTGGGCTAGTATTTATGTTATCCCAGTCCCTACTAGGGATTTGGATCCCTGTTGGACTGGGCGCTTACACTGTCCTAGAGGAGTACTGGACGTTTTTGGTAGCCTTGTTCCATTGTGGCGTGGCCAGTAGTTTGTTCGTGCCTATCATGGCCAAGTCCGGTGTCTGTAAGCGACCTCATGCCTCTGTTCAATACCAAGTGCAAAGGAGGCAGCTCCGTGAGGACTCATGGCCCTACTTGGGGCTGTCCTCATTCCGTGTGCCTGCGGCTAGTCTTTGAAATTTATCAAGTTGCTTTCTAGCCTTATCCGTTCTTGTTCCTGGCACCAAACTGGCACCATAGGTAATAATGGGGCGAACTATGTCCGTGTACATCCAGTGAAGGATTCTCGGCCTCAGCTCACGTCCCGAAGGCTTTCTACACCCCATATGGCTGAGGTAGCCTTCTTGGTGCGATTTGCTATATGCTCGTTCCAGTTCAACTTGGAGTCTATTGTGACTCCAAGGTACTTAGATGAGCTTTTGTATGGGATGACCTTTCCCGCCAGGGTAATCTCTGGCAAAGGCCCCACGCTTCCTGGTGAAAGTAACCAGGTCAGCCTTTTCGGGGTTGTGTGAAAGCATATAGGGCATTCTATTAAAAAAAAAACTTTTGGTAGGTCTCTGTTTTTTGAAACAATTTGTATATATGTATCAAATTATGTTTAGATGGTTCCACACTTTTGCCTATCACTGTACATACATATGTACCTAGAATTCTTTGATAATATCAAGGTTTCATTAAGACCCTCCTCTGATATATTTACCGTTTTCACAATTTGTGAATTTCTTATCTTAAAAAAAAACAGTAATACTAACCTGTAAAATACTGACTGTAGTGATGGCAATAGGCACATTCCTCGCATCGTACCATTTCCTCTTGGGTCTCACGTAGAACGACACCAGGAACTTATCCTCATCGAGGACCGAACCCGGGGTGGTTGCTGGACTTGACACGGATCCATCTCCTTGTGTGCCCATAATCTCCCGCGCACCAGAAGGCTAAGGGCGAGACGCCCTTTTCACTAAAACGATACAATGCATCATTAAATAACCGCTGTCCAAGGAATCACTAACTCCACATCTAAATTTCTCGTATTAATTAAATTAAATCTCTAACAAAGCTAGTTTATGTTTTATAAAGTGTGAGGTATATTATACTTATATGACCTTTACGATATTTTTTACCTTTGTGATCCTTATGACTAGGATTCGGAAAGTTTGCTGTCGAACGTGTTACACTGCGTTAGACTATTCTGCTCTCCCGCGCCGGGATGGCGTACTACTACGCATACGCGTTACCATTCTGGAGCGTTATCGGGAAGGGTCAATGCCGTACATAGCACGAGAATAAATACACACGTATAACATTTACAAGGCGCTTAAAAAATACGGTTTATACTCATAGAGTTTTATAGTACCGATCCCTGCGCTGCTTCCGGACTCTACTTATGACCCATATGACCAGTGTAACCTTTATGACCTGATTGAAGTCTTATGACCTACCAGTATATGGCCTTTATGACTAATGCAACCTTATGAACTTTGTGACTTTAATGATTTGTACCGTCGTCATGACTTGGGGCTGACATTAATGTGGTTTTTGAATTCTTCTACCCCAAAGATCTATAAAACAGCACGTCACATAAATATCTTTATTAATTCACATTAAAATACAACTCTCCTTTCCCTCCCCCTCTCGTGGGACAACAAATAACGCCATAATGAACAAATGAAAATTAATTCGTGATTTGGCTTAGCCATACATAGACGTTTTCACAACTTTTTAATATTTCTCTTATAGCTTATCTTACTCCCAGACAGTGGCGGTTGGTGATATTTCAGTTAACCATATCTTGAAAACGACGCTTGGGACCCACCTCACTTTTTTAGGTGATGACTATACCCTCTTACAGAAAGGATTTATAGTGAACCAAAGTTTGCGAAAAAATAAAAAAAAAATTGCAGAAACCCTAGATCTCAGTAACGCTCTGTGGGATATTTGCAGTATATTTTTTTTCATAATCTAGAAACAAATGTAAGGAGAGGTTTTTCGATTTGTTACAATCTTTTTTTCCAAGTAGTTATGGCCATTTTAATATTAATTTTATAGGAACTTTTTGAAAAAAAAAATATTTTGTAACAAATCGAAAAACCTCTCATTACATTAATTTTAATTTTATAGGAACATTTTGTTTCCCAAAATTAAAATGCTAACTTTTTGAAAAAAAAAATATTTTGTAACAAATCGAAAAACCTCTCCTTACATTAATTTTAATTTTATAGGAACATTTTGTTTCCCAAAATTAAAATGGCCATAACTTTTTGAAAAAAAAATATATTTTTTAACAAATCGAAAAACCTCTCCTTATAATTGTTTCTAGATTATGAAAAAAATATATACTGCAAATATTTCACAGAGCGTTACTGAGATCCCAGGGTGTTCTGCAGTTTTTTTGAAAATTTTTTCGCAAACTTTGCTGACGGTTTTTTCACTATAAATCCTTTCTGTAAGAGGTGTATAATAGTCATCACCTAAAAAGTGATGTGGGTCCCATGCGTCGTTTTCAAGATATGGCTAACTGAAATATCACCAACCGCCACTGCTCCCAGAGAAGGGAATAGTAGGAATTTTTAGAGCTCCGTCCATTGCGTAATTACTGAAAGTTATGTTGGATTTTATTTGACCTGTTTTGAATGATAATTCCCCTTTAACCTCTCAAGTTTAATAGGGTGGGGACCCTATTATACTAAAAACACTGATGTTTGCAGACTCTATTATGTTGTAATTGTGTATCAAATTAAAGTACTTATTACGATTATGCATTATCTGCAAACAAAGAAAACGTATATTAACTAAATTTATCCCTATGCTAATTAAGCTTCAAAGCTCGTCATGATACATAAATATTTCAAATTTCAAGTTGATATCTCAAAACGTTCTCGAGTTATCGTATACACAAAAAAAGGTTAACAGAGTGACAGCCAGTCAGACGGATTTTTGTTTCTCTTAAATTCAGAATCTCGACATTTTAGATCTATGTAGGGATTTTTTTTAATATGTTGAGAGCCAAACAAACTATACTCCTACTCTACAACGTGAATGTGGAAATAGTTAATTAATGTTTACACGCGCGGTCACAGATTTGAGATTAATCATATCATAACAGGAACACATACTTAATAAAAGGAAGGCCAAATCCACGCTTCTTCTGAGTATTTTTGATTGGAGGCGGTGGATGCCTAGGCAGTCACTGTAAGTATGCGGAAATTTCACCATCAATAGAGACGTGACTAGGAAAAAAATATATTTTGTCAATTGTTTACTTTATTGCGTTACTTCAGAAGTCCTTCCTGCATAATGCATACTGAAATTTATTAGTTATTCCATGTCGATATGCACCAAAAAAATCCTCAATATGATTTGTAACAATATTTGTTATTGGTGGAAACTCGTTAAAAAAAATCTCATTTTGAAAAATTTGCCATCGTGGTTCAAAGGTTTTTTGCGCAAAAGTGACGAAAAAGTTACTATTTCAACATACAGTGTGGCCCACTAAAAATTAGATCTCCTCTGTAATCTTGTTTACCGTAGCACAACAATGTACGGAACAAAAATGTAGGGTACAAATAACTGTTTTTTCAGGATGGTACATTTAATGTCTTATTTGACCTACATTCTCTAAGATAAGAAGGCCGAAAATGAGAAAAAGCTTTATGACTTTGTTAATAGTGTGACGAAAACGCCTCTAGGATGCATTGTGGACCAGCCGGGCAGCGATGCAGCTCACCGACACGTCACCGCTTTCCACTCTTTTCGGGACGTATCACGAATGTCGTTCTAGACGAGCCTAGCATGCTCGATGCGCCATCGAGGGTTTTCGGCGACAAGATAAAATAGCCGGACTGGTGGCGGGACGACAGTCTCTATTTGAATTACTGAACGTCGCGGTTTTCGTACAACGCTCTAATATAAATTGTATAAAAATAAATTAGTGTAGTTACGTAGTGTTTAGTCCGTAGTTGTATTTGTTAAATAAATAGTGTTAGTTTAAAGTGTGAGTTTAATTTTTCACACCTCACGAACCCGTAGTAAACAAAACGTTTCAATAGAGACATAACAACGGCACTGTATTCAGCGTCCTTCAAATCTAGCAATGTGTATACAAATGTGTTCTAATCGATGTATGTGTATACATATTTTCTTGACAATAGTTTTTAAAAATAATGTTTCAATATTATCATAAAAATTACAAGGATGTTTCACACTACTGTGAAAGATATTTACCTTATTAGAGACGAACGTATGTATGCATGTAGTTCAGACACGAAACAGTTGGACGTAGTGGATTAAAATTATTTCGGTATTACGTTATGTAAACAATATTAATTTTAAAATTTCACAAAGTTAAGTAGATTGGTGTGACTGGTATTGAGTTAAAATATAAAATTAATTTGTGTGGACGACGAGGGCTCGCATATATGCACTTGTAAACTAAAATTGTGTTATTGTGACCATATAAAGGGAAACAATTAAAATTTAAGGGGTTACACCTATTTGAATTTTTTTTCTTTTTCGATTTTTTTATTGGCTTAAATGACGGAAAAGCAACCCAAAAATGATATACAATAGCAACCATGGTCCAAAACATTTTTTTAATGACCCTTAGAGCTAAATTTCTGAATTAACTTCTGATGCCCCGAAACGCTTTTGAAAAAGTTACTCATACTAAGTATAGGTGGCGCTGGTACACGTGAACTAAAATTTAATCGAGTAATCAGTCTATACCATGGTTTTGATATAATCGCGTTTAAAGTTTTTAAAGGTGTAAAGGTTATACCTCTCCATGTTTTTCAAAACGACCTTACAAATAACTTCTGCAATTTTCATCCGATCGACTTGAAATTTTAAATATAGCTGCTTAGATAGATTTTAAGAAGGACACACGATTATTAAAATTGATTAACAATTACGGTTTTTTATAAACGTTTCAATGTCAATTCTTTGATAAAAAAAGTTCAAATTCACGTCAATTTACGAAAAAATGATTTTTTTTTCATAATCGTGTGTACTTCTCTGCTAAATTTAATATAGAATATGAAAAAGAATGTTTTTGTCCTAGATGCAAATGGAAAAGTTTTATTCGTAAGGCCGCAGATCTCCTAAAAAAAAAAGTACTGTACTGCCGTCATTTTGGAAGAAGAAATTAAATAAAAAATTGTTTTATACGCCTTTTTGAAATGTTTAATAAACCTTGAAAATTCTATTTTGATTGCTCAATTGAGTCAATATTAAAAATAAAAACCCAAAAAAAGTTTAATTGTGGACAATTCCAATAGGTGTAACCCCTTAACAGATGCTCGGTGTACATAGATGTAAACGTGTGTATGTACATACTATAAGTTCCATATTCAAACATATTAATTAACCCTCCGGAGTTACACTGGGTAAAATTTACCCGAACGGAAGAAGATGTGTATCTGGAGCGGGGAGAGGGGGACGTCTGGTTAGTGGCTCGAAAAATCAAATTAACATTATTTGATGATAAAATAAGTAATAAAAAAAATTTCATAATTTTTTTTGCAATTATATTGACGGAAAAAGACCGAAAAATACCGATTTTCAGTCGCAAAAATAAATCGGAAAACATTTTTTTAGTCCACAATGACATATACAGCCTTAAAGACAGCTTTAGCTTTAAAATACCACCTATTAAAGTGCTTTATATTTTTTTTTTCAAGGAGATACAAAACAGTTTGAAAAAAAAAAAGATTTTTATTTTGTTAAATACTAAAAAATTATACATTCAGAGATAACAAATTGTGCAGTGTACGAGAGAAGTAAACTGATTATAAGGTTGAAATTGCTCCCCAATGTTATGTGGCATAGGTGTAACTCCGGAGGGTTTAATATGTCTGTTACTTTACATATTAACACCGTGTACATATAAATTGCGTCGTTTGATCTTACCAGATTGTGAAACAATGAGTAGAGTGAGAAGTCATGTAAACAAAGACGGAATATAAATATTATTAATTTAATTAAGCGTTAATATTAGCAATAATCTTATTGTCTAGTAAGCTTCTACGACGTAATGTCATTCAAAACGTACACTACATTAACAAAATTTAGCAAGTATGTACATACCTATAAAATTCAAAATATATAAGTATCTAAATAAATGTAGCACCTTTTTGTATATTTTTAGTATAAAATTTATATTTATAGATATAAATTCTAAGATTAAATATGTGAAGATTAAATGTGGTTAAGAAAAATTAGATCCTTACCCACTTTTTGAAGTATTAAATAAAGTTTTCTGTTAAATATAGTCATTTGCTTCGAATAACACTTGGCCAAGACAACAACTAAACTAGATAGTGTCGAACTTATCAAAACATTAAAATAATAAACAAGTTTATCTTTTACACCAATTTATCGGCGTTCAAAACATAGACCTATTACTTATTTTATTAATTAGTTTAGTACTTTGAAGCAATTGAACTTACTTGAAACAAACAATTAAAAACTGATTCTTCCACATTTTTCCACATTGAAAAAGATTTCGAGGAAAAAAGTTACAATGTAAAAGGGAAAGCAAGTAAGAAAAAGAATGTAATGTTTCGTCAGGATTAACTTTTTTTCGTTTTCGGGGCAGGTTTATTTCCAGCTTTACAAGAACCAAATAGGTGTTCAAACTGTTATACAGGGTGGCTACTTTTATTTATGTACAGTTGATATAATTCTCATTTTCCAAAATAATCAATTAACCTTTTTTTGTTTTAAAGGGCATCGAAAACTGCTTCTTCTAGTGTCACTCTTAAGGTGCAAACCTATAGCCTGCTGCGACAGCATAATAGGCAAAAGATATTATGTTTTTGTCTATTATGTTATGTTTACAGTTAGATCAAAAGTTTAAGTGATTCCAGATAACATTCGGTCTTGGCATAATTCCGAGTAAAATAATATGCGGAAATACCACATTTTAATGTTTTAATTACTTTAGGAAACGCAGTCATCAGTTAACCATTAAAACCTTATCAATAACTTGCAGTATAGTATACCAAATACATACACGTATACCAGTGGCGGTGCGTGATATTTCAGTTAGCCATATCTTGAAAACGACGCATGGGACCCACTTCACTTTTTAGATGATGACTTTACACCTCTTACAGAAAGGATTTATAGTGAAAAAATCGTCAGCAAAGTTTGCGAAAAATTTTTCAAAAACACTGGAGCACTCCCTGGGTTCTCAGTAACGCTCTGTGGGATATTTGCAGTATATTTTTTTTCGTAATCTAGAAACAAGTATAAGGAGACGTTTTTCGATTTGTTGCAAAATATTTTTTTTTTTCAAAAAGTTATGGCCATTTTAATTTTAATTTTATAGGAACATTTTTTTTCCCAAAATTAAAATGGCCATAACTTTTTGAAACAAAAATATTTTGTAACAAATCGAAAAACGTCTCCTTATATTTGTTTCTAGATTATGAAAAAAAATATACTGCAAATATTCCACAGAGCGTTACTGAGAACCCAGGGAGTGCTCCAGTGTTTTTGAAATTTTTTCGCAAACTTTGCTGACGGTTTTTTCACTATAAATCCTTTCTGTAAGAGGTGTATAGTCATCACCTAAAAAAGTGAAGTGGGTCGGTCCCATTCGTCGTTTTCAAGATATGGCTAACTGAAATATCACGCACCGCCACTGACGTATACAACATATTCTTGAAATTTGTACTGAACAATTATTGCTACAATATTACTTTCATTATTTACATTACTATAAGTAAATATGCATCTTTCAAGCAGTGGCGGCGGGTGGAATTTGACATGCTCGTATTTTCGTAAGGAGGCATGGGACCCACACCATAGGATTTAGAGGAAGAAATAGCAAAAAACAGGTTTATTTTCCAAAACTGGCTGCCTCCGGGCGCGGAAACGGCTTGCAAAATATTTGTGTAATATTTTTTTTTATAAACACCGAGTAAATACATTTTTTACGTTTGTAACTTTCTTGACATTTTGAGATCTATAACAGTTATGGTAAATTAAAATCGCAAATATTTTTTTCGCAAACCACCCCCTAAAATGTGGTGTAGGTCCCATGCCTCCTTACGGAAATACGAGCATGTCAAATTCCACCGGCCGTCACTGCTTTCAAATGTAAAAATGTTTTAATTAAACGTCACAGTAACAGTATTCTCTCTAACTTAACGAAAATAAGAAATTATACATAAAACATTTTCGTGAAGGACCCGATCATCGGTCTATTATTACCTAACGAATTGTTTAATATGATTTAAGCGGAGCGATAATAATAAATCCCGTCTCATCGTCATTCACCATATTCAACCATAGATTCGGATTTTGACCTTTTACCTTTAGACCAGTTAGGTATCATCAGTGTGTTACATTTGACGGTAAATGTCTTGAAGAAATGACAATGTCCGAGCATATAAGCTTATTGCTTAATTAAGGATCGTCCCGTAGTGTATAAATGAGGGTATAAGTGTTATAGTATGTCAAACAAAGTAGACTCTGATGATGCTGATCGTAGTCAGGGATATTGTGTAGGAATACATTGTATATATTATAGTCGCAAGCAAAATAATAATACAAACCACAAAGCACCGCAGAAACAATCCACCAGGTTAATTTACCAGGTCAAAAAATTGAAGTTTATATCGTGAGCTTACTACAAAAACCCTTTAGGTCCATATTCGACCAAACTAGAGATATCTGAACTATTAAGCCAAAAAATAGTGTATAATAAGAATAATTACAATGCAATTTGTTTCACAAAGGGTTTTTGGGTTTCCTAGACTAAATACCGTGATGAAAAAAAGCCGATTTTTGCATTTGAAAAAAAATGTTAATGTTAGACATCTCCACAATTACTTTTTTGGGCTTAACGGATTTTTGCAGTAACCCCACGATATTCAACGCTTCGGAAAATCAACAAAACTGAACGTCTTTCTGCATTACTAGCTATGTTGACAGGAAAATATCAATCAAAAGAAATAAGTAAAATTAAGAACAAACACCATTTGTTAGTTGTTACGCCCCTGTTTGCACAACAGAAGCGTCTTCATCACAATTGTCTAACTGGATCACTGGATACGTTTTTTGAGATTTTAAATTAACTTAAATTAATTTCACTTAGACGAAAGAACATATTTTTACGATAATTATAAAACGATAAAAAATAAATCACGATAAACGACGTTAACAAAGAAAAATCTAGGTTAACAGGTCATTGAAATGAACTTTTTGCATCGAATTATGATTTATTATATTATTAAACATTCAGTGTTTAAGATTCTGGTGAAAGTAATGAGCTGGATGTAAACCGCATATCGACCACAGACTAGTTTTCATTTGTTTCTTTAATGGCACAATTCTTTTTATAAAGTCCTTCGACAAAGAATGATGTCTGATTAAAATGATTTAGATTGGCATACTATTTTCCGACATTGACAAAAGAATAACATAAAAGCGACTTAGACACGAATCTACAGTAAGAATTATTGATCTTCCAAAATGAATTTTTAAAAAATACTAAATGCGAATTATTTATCTTACAAAATGCATTTTTAAAAAAGACTGAATGCTAAAAGGATCGTTTTAAGTAGGGTTAGTAAGGAGAAAACGTAAATGGCATCATAGTTGCCAATTTTTGTGGTTAATTTAAAGAACTCATGCTTTCTTTGAACTAACCACAGAAAGTTACACGTTATAGTTATGTTTATGGCTTATCTCATCTGTTAAGAAAGATTTCTTTTGTCATGTAGTATATTATATATTACAATGGTCACTGTCAATTATGCTGAAATTGTGTATTATATAGACATCCAAAAAAACCTTCAATATCTCGGTTTTGAACGGGGGGGATGAAAAAGGCGGGCCTGGGGGGTTTTTTGGGTTTTCCCCCCCTTTTTGGGGGGGCCCCCACATTTTAAAAAAAAAAAAAAAAGCTTTTCTTTGGGGAGGAAAAAAAAAAAAGATATAAAAAAAAAAAAAAAAATTTTTTTTTTTTTTTTTTTTTTTCCATAGTTTACTCATACTGATTCATTTTTACCTCTATTAGTCGATAGATTTATAGATTACCTACTGCACCATAGCGTTTTCCAGGCGGAAATATATGCTATCCTAGCATGCGGGATGGAAATCCTAAAGACGGCTCCAAAAAGGAGAACGATTCAAATATGCACGGACAGGCAATCGGCCTTGATGGCTATTGAATCCAGCAAGGTCAAATCGCGACTCGTCCTTGACTGTAAAAAGATTCTAAATGATCTGGCCAGTTGTAATACAGTGATACTCACATGGGTACCGGGACACTCAGGTGTCCCAGGAAATGAGGAGGCCGACAGACTGGCCAGATTAGGATCAATAGGGTACCCCATAGCTATTGGGAACCAAAAGAGCCTAAACAAGGAGTATCGAAAAATCATGGCAAGAAGCCCCGGGTATGAGGCAGGCGAAGGCCCATATTATTGGGCCTTCGTTCAAGTTAACTCAAAGTGTCCTAGGTATGAACCGAAGAGACAGTAGAACGGTGACAGGACTCCTTACAGGCCACTGTCACCTTAAAAGGCACCTCCACATGATAAGGGTCATAGATGATCCTGAATGTGGATGGTGCATGGAGGATGAGGAGACTGCACATAGAGATGGATTGCAAGGGTCAGAGAACGGCACTTTGGGAGCTGTGTTCTGAACCCAGAGGATGTTAAGAGTATTCACCCCAGGAAAATATGCGCTTTTGCTAAAGAGGTCGGCATACCTGGGTGAACACTCATGGAATTTGGGTGTACAATGGGCCCGTCAGGCGGCCTAAGTGCATGGGTCTTCCCGCCCACTTTTCGTATTCATTTATTCATTCACTGCACCATACAAACTCCACATTTTCTAGGAATGTTTCATTTTTTTCTCTAAATGGGTAAAACTGAATCACGAATGTTTAGTTAATTAATATTTTGAGCCCATTTTTTTAACCTTGAAATCGCTCTTGTAAAGGGTAGGGTGCATCAAACAATGTAAACCTTAGTGAACAGGACAAGAAATTGTCATTCTAGGCTGTATCGAAATATAAATGGAAAACAAAATCGTTTAACGTTTTCTCCAACTAACCGTATAAGGTATGTATAGCATTATTCCCAATACTCATACGGGTGTCCCAAATTTTATGACACAGCCATTACCTCAGTTGTCTGAAGAAGTGGGAGTAAGTGTTCAAGAAAAAAGTTGTAGGGTTGGAACTAATCTCTAAAATCCTTATTGTATCATAAACATGGGGTGATCAAAATTTGCTGCAATGGAAAAACATGTTTTTTAAGGTACACCCTGTATATTGATACATTTACTTTTTCTCCGTAGTAATACCTTTACAGACACGATATATTATTTATGGAATGTAAAATAATACATAAAGTATCTACATACCTGTATTTACATAATCACAACTGGCATTGACATCAAATATTTGAAATTTAGCTGCCATTTAACACAAACCAACTACCCTATTGTGTTAAATTTTTTAACTATATTTCTGCCTGATTGGTTGCAGGACATTTATGTTGGCAAAAGGGTTACAATGTGGTGGCGACAAGATGGTGCACCATCACACAAAAACCAAATAATATGTAATTCCTTAAACGAGAAAGTAGGGGATAATTGGATGGACAACAAGGGTAAGATGGTCAGCTCGCTCACCCGATATAACTCGATCCGACTTGATTTCTTCTTATATAAGAGATTATATTAAGGATTTGGTTTATGCCGTTATGCCAAGGGATCTTAAAAAACTGCAAAACAAAATCGCCCAAGTTTGTCGTTGTACATATTACACCTCGAATGAAAACAGTTGTCTGTAACACAGACTTGTTCAGAAGGTTTGACGCGTATGTCCAAGCAAGAGGAGCACAATTTGAGAACTTATTATAATTATGTAATTCTTAATTTCGATATATTTTAAAAATCAATGTTTATATTGAAATTCCTATTACTTCATAGTAGAAAAAGAATACAGTGAATAACTTGGCAATGGTGAATTATTCGAAGAAAAAAAAGTAGAAATATAACAAATGTAACAAAAACAAAATAACAGGTGTACCATTAAAACAAATCTTAATTACAGCAAATTTTAGTGACCGTGTGTATATAATAGCATAATAAGCGTTTTAAAGATTACTTCCGATCTATAACTTCTTGAACCTGAATGTATATCTTTTCAAACAGCTGAAATATTAACTGTGTAATAAAATGTGTGACGCCCGGTATATAATTTTAGCTACAAAGGCATTGTTTATGTTTATGTACACAATATATTATAGAACACAAAAGTAAAATTATTAATCAGCTATTAAATTATTATTATAACATATGTTCGATATTTTATATCCACTGTTCCACTTTTATATTCTAAATACATTCTCGTTACCGTTATTAAATATCCATAGTTGATTCTAATACGAGTTCAGTTCAGCTTACTAAAAATTATTAACACTCCTATGAATGACTTTAGTTAGGTCAAGATACGGTCAGCACGAATTGAGAAGAAATAAACTAGCTTAGAAAAACAATGTAACGTACGTACGTTCCGCTCGTTGTCTCCTTCCAGTTCCATCGGCTCCAGCTTTTCCACGTTCTCGTGCACTCGACTAGCCCAACCAGTCGAATTTAAACTGCAATCAACTAGAGTCCATACTATTAATAGTTAAATGTTCGACTTACGGCAGCAAAACCACAAATGCGCGAAAATACTTCACCTACTGCCGCTAGACCTCGACTCTTCCTCGCCGTACGATGACTAAACGCGTTAATTGATGCCCACACCTAGCGCTCATCGACTTGACGAAATTAATGAACACAATAATAGGCGTTTTCTAAACTGCGTTTAATGCTCTATTGGATCGAAATTAGACTAGAAATTAATCTTAAATCGAGACAATTAATATATCAGCTGCAGATTGATTATAATCAATCTGCAATATATATATATATATAATCAATCTGCACAAATAATTATTTGTGCTCGATTTCTCGACTGCGCTCGGTATTAAAAGACCGCACACAAAGGCCACATACGAATCAAACAAACTGGATATACCGGTGTTTTATCGCCAGTGAAACCTTCAGACGGCATCTGTTGAGGAGCCAGTTAGTAAAGTGATGTTTCATCGCTAAAAAATATGTTAACGATAGAACAATAACTGGAATGTCTTTATTGGTATAGGTTTTGTTTCTAACCAAAGTCTGGAAATGGTATTTTTACTTTTTCTGTTTACCTGGCATAATTCCTGACAAATAATCTTCAAGCTCTTCACAGCGACCTGCCAATATTGACAGCACATAGTTGATATATTTATAACCCTGTAGGGAGCTATAATTTACAACTGGGATTTTTTCCTCGTCCCTAATGTCGGGGGCACTGCAGTTTGTTTTGTTATTGTACCTAACTCCTATATTAATTACTTCACCCACTCCTGTGCCCTAGTATCTTTGAAAAGACAACCTATATCGTCTTTTGATCGTCTTGCCACAGAATAGGTGGTGTGGCTCCAAAAGCACTTTTGTATCCTCAAAGATTTCTTATCTCCTGCGCTCACATTCTTATAGTATATGGAGAACTGTCTCGATCTCAGTACCACAAATCTGCAGCTGAGATCTCTGATTTCATGTATATCCCATATGTGCTAAATATACCCATGATATATATACCCTTTTTTTATTTGTTCTCGGACCGTGTTTTTTTTATCCCGCGAGCTGATAACGAGCCAATATATGGAGTTGTTGAACCTCTCCTTGCAAGTTCGTCAGCATGTTCTTTTCCAGAGATGCCGCTGTGACCTGAGACCCACATTAATCATAATGTAGTGCGGTTTGCCAGTTCTTCAGGGCTTCCTGACATTCCAGTACCAATCTAGATGTTACCTTGCAACTGCTCAGAGTTGCAAGTGCTGCCTGGCTATCGGTTTGTGCGATTTTTTTGGTTGTTTATACTTGTACATTGTAGAATAGTAATAGTGTATACCACTGTGAAAGATCGAGGTGTGTTTTCCAAGTGAGAAAGATCATCTTGTATTCATTATCTCACTTTCTATTCATACTCCTGTTCCTTCCTCAGTCTGACCCATCTATAAACTAGGCTCCACCTCGAGAAAGAGACCAGTCCTTCATTTGAAGTATCACTATCTCAGAGCTGGGAAAGATACTTTTTAAAGATACTCAAGGAAAAATATTTAAGTTACGTAAATATTTAGACACTTTTTTCAAAAAGTATGGGAACAGTTTTGATTTACATGTAGTCTGTTTTCATGTCTAAAATAACATAGTCAACTATACTCCTGGACGGATGTACGTCCTGATCTAACAGTTATGATATTCAGGTTGTTCTACAGTTCGAAAAGTCCCGGCCTGGCTGCCCCCCCCCCCACAGCTAGATGCAGGGAGGGGGAAGATCCAGCAACTCTTTGTACCCTGCCTAGTCTCGATATAGCAGTTCATTGTTTAATCATTGTCCACCATACCAAAGATGAATTGTTATTATGGGCTTTACCACTACATTGTATAATATCCAGTTGCATCATAAATGGACTTAGCCCCAGGTTTTGCCACAAGTTAGTCTGGCCCTTAATCCTTTCGAGCTTTGTGGTACATGGAACGTACCACAATTTCAAAAAATTCTTTCCTAGTTGCTTAGGGGTATGTCGTGCGTACCGCTGGTGCCAAACTTTTATTATTGGTGTACCACCTAGCACTTAGTAGTAAAACTTACAATTGGCGACAACAGTGCTGATTTTAGCGGCTGTCTATTTACATGTGACTGTCACTTATGGTGACTAGATTGTGCAATGTTATATTATTAAAAATTCCCAAAAATATGGCGAGTAAGTACAATTTTATGGTAAAATGATCATATTTGTAAGTGATAAGTGCACTGAAATTATTAGATATTTGATAGCATGTCGTTGAACAATGTTTATTTTGTGGTATATCAAATATACCACAAAGCGTCAACGATGCGTTTTTTTCTTGTTTTACGATGTTTTATTATATTTTGTTTTCCTGTTTAGGAAGAAGTCGCGGGCGATATACAGATTTAGAAAATCTCGATGAATGGTGGCCACGAATTATCTGGCATTTTATCGATGTCGCAGTGGTCAATGCCTCAATTATTTATCAAGAGAGGTGTGGAGGTAGCACAGGATTGAGCTGGAAAGATTTTCGCTTAGCTGTGGTTGCGGGATTAATAGGTGCTGGTAAAAATATTAATGAAACGAGAACAACAAGGGCAAGTTTGGAACCGAAGAAACCGGTCAACAATTACAAGAGAATAATCCCAATTGAACAAAGGGTGGACCAGTAGTTGCACATGCCTGTTTATGGAACATATAGAAGATGCGGCTTGTGCAGCACAAGAAACCACCAGAGTTTGTTAGTTAATTACCTATATGCAACAATGTCTAAAATCAGCATCTTAAATTGTTTTTTTCTACATGCTGCCCACAAAGGGTTAATAAGGTGATCTCCAATTTTGTTGCTTTTTGCTGCGCTTAATGTTGCTCAGTTGGGTCGGAATTAGATTCGAAATTAAACTTAATTTTTTAATTGAAGTGATTAATATATCGACTAGAGACTGATTTTATTGGTACTCGATTTCTCAATTGCGCTCACTATTAAAAGACGAGTACAAACAAAGCAAGCAACCGGCATCTGTTAAGAAACCAATAGTAGGGTAATTTTTTACCCCGAAAAAGTATGTTAACGGTAGAACAATGACTGAAATATATTTGTTCATATCGGTTCTGTTTCTGACCCAAGTTTGGAAATGGTATATTTACTTTTTTCTGTTTACCTGGCATAAGACCTGACAAATAAGCTTCAAGCTCTCCACAACGACTTGCCTATATTGACAACTAGTCCAATCAAATTATATTTTTACGCGCCAAAATTTAGTTCAGTAAACAAAGACATATAAAGATAGGAAAAATTCCGTAGAATTAAATGAACTACTTTCTCTTGTATATATCTCCATCTGAATACCGTGGCTTCATTTTCAAAATGGCGTCCAAAGTTCGCAAAAAACAGTTTTTTTTCATTTAAAAAACAAACTAGACATTTTAGAAAAAAATGTTTTAGACAAAAGTTGTAGAACTTTTTATAACAAAGATTTTAGGCCCAGCCCGATGTCAATTCATAAACAAATATGTCGGGCGTTATTACAAAAAAAAACCGCTAAAAATCTCATTTTTTTAAAACTATATTTTTAAAACGAAAAAAATATTTTTTTTACGAATCTTTCAGAATATGCAGTCCTAGGCAAGTAGAATAAGTGCATTTTTGTAAAATTGTAAAATATTTGATAGTTGAAAATATTTAGTTTGAAAACTTGAAAAAAGAGGCAATTTTTCACACATACACTATGTCTCAAAAGGAATTGCAGGTTAAAGTTTACACACCATCGATTTTGGGGGTGAAATATATCCATATAGTGTCTAACTATATACATACTATACTATATAACTATATACATACATATATTCGTGACGAGAGATTTTTACCAAATAAGGTAATGGCACCGTATAAGTTCTATATCAAATTTGATTTTTGAAACAAAAAAAAATTAAAAATCTATACATGATTTTAAACGTAGGTATGTCAATTTTCAAAAACTATTCCAAATATCCCAACGTTTCAATTTTTTATGTGATTACGGTTTTTATCAATGAACGTGTAATTACTAGAAATAGTAGGTTAATAATAGATTCCAGGACCGGGCTTCACACGACTGAAATATTGTCATATTTACATTTGGCAACAAGGGCAATTGATAATTTAACTTCTTTACTAAGCAGATGTAAACATGAGGTGAAAACCAACCGCGATCTAGTCGCTAGCGCAGGCGTATGAACTTCAACTGTTTATTTTGTTATTTGCAAGTACGAACTTGTAATAACGCGTTTTTTTAGGGCCGAATATTTCGGCCCATATTAACTTTTTATAAATTATTATTCAATATTGTCATTTGCCAATGATTTTACGTATGTATATGTGCACGTTAAAATACATACATACGCCAGTACATCCCCTTCGAACAACCTTTCGCATAGGTACTAATATAAAATATAAATTAATCAAACGACAACAAACCTCTAGTCTCCGAGCGATGGTGTAGTTTGAATTTGACATGCGCAGATGCTACTAACATGAACTCGATGAATCTCAACAGAGGCGGACTCGGGTCATTATTATTACAAACCGATAGTTCACAGAAAATTAAAACGTACTAAGGGGCTAACTATTACAAAATGGAGCCGTATTTTGGTGTGGTAATGTTAGTGGTCCCGAAACATGGCACAAAAATAACTTACCCACGAAGCTCAATATTCGAGTCTTACTTGCCAAATTTGTATACCTGCCAAACGGATATTTGGAACAGGTCTGCCCTTGAAGGATGACTCGTTTTTCCAGGGTATACCTGTTCCAAATTCCTGCTCCCATAATACCTGTTTTGAGACAAGTAAGACTCTAATATTTCGTCAGATTAAAGATTAATTACTTTAATCTTGTGTTACTAAATTAATTAATTTTAATTAATTAAGTAACACAAAATCAGCTGTAATAAAACTGCAACTGGTTAACAAAAGACGAAAAACGTTGCAAAAATATGCCCTGCAAAATATCATACGCTAGTTAAAAAGTAATGTTACTCCTTGTATCAAACAATGTATGAGTTTTAATTGGTAAGTCCTTTTAAGTTTCATTTTTCGTGACCACTGACATTACCACACCTATATACCGTCGTGTAATAGTACGCTTCATAGTACGTTTATTCGAATATTCACTAATGTATTCTGATGTATTTTCTGTGTATCGCTTTGCGCTAATAGTGACCTGAGCCCGACTCTAACCTGAGCTACGATTCGCCGCAACGTTGCTCTTTAGATTTCCGCTAAAAATCCCCAGTAAAACCAAGACCCGCCGGCCCAAGTAAATTCGCCTAACTATGACAAAAATGTATCATTTAATATGTTGTTAATATCCACCTATGTACGCATTAGGCTGCCGCTTACTGTATGTATGTATGTACATAGTACAATCGTAGTTCAATCAAATAACGCCATTATATGTATAATACAACCCATCTCCCATGTCTTGCGCCCCACTTCAAGCAAGGCCTACTCGCGAAGGCGAACGTAATTTATACTTGTTTATTTAGTATTATTTATTCAGCGGTGGTCGATGCATCATCATGTGCATGAAACGTCGAATAAATTTGTAAAAATGTCGGGACAGCGTCCGCCGCGTGTTACGGTCAAGCGTTGGATAAACAATTTTCCGGAACTGACCTTAAATGGAAGATAACTTCGTTGTACCGTGTGTGAGAGTGTACTGACGTGGCACGTAAAAACAGCTGTTTTGCAGCATGTTGCTACAGACATTTTGTGTAAGTGGTGGTGTGAGTACGCGAGACAGTCAGAGACAATTTAACTTGGATTTAGTCAAAATGACGGTAGTATGTAATATTCCATTGCAAGTGGAAAGTACGGCGAAGTTAGTCTGCCTGCATCGGCAAAAAAATCGGAAGTGCACGATAAACCTATATGGCTTAGTATTGACGAAACAACGGATGTTACTAATCTTGACTTTCACACAGTTGTGTCACATTTATTTACAGGCAAAGACGTGGATGTCTCTGGACAAGATATAAATGTCACCGTACAAAACTTTACTTGTTTTAAATATGCTGCAGTTACGTTTGTAGACGTTGAACGGTCTTTTTCATCTTATACATTAGTGGATTTTAAGTGACAGGCGCCAGAGCTTAATTCCTGAATATATGGAACAGTTATTAGTAATTTATGGAAACCGAGTGACAGTACGGACACGTCTGTGTTATAGCGTCGTTTCCCGTGAGTATGCAAGTTCTGTGTCTTGTGACTATGGTTCCTTTGCCGATTAGTTGGGCTACAACAATCACCCCACATTAATAAGGTATGACCTGTTTAATATTTCGTAACGTTACTGACAGATATTCTGGAGCCGCCCCTGGTAAAATAGGCATCTATGAGTAACCTCCGAGCTCTAGTAATTACTTTATTAAAATGTATTAGTAACTTATTATAAGAATAGTAATTAATTAAGAACATGTTATTAAATAAATTAAAATTGTTTTACAGACTCCCTCATATGACTGCGCCATTGCATTCTATCAACATCAACATTATATTTTTGTAACTGATGTGCACTGTACATAATGTACCTACACACAAATCATATACACTATATTAATGTATTGACCTGTCGCACTAGGTTATAAACCATGCAACTCTTCTGTAACCTCTTTGGTAAAATATGTTAATACTGCATTCTACACACCATTTAATGAAATTATGGAATTTCCGCGACACTAAATAGACAGCAATTTATGTTCGTAATTAAACACTCCTTGGAGTTGTTGACCCTAGGCTAAAATTATGCAATTATACGTTTGTAGGCTTCATAGGTATTTCTACTGTCACTACTTCTAATAAAAATGCTAACAAGACGTACTTATGTACTCGCCAGTAAAGTTACTAGTATCTGAGGCTAAATTATGTTGTACAGGGTGAACTTCTAAAGTTTAACAAATACCTCCAAAGTAAATTTTAGTTTCACGTTCACGTAGTGAAGTAGAAGTATAGTAAACATGAAAAAATGTTTAAAAATTGGTATTGGCTAGATGGGCCTAAAACGTTCTGAAACGTCTAGAGAAAAGTATTTCTGTCGGTCGTCTGTCTATGGCTCTTTCTCTCTGTTAATCCTTTTTTGTGTACACGATAACTCGAGAAGGCATTGAGATATCAACTTGAAATATCCAATTTTTGTTAAAAAATTTAAAATAAAAGATGCAGGGTTGATCGCCTAATGACGCCTATTATACCACAACCTTAAGGGTTTAATAAGTATCTTGTATTGTTTTTAAATAGAACCCTTATATTATTACATTTTTGAGCTTCCTCAAAAATCTTTCAAAAAACTATAACATAGGGTCTATCGTGAGTAGTTTAGGAACGAGGTTCTTTTGAATTTCATACTTTTTCAAATTCTAAATTGTTATATTATAATAGACCAGAGTTAAAAAAAAAATTGTTTTTTTTAAAAAGCTTTTTTGCCCTTTTTTCACCCCCAATTACTTTTCTTAACTCTTTTTTTTTATAATTCTTTTTTAATATCTTGTCATTTCTTAAAACAATTAATTATAAACAAAATATTCTAATTACTTATTATTTTTATTTATTAAACAACTATTATAAAATGAAATCAAAACTAAACCGATTTTTTTTATTCAAATAATGGTCTCCTCCTAAAATTTTCTGACAATTTCAATTAGCTTTTAAAATATTTCTAATTCCCTAATAAAGATAACTATTTTAAATCCTTGTTTTTAATTGCTCTTATATTTTCTATTTCACAAATCTTTAAACTCCCAATAGCCATTTGTCATCCCTTACTCCCTTTCTTTAAAAACACTAAAAATTAATCTTAAAATATTTTAAATTTCTAACCATTTATTTTTTTCTTTAAGAAATATGGACAATAATGCCATTTGTATATGAAACCGCACACCAAAATTAACTTTTGGAGAAATGAAATATTGTCTTGAAAGAAATAGTAAAGTGGGGATTGTTTCACTCAATACCGGCAATGCGAGAGAAACGACGCCTGTTGAAAAAGTAGATTATCAGAAAAAATTCGCTTATAAATCCTATGTCATTTAAAAATTGTTGCCCATCTCCAAACAAAATCCAACTTTGGCTCATCACCCTCTTAAGTGTGCCTGAATTTTGGTTAAATGGTAAAATCCGTTTAAAATTCTCTACAAATGCGTTTACTTATTTCATTTCAATTACCCTTCTTTAAATGTAATCTTGAGGTTCTCTATGAGGGAAGAACTAAGAGATCATCTTCATTCAACCTTTTTTTTATTTTTTAATGTCTAAAACAGAGCCTGTTTCTAAGAACTGGGTCACCAACTTCTTCGCTCCAACATTAGAAATGCTAACTTCCGGGTATTTTTCGTTAAATTTATTGCTAACAACACGATAGCACTCTTCCCCAGTTCCGTAGCATTGATTCAAATAAATTATTTGTTCTAGAGTCAACATTATAGCACATAAATAGTAGCAAAATTATGAAGATTCGATTTGAAGTTATACTGACTTATTAGTTGTCAGCAGTTGTCAGTGACATAAAATTGGTATTATCTAGAGAACCGTTTGAATTATATAAAAAGTAATTTACGTTTTGGGGGTTTGAAATCAAGCAGGGCAAATCATCAAGAGTGACTTTTTCTGAAAAATCAAATACACAAAATGTTTTCCTCTTTTAAACCCGATCCGGGGACATACTGTACATATAGTATTATTTGTTTTATAAAACATCTTGTATATTACATTACGTGACTTCTAAATTTTTATTTTTTCTGATTACAAATATACAGGTTGTCTACGAAGACAGGATAGACTCAATAAATTTTGAACGGAAAAAGATACGCGTGTCACGTTTTCATTATTGCAAATAACTTGATTTTTGGAGTCTTTTAGCTTTTTTCTCGTTTTTCCATAACCAACTAGATCTTAGAAGTAAATAGGAACTCTAAATTTTTAAATAGAACACCTTGTACATTTTTTTAATATCATTGTACATCCTTATCTTCAATCATATCAAACTTAATACTACTCGTATATTATAAACTGCAACTCAAAACCGTTGAAAAACTACGAATTAAAAAAGTCGTTAGTTCCTAAACTACTCACTAGGGACCCTCAGTAGTATATATTTTGTAATCGGTTCGAGGCGAAATAAAAAATGTAATAATATACAGAGTGTCCTATTTCAAAAATATATACCTAATATATTTTATTGAACGCACCCTGTACACAATTATAGTACACATAGCATTTAAACAAAAGCAAATGCAACAATGCATCATTTATTTCAAATCTTTTTCATATTCATCATATTAATAGTAATAGTTGCCAGTCAAAATTTAATGAAAATCCCTGTACGACATAACAAAGTTTGGAAAAATAAAGACTCTAATAAAGAGTTTAATAGGATGTGGGGTTACGGGGTTTGAAGGGAGTAACTTTGTAAAGTAGTTCATGAAAAACTATTTATATAAATTTTAATATGTACACAACGGAGAGAGTTTTAAAAATTCTACTAGGTTACTTAAGGTCTACTTCCCTTAGAGGAAGGGGTGGTTACCTATTTCTTCATAACCCCCGTGGTATAAGTATCAAATGGGGTTTGACGACTATAATGCGATACTGGTGTCCACCAAGGTCTGATGATGGAGCTGGAAGGCGGCCACAGAAACCCAACAACTACATTCATTGTTTAAGCTCATTCATTAGTCACAAGCACGACTAGTTCTTGTCGGTTCGGTGAGATGAGCTAATAGGAAGAACTTTTTAGCTTTAAAAGTTTTAACGTTTTTAAGACAATAGATACAACATAATACACTATGTCTTAAAAGGAATTGCAAATAAGATCGCCCACAAGTAGTTTTGCACTCCTTCCTTAATACCTACCGTGTTTAATTACCACTGTCGCCATCTCCCCTCACCATTGCCCTAGTAAAAGAGCTATACGTTTTTTTTTTCGTTTTAATACAACAGAATAATAGATGCTTGTTTTTAAAATGATATTTTTTAAATATAATTTTACTACCTAACAAATTATAACAAAAATAACGTAAGCAGTTATTTGGAAACATTTACAATTTCCTTACGGATGTTTCTCTCGACAATTTCCATGGCAAGAATTTCAAACTGGGTTATTAAAATAAATCAGTCATTGGCCTACCGCAATTAGGAGGAAATTGTATCGAAGGGAGAGCCTAAATGGCGGAAATGATAGATTCTGCACCAATAGCTGCCCAAAATAATCCTGTTGGCATGTACCGGGGGCTTAAGGAAACATATTCGCATTGCACCTAAATTGTATGCTTTTAAAATTTTATTTAGTTGGGGAATAACTAAATCCGTCTTTATGGTATTAGCTAAACTGGCAAATAAAACAATGTTTGGATGTTGGGTAGAAGACGTGTTGTCAGTTCTGTAACTCCAACCCCACTGCATCAAGGTAAGTAGTAAAGGGTGTCCCATAATTCACGATTTTTCGAGCAAAATCATCCTAAACGACGAGGCTCATTTTCACCTTGATGGCTTCGTCATAAATCATCAAAATTGCCGCATTTGGGGTTCAGAGAACCCACATGTGATTGTCGAAAAACAAATGCATCCACGTGTCACTGTTTGCTGAGGATTTTGGGCTGGAGGCGTCATTGGACCATACTTCTAAGAAAATGAGGCTGGTCAAGCATTTACTGTTAATGGTGCTCGATATCGCGACATATTAACCTGCCTAAATTGGATGATATTGATGTGGACTACTACTCTCTCTTTTCGGTGATCAGTCTTGGCCCCCTAGATCATGTGATTTAACACCAATGAATTTCTTTCTATGAGGTTATTTAACAACACATGTCAACAAGCCCACATCCAACCCGTCCATTGAAGGAGGAGATTCAACACTGCTTCAACGAAATTCAGCCACATTTATACAAAATGGTCAAGGAAAATTTCGACAAAATAGTACCTATGTGCCAGCAAAGCCGTGAAGGTTATTTGCCCGATGTGCTATTCCATACATAACCCTATCCTATGTATTTTACGTTTCAAAAAAAATGCAATTGAAAAATAAATGTATTTTATTTAATTCAAATCGTTTGCATAAATTTTAGGACACCTTATATAAGAAATATGTAAGTAATTTCGATCAAAATTCGGTTTTTTGCTATACAGGGTTTTAAAAACAGCTGGTTCCTGAAATGGAAACTAAACAGTTCAGAAAAATTGAAAGTTATGTAGTATCTAGTATATCATCCATTAGGTAGATTTTTCTTAAATAAAATAAAAATGATCTTTTAACAGCTTTATAAATGCTAACCTGATTTAATACAATGAGAAATGTTTGAACTAGCAAATTTTATCATAAAGTTTATGCTGTGGACATCTAAAATCAATATATTTTCGGTTTTATTTTTAAACATGTCGATATATCCAATTATTTCAATTTAAAAAAGTAGTGACGATACTGACGACAGAGTTGAATCAATGTAGTTTTGAAATAAAGATTACAAAAATGCCTACAATATATAATGTCACACATAAAGTCCGCATCATATGTGAATTTACTGTTTTTCTTAAAAAAATAATAACAAATGACATCTACGCGAGTAGTCATGTGCCTTTTTTAACTATCAAATTTTACATCTTTTACAAAAAAATTACAAAACACGACAGTAAAACATTGGAAAACGTATAACGCAATTTAGTCCAATAGTCAAGTAAAAATCTGGTAAAAATTTCGTTTTTTTCCATTTTTTTGTACATTTCTGGGTAGGTACTTTAAATTTTGCCAAATTAGTACAAAATTACTTTCTTATTCCAAAATTATCTTTTCAAAAAGTAATTCCGTGTTTTGTCATTTTTTTGATAAAGAAAAAAATCTGTGCAATATGATAATACTACATTTTTTTAATCAATTGAGTTCAAATTAAACTACTGTAAACAATTAAGGGAGCAAAAAAAAAATGTGAGTTTTTTAGTGATTTTTGAAGGGCTGTATTTATGTGAAAAATGGTCGTATCGAGATGATAAAAAAAGCATTTTGAAGCCCCAAGATTCTAGTTTTCAGATCTCTTGGCCGAAAATTTTTAGGAGCGGAAAAATTTTGCAATTTTTTACGTTCTTTTTTCTCGGTCCACGCGCTTGGAACATTTTTTCACAGTGCAACCATGGTATAGACCTGATAGCCTGTTTATTCAGCTTCAATTTGCTTTTTTAAATTTTTCTCTACGTTGATTTGTCCCGGAGATATCCGACTTTGAATTCAAAAGGATCCTTTTGGCTTTAACCATCGATATCTCAGCAACCAGTCATCGGACAGAAAATTGAAGTGCAGTTTCAGAATCTAGAATAAATTTCCGGCTATGTCATGTCTTTGAAAAATAATTTTTTTTCATCCTCAATATTAACCTGAAAAAAAGTGAAAAAAAAGTGACTTTTTCACTTGTTTAGCTCACTTGTTTAGCTAAGTCGACCGCATCTTTGCGAATATTGATGGGGAGTCTAAAGTTTGTACGAATTTTTATACTTCAATGTACCCCCAATAGTCTTGGAAATCGGCAGATCGATCTATTGAATGGTTTCCCCAGACAGTTTGATCAAAATTTCAGAAAAAATTAAACAAGCAAAATTTACGTTTCGGAGCACCCTGTAACTGACCTAAAAATGGAAAATCCAATTTTTTTTCCACTTTTTTCACAATTGAGCATATTTTACTCATTGAATTTGAAAAAGAAGAAAAAAGGGTTTTTAATTTAAAAAAAAAAAGATGTTTTTGCTCAAATTTTGATTATCTCATTAACCACCGGCATTCGCATCACCCAAAGCGTACCACGTGGAGGTTGGGACTTACGCTTCTTTTGTGCTTGCACGTGTGTGTGCGTGCGTGCGTGCGTGTGTGTGTGGGTGTGTGTATGGCGAGTCTCTCTGTATGGCAACGACAGAAGACGGCGTCATCAGGGAGAGCGTTTTTTAGGGAACTTTACTCGTCCCGTGGCAGCGTACAAGGGTGGATCGGTAATGGTTTGGGCTTGAATTTCTCGGTTTTGGCGGACTCGACTAGTGGTTGTCCACGAAAACCTAAATGCTAGGCGCTATGTCGACCAAATCTTGCGGCCTGTTGTGTTACCTCGACGACAAAACACGCGGGGATTAATCTTTATGCAAGATAATGCTCGCCCTTACACAGCGAATGTCACCCATCGGTTTTTCGAGCGACATGACATTACTTTGTTGAGACATCCGGCGATGAGCCCCGATCTTAACCCCATTGAACATGTTTGGGATATTATGTGGCGTCGGTTGCGCTGGACTTATCCCCACTTACGCAATTTTGCTGCACTAGAGCGGGCGCTAATTAAAATTTGGCAAGCAATGATTCGAAATTGCATTACGAACATGCCTGCAAGGTTACAGGCCGTGATTCGAAGTTGAGGCGGCAACACGAGGTACTAAAGGAGCGTCTAGACAAAGGCAACATAGGGCGACATCATTGTCAACTTAGTCGAAGTTTGTTTCTTGTAACTAGAAACCAATAGGAATAGAATCGTAGAAATAGGAAACCAAGTGTACACATACACAAAACAGCTTCTTATGAAGTTTCTAGGTTTTTGAAACGTGTCGCAAATATCGGTTACGTAGTGTCTACACAAAAGGGACAAATTGGCAATACATGTTTTAACAATGTGGAATGAGAATGATATATTAATAGCTGCAGCAGCTTTCGTTGTGTTGAGTAAAAAGAAACGCAAGCGAAAAAAAGTGTTGGGTAGGTACGGCCTTATTTACAAGAGAGAGCGCACGGAGGAGGAACAAGTCTCATGGCAAGTTTGATTACCGACGATCAGTTAACTTGCGGTGGTCATTTGAAAAACTTCTTACGAATGTCAAGCAGCGACTTTGAGGTTTTTCTCTGTAAAATAGGACCAATAATTACAAAGGAGGACACAAACTGGAGACGTGCAATACCTGCTTGACTTTGGAGTCCTCCTTCCGTACAAGAATTCTCCTTGCTTTTGTATTTCAGAAAAAGCATATAGTTATAAGCAAACCACTTTGAGATAAAGTAAGATCCAGCGCCAGATTTTTTTGTATTTTCTATATTTCATCCGCTCTGTAGAACTGTCCAGTTAAATTCTTAATTTTTCGTTTAACCTCCGGTACGTAGAATTCCACAGCAAGGGATATTTCCTTCAGAGCATCGTGTCTTTTGTTTACGCATCTGTGATTTGGATTTCTTGGATTCCACAAGCACTCTGCTTCTTTGTACAGCTCCAGTAATATTATTATCTTATCATGTGTCCACAAGGCCATATTGTTAAACTATCCGTACTTCACCACGTGAGTTTTATTCACTAGACAATGTGTACGAGACGACTATGCGTATGAGCGAAAGCGACTAGTAACTGCAAGTACACAAACTGTCCACACAAAAGAAACAAAAGTTCCTCAA
Organism: Aromia moschata; assembly: GCA_029963805.1. NCBI lineage: Eukaryota > Metazoa > Arthropoda > Insecta > Coleoptera > Cerambycidae > Aromia > Aromia moschata. The sequence continues at coordinate 240,903 of JAPWTK010000469.1, forward strand.
TTTCCTTTGAGTTTACCGCTCGGCAAGCGAAACACGCGACACAGAGAAACATTGGTCGTCGCGACATGAGCAACCAGAAACATTCGGCAACAAGCGGCAACTTTGTTTCTAGAAACTAGTCATCATCAATGACAAAAGTTGCTGATTGTTGCCTGTCTGGACTAGACTTAAGGCGCGCGCACACACACACACACACGTGTGTAAGCACAAAAGAAGCGTAAATCCAACCGTGCAACCTCCACGTGGTACGCTTTGGGTGATACAAATGCCGGCGGTTAATGAGTGAATCAAAATTTGAGCAGAAAAAAATTTTTTTTCAAAAATTAAAAAAAAAAATCTTTTTCAAATTCAATGGGTAAAAGATGAACAATTGTGAAAAAAAAACGGATTTTCCATTTTTACGTGAGTTACAGGGTGCTCAGAAACATAAATTTTGCTCCGTTAATTTTTTCTGAAATTTTGATCAAACGGTCTGGGGAAACCATTCAATAGATCGATCTGCCGATTTGCAGGACTATTGGGGGTACATTGAGGTATAAAAATTCGTACAGACTTTAGACTCCCCATCAATATTCGCAAAGATGCGGTCGACTTAGCTAAACAAGTGAAAAAGCCACTTTTTTTCACTTTTTTCAGGTTAATATTGAGGATGAAAAAATATATTTTTTTTTTTCAAAAAGACATGACATAGCCTTGTGGGAAATTTATTCCAGATTCTGACACTGCCCTTCAATTTTCTGTCCGATGACTGGTTGCTGAGATATCGATGGTTAAAGCCAAAAGGATCCTTTTTGCATTCAAAGTCATATCTGCGGAACAAATCAACGTAGAGAAAAATTTAAAAAAGGATATTGAAGCTGAATAAATAGGCTATCAGGTCTATACCATGCTATTGTGAAAAAAATTTCCAAGCCCATCGACCAAGAAAAAAAAAACGCAAAAAATTTGCAAAAATTTTTTTTTGTGTTATTCCTTAGAATTGCTAACTGTCGCTCCTAAAAAAATTTCGGCCAAGAGATCTGAAAACTAGAATCTTGGGGCTTCAAAATGCTTCTTTTATTATCTCGATACGACCATTTTTCACATTAATACGCCCTTCAAAAATCACTAAAAAATTCACAATTTTATTTTGCTCCCTTAATTGTTTGCAGTACTTTATATGTAAGTATGTTTTCAAAAGCATTATATAGATTCATTAAAGAAGCACATAATTACTGTCCACAACGCCCAAGAATATTCCCTCAAATTTTGTTAAATGCCGCGTTTTACTGATTTATGTACGGATTAAACAAACACATATGTAATATGTATGTATAAATTATAAATAGAATTTAGAGTGGGATACATATCACAGTTAAGTAAATCCATTATACGTAAACTTACTCGAAAGTTTATTGTAGTTCTTTTATTTACATAGTTCAAAAAAGACAACAAAAGACAGAATTGGGTCACATATAAATGAATATACGCAAACGGTAATTATTTAGTATGGTTGTGTGACAGGTGGGACTGGCGAGACTGGAGGGGAAGGACGGTTGCACCAGTTAATAGGGTAATAGTGGATAATTACTGTAAGACATTATTATTAAATAAGAGAAAGTGAAGGTTTTATAGTATTACAGCAATTTTAGTTATAGTCAAGTGCTTTAATCAATATCGGAATATACAGTGTGTTCCGATTTATAGGTGTACAAGCCTATAACTTGGTAACGAAGAAATACATGAAAACCCAGTATTGTTTTTCTGATTACTCTACGAGGGGGCGCATACCTGTAATTAATAACTTTCGTCGAATCATCAATGTTGCTATGATTTTTTTAAACGATTTTCTAACAAATTATATTACCAGTTTTTTTAACGATAATATTACGAGAATTTTTAAAGTGTGTTGTCCTGTAACTAGTTTGTATTTCGTCTTGTTGCATTTGTTACATATATATTTAGATAGAACTTCCAATGTTCGTAACTTACCACCTTATGTGACAGTAATAACAACATTGATTAAGCCCTGTAGAAGGAGATATAAATCTCCGAAACGTTGGCAACAATCAAATAGTTGTTTATTCCCGGACCTAAAATCCAAAAAACCAAAAACTAATAGAGAAGAAGGTCGCCAAACTCTCCACAGATATAGACAAAAAAAAATCATAATTTGACAACAATGTATTAATAACAGGTAACAATATTCATGACCTTCGATTTTTAAATACATAGGTACAATGAAGACAATTTATTTTGTACGGTACCTACTTTGTTTTCAATTGGTCAATTAACATTTTTTTTAAATATTGAAGGCTGTCTGATGGTCTTTTTTGTCATTTTTTGTATTAATGCGAAAGTATTCCAGAAAAAAATCAACAATTTTCTCATGCATTGAGAACTCTTCTTGCAGTTGTTGAAGCACTACCTAACATCAAGGTCAAACTGCGACTGCTACACAAATTATGTATGTGTCAGTATATCAACTTACCTTTCCAGGTACAATTTGAAATCTTTGTGATACATATGTACATTCTGTTTGCAGACTGTCTTCCGAAAATATGGAGTTATTTGTATTTATTTTACGCATTAACGTCACGATCATCACATTTTGTACAAACATTTTGAGTTTTAAGAAAGTTATTTACCAAAGTCGAAAATAAAATTATTGTGACTTTGATACTCTGTTACTTGGTCCTAGTTACTATTAACGTTTGAACTGAAGCTCATATGGCACTGTATATAATTATATACAGAATTATATGCGAAATGCTAGGCGACAACTTAATAATGTTATTTTGTTGACTGTTTTCATGAAATAAGAACAAATTTAAGTTGTCGCCTTGCATTTCGCATAGAATTCTATACATAATTATGCACCGTGTCATATGAGCCTAAGGTAAGAGTAGGTAAATAGCAATATTTTTATCCAAAAGAGCTGCAGTTTTGCTGTATCTTATTATGAATGAGACACCTGTAGAACTAAAATTAGAAGGAATAGAATTAGAAAGCCTGTTACCTAATTTTTCAGTTAAAGACAAACTATTAGTACATGCTTGTAATCTCCAAAACTCTCACCAACTATTTCGTCAGCATTCCATTGGCGGCGAACATGGTACTCTCTCCCAGACGTTTTTTTATTAAACGCCACCGCCACCGAAACAATAGCACCAACAGCCACCACCAAACAGCGTGTACTCTGAATTATCAGCACATTTTGCTGCCACGTGATAGGCGCGATAGACATAAACGAAAATGTGAATGCACCACCACGAGGCCATGTCGCCATGGAAACGGCTTGTCTATCCTCCACGGCAAGAATGTCATAAGGGGATGAGGGTGTTGATCTTTCCATCCTTCCTTTCCTCCCTTGTTTCGTGCTATTTTTTTGCAGTCGCATCTGTTAATTTATGGTCCTAATGTTGAACACGCAAGGCGTTGACATCGTTAGGATAAAGAAGAATACGAACTAAGAAAGAAAACGCAAAACAGAAGTGAGAGTAGTAACCATTTGTTGAAAGTTTTGGTTATCCATTGTTTCCTCAAATTATTTCTTTCATTTGTTATACTCAAAAAATTCACAACAGCGGTTTTAAAATTTATTTGCGTATAATATCTTCGATATACAATACAAACATCGATGTTTGTCATTCTTCTTGTAGGAATACATAAGATTATGTTTCAAGGCAGTGTAGAGAGAGTATTATTATCTTATTGGAGGAGAAAGTCGATACGACGATCTTTGTTTCATCAGCGATTATTGATAAATGGTCAGCTTCTTTTATTTCTTCAGAAATTTCTCCTTGGCATTGTGAAATTTAATTTTGTATTATTTTTTAAGTACACTTAAAAACCCATTCTTATTTTTTTCTAAATGGTGTTTTAGAACAACATCCGACTCAGCACTAAAGTGAATATTGGTCGCGTTAATCACACAGAGTAATCACTGAGCGGTCAGTGATTGTTTGCCGATCGAGTCAATGAGCGAACATTTGAACGCCAAAGTTCTGAGTAAGCGCTCATTTATCAGTATTTTATGTAAGAAAGAAAATTTATGATATGGTAAGCCATCAATGATCGGTAGTTTATACATCTGATCACTCAGAGATCACTCTCAGGAGTGAATTCGACCATTAATCCGCGAAAGACTCCGAAAAAGGAAGACGTGATCATCATGTTCTCTAAATGCAAATTCAAACGCACACAATTATTTATAACACAAAAAAAATTAACGATTATGTCTCATTGCGCAGTTCAATGTTACTTCGATACGGAGTGTCTAGCTTAGCTGCAATGTCTACTTCTTTCTCAAAAACTGTATAAAAAAAGGCTCAACCCTGCATCTTTTGTTTGAAACTTTTTTTCATATTTGTCATATTAAAGGAGATAATGCCCCAGTCAAAATGTAGTTAAAAACTCTGTATCTACATATATATGTATGTACATTCAGTTTGTCCCGTATGGTTATCATTTTTAAATAAATGTTTCCTTAGCCTACTAGAGAATACACATTTTTTAAAATTAAATCGAAATCTTAATCGAAACTGTTTTGTGATATTTTGTTACACCGTTGAAAAGTAAATTTTTAGCAGCCTATTTAATCAGTAAATTTCAATATGACTTCGTAAGAAAAAGTGAATGGCGTTAAATCAACAAAGTGATAACGACACCAAAAAAAAAGTCACTACAATCTTTAAAAAATGTCACTACAATGTATTAATTTGGACTTGGATTTGGATGAAGATAAGAATGGGACATTTTCTAAATGCACCTTCTTAGATTTTTAGAATTATCTTGAGAAAGATTATAAATAAATCGAATTTGAAAACAAAGCCGAAAAGGCAATAAAAGCCTCTAAAACTGTTCCCATTTAACCATCTTTCTATGACCAACAATAACAGAGATACTATTTATACCAATGCACAATAATTTGAAATAAATTGTATAATGTATAATCAGTGGTAATTTTTTTATCGTTTATACCTTTTAATAGTGAAAAATACAATATACGCTAAGTGTAGTTATCTACACTTATATTTTCGAAATAAATTGCGGGAACAATGTTACACCACCTAAAATACCATCGCTTGTAAATTGGGTTGCATCATAAAAATAACGTATGTATATGTAGAGCCTACCTCAAGTTTGCCAATATTCTCTCCCTTTCGTGCCTCTCTCAAAGATGTCAGCACACATCAATGAACCGCACTTTATCGACTTAGTGACGTAACTATTTTTCGATGACCTTGCGTATGTTTGTAAATACACAGACACGTTGAACTGTTATTGTGAAAAGTGTTGCAAATTTCCTATAAATTCTAGACCTTGTCAGCAAGAAAAACTGGAAAAGATGGATTTTCAAGAAATGTCCGTCATCGATGAACACAGCGTTACAGTAAGTTGATTATGACAATCTATTAATAAGTTGAATTAATACCTGATAATCAATTGAGGGGGAATCTTTTTCCAAATTCGAATTGAGGTAGGTAGTGTGCTTTGCAATTTTTTGTTAATGTAATGTGAATTTGTCCTTTTCTGAAGCAATATTAGCTACACAGAACAGCTACCCAGGATTTATTTTTAGACTTTGAACTCAGTGCTAAAAAAATATGTAATTTATTTTGTGGGGCACATTTGGGTAATATAAAATAATTTAGCGCTTGCGCTCTTATCGCTTAGCGGTTCATTTGAATTATTGATGGTTCAGTAATAGATATTTTATATTTAGCTTGTCGCTTTTATTGGCAAACAAACGGCTGATATAAGTTTGATAAGGTAGGTATTTACCTTGTCTTCGATCCGTTCTATTACCTTATCTAATGTTAGTGTAATAAACTGTAATGATGTTCTAGAGCGTACACATACAGTGGTGTTTACTTGAAGGCGTATGTATACGTGAAGGTGTATGTACACTCAACATCCACATATCCGAACTTTTCCGTTCCGCAAATTTCCACATTTCCGAACTCTCGTCACCTTGGGATAACCGAACTGCTGGCGCATGCGCAAAGGGTTTTTCTGGCTCATTCTAGTACTTTTCTTTGTTTTTCGAAGTTTTTATGCAAATGTAATACATACATACATGTGTACATATTAATAAAAGAACGTTTTTTTAAACAAAAAAAAATATCAGGTGCAAAGGAGAGAGTGATGCAGGTAATTATTTTGTAATTCAAAGTAAAGGTTTGTTTTATTGAACATTTTGTTGACCTAACCTATAATAATTTAAAACTGAAATGAAAAATGATGAGAAAATATGTATTTTTAAGAAAACCGTGATACAAAACAAACATTATGGTACTGTTTATTTGCAGAAAAAAGCCTTAAGGCTAAAAATCGTGAGAAAAAGTTTGGAAATATCGTGAGTTCGGAAATTTGGAGTTCGGATATGTGGATGTTGAGTGTACGTGGTGTACACTTTTTGAAGGTCGTTTAAATTCTGATCATTTTTGTACTACAGTATTGATTTGTTTTGCTTCTGATAGATTTGCGTCTAATAAACCCAAGTTGAAGGTGATATGCCGATTGTGTGAAGGCATTGCTAAAAAGTAAAATTGCGATGTTTTCAAAAAATCGTGAATAACTCCGAAAATATTATAACCTTTTCAAAGTTTTCTTTCTTCCTTTTCAAATATATCATTGCACTCATATTAAAGGGAAACCCTCAGAGTATCTATCTGACTAAAAAAATCCTAGACACGAAAAATGTCTAATTTAAAAAAGCTAACGAATTAATATCCATCTAGAACTCGATGTGTTTTATTAAAATTTCGTGAAGAGTGTTTTACTAAAAACTTAGTTCTAAGAAGGTTATTTTGAATTTTTATGACGTGTTCGATTCAACTTAGAAATTTTTCATGTCTAGGAATTTTTTCCAAAATGGCTCAGTTAGTCAAAGCGCGCGCGCTCTCTCTCTCTCTCTACTCTGAAGATTTCCATTTAATATGAGTTCAAGATCTTTGAAAAGGATTTAATATTTTAGGTTATTCACGTTTTTTTGAAAACATCGCAGTTTTACATTTTTAGCTATATATTTTCATACAATCCATATATCATCTTTAACTTGGGCTTACTGGGCAGAATTGTACAGGCTGTAGTCCTATTAGAAGCAAAGCAAGTAAATATCGTATTACAAAAATTATCAGCATTTAAGCAACCTTCAAAAAATGGGCGTATGAATACGTTCGCTGCTTACTGTATGTTTTCTTTGAATTTGGTTGGTCGAAAAAATGTGTAGGTACCTACTCTACTTCATCGCTCATATTTTATATTTTTCAAAATTTTGCAGTTTTTTGACTGGGGGATACTAGTTTAAACTCTTGTTTCTTTATCCTCCACTTTTTCATTTCGCATTTGGCGTCGTTAATCAAATATGTAATCCAGTAATTTGCTATTCGAGTTATAAATGCAAAACATATGTATATGCGTTTTAACATCCACAGTAACTTTAAAATATGTACATAGGTACATATTAATCTGTAAGCCAATTTAAATTCTGTTCTTTTTCATCCTTAGATTCGAAAGCCCTCAACAATGAATTTTCTAACTACATATTGTACATCTATTGTACAATAATAGATGTACAATGTTTTTCATTATAATTTTCCACCCCTTCAAAAAGTTCATTTCTTAAGATAGAAAAAAAGAAGAAGACAAAAATAGTAGGATTTATCCTGAAAATTTTTAATACGTAACCAAAATACAAAAAACCCTATACATTGTCACATTTTTGAAATCAACCCAATTTTCACATTCCAAAAATATATAATGTTTGGACCAGCCAGATCGTCTTTTGTTTTCTCAAGAAATATAAAAATTAAAGGGATTGCAAATTGAAAAAACTATGTAGGTACATATTATATGTATCTAAAAAGCAATACCATTTACAAATATACTTATCGTTTTTTTTTTTTATTATAGTTTAAATTTATTGATTGTTATTGGTATCTTTAGCGTAGGTCATCAAAATACACTTTTACTTGCACTTTCTGAAATATTTAAGAAAATACCTCAAGAAGCCACATCCCCATACAATTGTCAAATATGAATATTAAAGTTATTTTTCTCACTCTCTTATTGTCATTTATTCATCGAGCTAACATTGATCTACATAAAACTAAGAATTACTACGAAATCAAACAAAGAGTTTTTGGATTACCCAATCAACGAGTGAATGTAAAAATTTGTATAATAATGAAGTTTAGTATGTAGGTATGTATGAATGATTAATATTTTCCACATCCTGAAAAATAAAACAACGTAATTCCAAAAAATTATTTTTTTTAATGTTGATCTTTCATGACTAACGTAATAAAAACAAGCCTACTATGCTTATACGTATACATAGTAGACTGCAATAAAATATGCGGAATTCCCGGTCAGGACGTCAATTTGCATTATTTAATTACGTAAATCAAACGTCCCTAAACAGTATTTTGCTACGCGTGTTAAGAACGACTGAACACAGACGTCCCGGGAGTCCCGCTCCCCCTCTCTTCACTTTTACCGCCGCGGAATATGGGATAGCCAAATGGCAAATTATATAGGCCGCCGCACATACGTTGCAGGTGTGAAGTTGAAGGTGTTTATTGTTTATTCGGTTTTAGTTCTTTCGCTGTTGTGATCGTCGCGGTACGGAACCAATAAATAGCCATATTAAGCGAAACGCTTTCTTTTAATTATGTCGCGGATTCCGTTCGCATATAAATTGCAAAATATAATCAAAAACTTTGAGGAATTTAATACAAATGGAATATTCAAACGTTGTCTACCGTGTAATAGGCGATATGCTTTTAAAGACGAATGGGATGCAAATAGACATATTAATTCGAAAAAACATCAAGATAATGTACGGGGTGAAGTCAATACTGACGAGTTCTTATATGACTTGTGTTCTATGTTGTGTACATGTGGATTGTCGTGGAGACTAGTAGATAATGCGTGTTTTAGAAATTTTTGTTCAAAATACATGCCAGATTGGCCTTTGCCTAGTAGCCAGACATTGCGCACTCGGTACCTCCCCAAAGTTTATAATAATGTGATGGACAGTATTAGAGAAGACGTACGCAATCAATATATTTGGGTCACTGTTGATGAAACCGTGGATTTTCGTGGTCACAAGGTAGTGAATGTTCTGCTCCGTGTTTTAAAAGTGAATAATAGTACCCCGCCAATATTAATCGCAAGTAAACGTGTATTACAAACTACGGCTGAAACGATTGATGTATTGGTGACGGATGCTGTACGCAATGTGTGTGTTGACAATGACAATTTACTGGTGTTTGTCACAGATGCAGCCGCATATATGCGAAAAGCAGCTGAGCGTCTAAAACGCACATATAAAAATATGACCCACGTGACATGTTTAGCGCATGCCTTACATCTTGTCGCTGGTGAAATTGCAAAACAATACCCGATAGTGGACCGACTAATTTGGAACACAAAACAAATATTTGTAAAGTCAGGGTCACGAAAACACAAATTTAAAGAGCACCTACTCGATATACCTCTACCACCTTCACCGGTACGTACACGATGGTGCACGTGGCTGCAAGCTGTACGGTATTTTGCCACCCACTTCGAAATTGTAAAGGAATTCATCATACAACTAAATCCCTTAGAATCCAAAGCTATACGACTTAGCCAAAATGCAATTAATACACCGGATATTCACACAGATTTAAACATTATAAACCAGCAGTTTAACTATTTAATTCAAGCAACCATAAGGTTAGAAAATTCAACATTATCCTGTGAAGAAGCTTTAACTATAATAAGTGACGTTGAAAGTACAATGACTAATTTAGTAGATCGTAAAGGTGTCGCAATTGAAAACAAACTGGAAACTGTGTTAAATAGAAATCCCGGTTACCAAACAATACGTAATTTTTACATAAATAGGCAGAATGTTGTTACGTCGAATAATTATGTCGAATACTTAAAATTTGCACCATTGACTTCTGAGGATGCTTAGCGATCGTTTTCATTATATAAATATATGTACCGACCTAATCGGTCACATCTAAGTGCGGTGAATGCAGAACGTGTTTTGGTGACTATGATGTATGCCCATGCTGTGCAAGAATGTCCTCTTACAATTAGTGATGACGGTGACGACCTTTCAATAGACAATAACTGTTTGGGTAAGTGTCTCTATCATATTTTAATTTTGTACTGGTTTCCTGAGTTCGGTCCTGATTTACCTCGAGCTTATTGCACCCTAATACATAGATAACAAATGAAGGGTATAGAGGGAAGAAGGGGGGTATGTCAGTCCAAGATCGAAAATGAGATTGTTATGCCATCTTGTAGACAAAAGTGAATACTGAGCTGTATACATTGTTTGGCGAAGAACACGTTCAGTCAACAGCTACATATATGAATTCAAAAATATGTTGAAAAGTGCAAGACGGTGGAATGTCCGCGTGTAACTATACAAAAAGGCGGAAAAGAATAATAATAGTTTCATGTAGTCTTTATTTGAAGTTATACATATTTCCTTCTTGACTGTTTTATTTTGCAGTCACAGTTATTTTTTAAAAAATTCAGAAAAAACTTACGTATATACAAGTTTTTTATTTTTATATAATGATTTTTAAAACAACAAGCGAGCAACATTCAAAACTATACATGGTACTGATTATAATAAAGGAAATTACGACGTCTTAAAGTATAAAAAACGCTCTCCTGTAAAATGCGCTCTATTCATGAATATGCTCTATTCATATATTTTTAATGTTATTTGGCATTTAGTCGAAAATATTTTTAACTAGAAATAAAAATAAAAAAAACGTAACTATGTCAAAAATATCACATTTGTACCTACCAGCTTGCGCAACTCCTGTTGCATTTGAGGATTTTTGGAGAGTCTTGCAATGTTTAAAACGCAAGTTGGAAGAAGATATTTTTTTTGTATTTCCGGAATTTCCAGAATTGCTGGAGTTTGCTAAAGCTGCCTTTCTCAGTATTGGTATGTTTTGATAAATCTTATAATGGCGACTTTTGCTTTGATTTGTTTGAATGTTACGTGGACGTCAGTCACAATCATATTTTATTATACCGGGTGATACACGATGCCCACCTATTTTCTTTATATTTGGAACAATGTTTTCACATTTTCACCAGTGTAATCTCTAAAACTTCTCTCAAATTTCACTATAAACTTAAAACTCCCAAATTTTCACTAGTAGTGCTTGATTTATTTTTCGAGGTATTGAATGTTGTGAAGACAGTAAGACGAAAATTTCCAAAAATGTTTTTCAATGCCATGGTAATTGCTAAAAAAACCCGTTGTTTTAATATATATTTACTTGGTTAAAGTGTTTACTTGGCTAGTTTATAAACTAACTGGATAGTATACAAACTATCCAAACGTCTGGTTATTTTGATGGAAAATCATATTTCTACTAAAATAGCCAAGAATATTGGTTAGTTTGTATACTATCCAGTTAGTTTATAAACTATCCAAGATTTATCGCTAAAGTATAAACCACAAGAAAATTTCACAAATTAACCGGTGTTTTTGGCTAGTTTACAAACTATCCACAGTAGTTGGATAAAGTGTGAACTTAATATTCCTAGTAATACATAATAACCAACGAGTTGGTTAGTATGTAAACCAACCAATTCGCTTTGATTCGCAGGATACGCGTCTATTGTTTCTTAACGAGAGTTCATTGTGTTCTTGCAATATATCTATATGTCTGAAGAACGAGATATATAAATAGTACTGATAATATAAACATCTCCCTTCTTTGTCGGAACGTTAACGCTACGTTCCCGCACCGTGTCTGACCGGATAATATAAATCCATCTTTATGTGTTATTGGCTAAACCGCTCATTCAGTCAACATTTTACAAGAGGTAAAAAAGGTTCTGAATCAAGTCACCTATTTAATAAAAAACAAGTTGATAGTCATGCAAGATATGAGTAAAAAAGTACACTTGATATTAATTTTTTAAATAATTTTCTAATATAGACATTTCAAAAAAAAAACGTCATCAAAGTTGGCCGAGAAACAAAAGACGTATTCTATTCTTAATCGAATTTTTAACCTTATTTACTTGTCAAGACCGTCACATCATGTGACAGCTATTGCCTATTTTACAAATTGTGACAGTCACTTGTCAACAAAAGTTTGACATAACCGAAAAGCTTAGACATGACGGCTATTTCCATCTCTCTCGGTCATAGCCAGGGTTGATGAGGTTTTTTTTGGATGTCTCTATATTTCTAATAACAGTTGTGGATTATTGTGTATGACTTATAAAATTGTGCACTATACAGTTCGGTTATTTTTACACGGTTCAGCGTACGGTTAAAACCGTACGAATTTCGGTTTTTGATGCAGTTTAAATGTCAAACAGGATGGAGTCACGTCGAAACTGTCTTCTGTCAGTGGCGGCGGTTATCGCAATCAAGAAAAAAAGAGCAGCAAAAAAAGGAGAAAAGCAGCGTTTCAAGGAGTGGTTGTTAAAACGGAGACGGTTGTTATAATTTTTTTGAAAAGTGAAATCTACTCTGGATCACCCTGTACAAATTTCACAAAATATTTTTATTTCACAAAGCGTTAATATATATTTATCTTTTTATGTTTATTACAACCCACCCCAGTTAAACATAACATATAATAAATTAATTCTGGCCGTTGCATATTTGAAAACTGGCATTCAAAACACGCATTTAAAAAAAAAGGTCCTACGACCTCAGGGAACCGAGATAGTTTTTTTTTAAGCTGAGGAAAAAGATAATTTTGCGAGCGCGATCGATTTGAAAACGTGTTTAGTTTTCGATGCACCCAAGCGGAGTGTCCGTCCACTCTGTCGCCATGTGTTGGCTAGCGCGTGCCGCACCCAACGCTGTTCATTCGCAAACAATTATGTCAACTTAATTTATGCGAAATGATTTGAAATATGTTTTTAAAGAAAGTAAAAGTCTTTGAGATCTATTTCGTGTAAAAATTAAGTCAATCGGACGTATACACCGCTGTCAGGAATTAAAAAAAAATAATTATCTCGGCTCCCTGAGGTCGTAGGACCTTCATTTTTTTTAAATGCGTGTTTTGAATAGCAGTTTTCAAATATGCAACGGCCAAAAGTGTAAAACTAAAATTAAAAGTTATTCGAAAAAAAAACGGTTCGAAAAAAATGATACAATTTTACAACGCATTTTTTTTATGCAAAAATTAAATAAAAGCGATTTGGTTTTTTAATAGAATGAAAGTACAAGGCTTTGCGAATAAAATGAGCCCACGATCGTTTCTGTACGATAATTTTTGCCTCTGTAAAAGCGATTTTTGAAAACGTCTTTTTTTAAAAATCGTTATAACTCGAAAAAATAAAACTTTTTTGAATTTTTGAAAAAAGGGTCATTTTCCGCTTGTCTTGGGCTGTATTTCTAGTTAACAAGAAGTATGTTCAAACAAAATTGGAATTTATACAGCAAAAATACGAAAACGCGAATTTTGACGTTTTTTTACATTTTTCTCAAATGTTTATGAACCGATTTTTTTCGTTCACATCTCATTCGACGCGCATTTTTAAGACCTACAACTTTCTAATTTAACTTTCTTGTGTAGGACTTGAAGCTTTTTTTTTATTTACAAAAAAACGTTTTTTTGACTTGCGAATTTTTTTGGTTATGTTCGCCATGAAAACTCGAGTCGCAAAAAACGCTATCTTTCTTAGAATTTTTTTCTCTATACGACCATATTTTTTGTTTGCTGATAACAATTAGTGACCAATTTACATGAGGGCTTTCGCTCGTTGATTGGACTATGAGACGGCAATGACAACGACGGTACGCCTCAAAGCTGTTGGTATACGGACAAACATGAATAGTGGTGGATAGGGAGACATAGTGGATAGGGAGACATGTGGAATGACGCCATCAGAATATTGCCACTTCTACAGGTTGCTAGTCACGACATTCTTACCCAATTTATTTTCGACATACCTTACACAATTCTTATTAAGGATAAGAATGAAACCACCGTAGAATGGACAATCAGAATCTTCACGCTACAACCCGAGCTGGCATAAATAACCATTGCAGCTAGAGATTACCCGCAAGCAGATAGTATGTAAAACCAAAATCTACACAGACAGTAGACAATCACTACTAGCCCTACAGAACTACTGAATAACGACAGAGGCAATAAAACAATGTCATCATTAGAAACGTCTAAAGCGGCCCACATACGAGCAACTTGATTCTCAACTAAGTTTTAATCTCATTTGCCACAGACAAGGAGTTATCAACATCAATGTTAATATTAGTTCTGACCGACTAGCGTTCATGCCTAGTGAGTTTCAGTAGAAAGTAGTAAGGAAAAAATATTTGTATACAAAATGAATGAATTTTTGTTTTTTTAGCTTGATGTCTTGATGTTATTGATCCTTTTTTTAGCGTCCAAATTTGAATTTTCGTCCAACTCATTCCAAAGTTCCAAAAAGTATTTCCCATGCCAATATGTTTTATTTATGTTTCTAAACATATCGGACTTCACGTGCCACAACTCGGGAATACCTTCAAATGCTTCCATAAATTGCCTCCTCGATGAATTATTTATAATAAATCTAATAATATAGAGACATCCAAAAAAAACGTTATCAAAGTTGGTCGAGAAAAAAAATACGTATTTCTATTTTAATCGAATTTATAACCTTATTTACTTGTCAAGACTGTCACATCATATGACAGCCATTGTTAATTTTACAAATTGTGACAGTCACTTGTCAAAAGTTTGACATAACCGAAAAGCTTAGACATGACCGCTATTTCCATCTCTCTCGTTCATAGCCAGAGTTGATGACGTTTTTTTTTGGATGTCTCCATAGTACCCATAATAGCAACAAATAAATAGCAAATTATCAAAGACATGAATACGAATGGAGTCCAGTAACCTCTCAAGCCAACTAATTTTCATCTTTCAATTTTGTTAACAATGCAACCACAGACACTACAGCAGGGATCCCAACATTAGGTACCGCAGCGAAAGTCCAAATTGTTTGATTTCATTTTCAACATCCATCTTCATTCTTCAACCTGCGAACTGATTATCAACTTCTTCAACGTGGCAAGTTGATGACATGTTTGACAACCAAGTTTGCTTGTTTATGGTACGCCAGAGGAAAATAGTCTAAGTATTAGTCTGTACAAGGTACAAGGTGTATGATGAGTAGGGTCCCAAAAGTGTGCTAGAAGGCGGGGTCGGCACTATACAACTCTATGATAATTAAAGTATAAACCGTATGTTTTAAGCGCCTTGTAAATTTTGTACGCGTGTATTTCTTGCCCGTACATACGTACGCCACTGACCAAGTTTGGTAGCAACCTCTGGGACTCCGTGTTCGTCCGCTCCGTGCAGGTTCGGAAACAGCTAGATACAATTTATCCAAATATCGGGGCGACCGACGCTAAAACGCCGAGTTTAAAATAATTTTATGTGGCGTGATGACTGACTCGTGAGTTCGTGTAGTGTATTTACATATTATCTGATTTTGTGTGGATTTTTGAGATAATGGCACAATCGTTACAATTTCTGAATAGACTGAAAAGGTTGATTAAAAATTCCGACGATTTTACAATAGACGGATCACATATTTTATGTGTTTCTTGCAGTCGTCGACATATGTATATTTCGTAGACGCCGAAAGTGTATAGAAAAACATAACTGAATAACAAAACAACCGAAACAAAATATTACTGGTAACAAAACATTACTGTTAGAAAAGAGGAATTTTTGTTTGATTTGTGCATAATGTTTTGCGCATTGTAGTCTCGTGGAACGTGGTCGACATTCACTTTTGACGTTTTTTTTGCCAAATATGTATCCGATTTTCGATAATCAAGTAGCCATACCTTGCGTAAAACATATTTACAGAAAACATATCAACGTTGGAAATATCAAAGAAGACGTAATCAATTTCTGTGGCTGACAGTGGTAACAACAACAAATTTTTGTGGTAATAAGGTCGTTAATGTTCTGATACGAATTTTAGGTGTTTCATATATTTCGCCGCCGATATCGACAGCTAGTAAACAGGTTTTGCAAACAACGGCTAAAAGTATAGAAATAGTAGTAACACGTGCATTGTCCTCTGTAGATGTAAACAATAATAATGTACTGATATTAGTGACACAAACAACTGTTAGTGATACAAACAACTGCGAAATTTGTGAAAGAATGTGCGTGGTTCTGTCCAAGTGAACTATTTTGAATTTGCACCTTTAACTTCAGTAGATGTGGAACGATCATTTTCCTTCTACAACCATATGTACAGCAGTGGCGGCTCGTCAGAGGAGGCAGTGCCTCCCCTGTGAAAATTCCAAAGAAGTTTTTTTTATAAACCTACCTATATGTGTATACCTATAATACTTTACCTTTCATTTTTAAATTCATATATCAGGTAAAAAATAATTTATAAAAATAAAAATAATAATAAACATACATATGTCAAAGGAGTTCCTGCACTATTATTTGTAACATATTATCCTTCAGAAAAGACCCAGCGCCTAGTATATCGCCGTGGTGGCAAGCCTCCGATGCCAATGTTTTCATAATATGTACTTTATACGGAATAGCGGGCTATCGCACTTCGCAACCATCTGCGTCTGTTTCAAATTTAACCCTTAACTTCAGTGGCATTAAAGGTCATTTAAAAATCCGCATAGCGAAGGCAAACACGCTCACCTCCACCTCTCATACGTGACAGCGCACAAAACGAGTTATTTGGTTTCATGAACCTAACCTACAAAATGTAACGTTTATTGTTTGGTGTTTTGGAAATTTCGTTGGAAAGTGCTGTTATTCTTGCCGGATTTTTTCAGTGCTTTGAGTGGTGTAGGAGGGTAATAATTATTAAAAGTGAACCATATTATTTACGGAAGTCATTATTTGAACGTTTTATTTAATTAATTATACAAAATTATAATGGAGGTAACTGGCGAGTGTAGCAGTTTGTTTCATAACAATAATAATAATAATACGAGTTGTAATGACACTCAAATAAATATTCGAACCTGCAATGATATTATTGAGTATCTTATAAAATACAAATTTAGTCGCCTGTCTTATGAGAATAAATTATTATTTGTTAAAGATTTAAGGATACCACGATACCGCAATACCAGATCTAATTGTAAGTAAAACTTTAATTAATCAGGGTAAGCCGGCTCGTAGTTTTGTTAATACGTGGTATGATAAATGCAAATGGCTAAGTGGTTCCTATAACTTTAAATAAATTATTTTGTTGGCCGTGTGTATTATTTTCAAATTGTGGAGAAGATGCTTGAAGATGACGACCTTAAGAAATTATCTCGTTCAATTGACAGACATTCAAAAAGTCAGGAACATATTCGTTGTGTTTGTAAATTACATCTTTTAGGCAAACAAAATATTATGAATGTGATCGATTCAGCCCGTCAAATTGAAATTGAAAAATTTAATGATTCAGTTAGGAAGAATAGGGACATTTTAAAAATGTTAATTGATGTTTGTTTATTTCTTTGCAACCAAGATTTGGCATTTCGCGGACATAATGAAAGTTCAGAGTATCTGAATAGGGGTAATTTTAAAGAATTAGTTTCTTTAATGGCAAAGAGGAATAACGTTTTGCAAGATTTTTTTAATTCAAATTCAGTTTTTTCTGGCACTTCTAAGATAATACAAAATGAAATATGATTGATTCTATTGCTCACGTTTTTATGAAAAATATTGATAGGGAAATTTGTAATACACCATTTTTTTTCATGGCAGGTAGATGATACTAGTGATGTAGGTAACTTGTCACACAACTTTCAGTAATTATGGGGTATGTCGAAAATGAGGGGGTCGCAGAATCATTTGTTGGGTTTTATAATGTTAATTCTGGGCGTACATCTGAAGATTTGTTTAAATTATTAACTGAGACATTTTCAAAAATTTTCAAAAATTCGATTTAGAAAACGAATTAATAGCGCAAACATATGACGGTGCTGCGGCAATTTAAATGGTTTACAAATTAAAATCTCTGTGGCTCCTCAAGCTCTTCTTACACACTGCTATGTTCATTCTTTGAATTTCGTTCTAAGGAACGCCTGTAGCTCAATAGCACAAGGTTTTTTTTTACTTTGTCAGGTTTTTCAACTTATTTTTCTAAATCTACAAAAAGAACAAATGTTTTAGATACTGTTAGTGGCAATCTATTACCTTCTACAGCGCCCACACATTGGAATTTTACTTCTCGCGTTGTATTTACTGTACATACAGGGTTTGTCCGAAAAATAATGAGCCTGATTTTTTTTACAAAGTTTATTGATCCGACAAATACAACAGCTTAATATTCTTCTTCTTCAACATGCTTAATTTCTTCGAACCTTCCGCATGAATACACTTTTGCCAGCGTGGTTTCCCTGATGCTGCATAAGCTCCTTGAAACTCCTCGGCCGGAATGCTATTTAGTAGGGTCGTCGTACTAGCTTGGACGGTCTCCGGGGTGCCCAGATGATGTCCTTTAAGTTCCCTTTTGAGCCGAGGAAACACGAAGTCCGCCGGGGCTAGGTCGGAACTGTAGGGTGGCTGGAGTATTGCTTCAACACCGATCCAGGTCAGGTAGGAGGTGACAACAAAGGCGGTGTGAGAAGGCGCATTGTTGTGGTGCAGTTTCCATGATGTTCGGATCTCTTTTCGGACGCGGGCGACCCTCTGATTCAGCCTTTGAAGCACTTCCGTGTAAAACGTGGCAGTCACGGTCTGGCTAGGGAAACAAACTTGTGGTGCACAATCCCTTTAGCACAATCTGTGCTAAATTTCTGGTGCACAATCCCTTTTTGTGTGTCATTCCGCACTTTGCCGCTTTGACTCCGGATCGTACTCAAAGACCCATGACTCATCTCCGGAGATAACGTTGTCCAGGAAACTGGGATCGTCCGCACACAGTTATTTTAGCTCTTTGCACACTTCCACTCGATGCTCTTTTTGGCCAAAGTTATCCGCATGGCCAAATCTTCCGATACAATCTCATGGACAATGGTTTTCGGCAAATTCAACTGTTCAGATATCATACGAACGCTCATTCGTCGGTCTGTGTTCAGGAATTCGCGCACTTGGGTGACGTGTTCGTCCGTTCGCGATGTTGATAGGCGTTCCAGAACGGGCTTCTCGTTGACATCTTCTCGACCTTTCCCTCAACGACTTGTGCCACTTCTTTGCCTGCGAATACGACATGCAAACATCCCCGAAGGCATCTTTAAGCATGTCATCAGTATCCTTGGGCGTCTTGTTGAGCTTAACGTAGAACTTCACCGCATAATGTTGTTCCAAAGTTTTTTCCATCGTAACTTCGACGAGGTCACTGCACAGAGGTTCACAAGGTATAGCCCCGCCGCTTGCCCCGCTCCGAGTGGTATGGTCGCGTCGCAAAAAAAAGAGGCTCATTACTTTCCGGACAAACTCCGTACTTACAAAAATCGATTGATTGAAGCTTTGAAGCATATTATAGAGAATCCAGATTTTGACCAAATTTCAATTATTAGAGAAGCAGTTGGTTTAAAAAACATTTACAGGTAGAAGATCATAATTTGCTTTTATTTTTGGAAATTTTCAATTTAATTTTTCAGCAAACGGATGTAATTTTTTTCAATTTTACAAAATAAGTTTACAGACATTATTTATTCAAAAGACCGTTTGCAAGCACTTTTTTTCAAAATTAAGGAAATTTAGAAACCAAAATCACTGTTTTGATAAAATTTTTGAAAATATTTCTCTTGAACCGAACCCAAACTACGAAAGATGTCCGATATAATGGATCCAAAAATGCGTTTTAAACAAATATTTTTTATAAAATTTGTTGCCTCCCCAAAAAAAAAGTCACGAGCCGCCACTGATGTACAGCCCAAATCGCTCACGTTTAACGCGAAAAACTACTAATTGTGGCAACATACGCTCAAGCACTGAATATGGGCGTTTTCACAATAACCGAAACGACACCGACACGATAACGATAACGATATTGGTGGACACAATATAATCTCATGTAAAATGGAAATTGCTTTCTCACTCGCCGATATGTACATACTAGGGCTATAACCAAATGGTATAAATGCCAGGGTCGAACTTGAGCATGCATGCTGCAGTGAATAAGTAGTGACTTACTAAGTAATATTGTTTTTCTCTTACTTTTCCCGCATCTGTTGTCACACCTCTTACACCTCGTCGTCCTCATATAGGAATTCACTTCTTGGGATTCCATTTCTTTTATTTTCTCGGTGTTTTAGCGACTTTACGTGCTTTTCACATTGTCCTTTTCTGTAAACATGTAAGTAACACTGGCATATTTCACAGTACACAGTGGTAGCTTTAACACTTCAAATCTGGAAAACCCTGCACAATTTTTTTTAATTGATAAGCAAATGGGGCTGGCGTTTTAACCATCATTATAATATCAATTAAGTATAACAATCAGTAGTTAATGCACAATTACAGGCGCGCGCCCTTCAAAGGACTAAATAAATGCGGAACCTGTTTCGCGTCGCAGTCGTCCCGGCCCCCACCCCGCTGGCCGAGCCACGGCCACCTGGAATACGGGATACCGATACGCGGCCGCCTGGAAGACGGTTGGTATCCGAGAATGTTGTTCTAGCCCTAGTACATACATACATAATCGGTATCGTGTCGTTACAAGCAACGCGTGTCGGCGAGCAGCAGCCACTCCACTCAAGTCGTCGGCGATAATTATTTTTGTTTACATTTTTTTTGTTCAATATTTAGAGGATGGATATTAAAAAAACTAAATAATATTCTAGAACTAAATAATAAATCTAAAATAATAAAAAAATATTTATTTATAACTGGATGTACCCATAACTGTCTTTGCTTATTTCGTTGTTTGCGCCTCAAACGTAACAAATATAGCAAATACAGTTTATTTACTCCCGCTATGACGGTAACAACTTCATTATTGTCGCGTCGATGCTGTGTTGGTGTATGTATGAATGTGTATGTAATGTATGTATGTATGTATATGTGAGTGGTCTAGATGCAAAATCCGCCATCTCCAGGTTAGGTCATTTTGAGTAAAATGCCAAAAAGTGTTTTCGTCTCGGATCAAGGGGATTTTTTTGAAAATTGGTTAGTCACTTCCGGGCACAAAAAGAGGAAGTATTTCATTGACATTAGAAATATTTCGCAGACTATGTATTAAAGGATGTATTAAGCCAAAAAGTTTGGATATGGCGGGTTTTGCATATCACCCATATATGTATATAAAACTTTCGCTCAGAACGGATATGATATTCATGAAAAGAAAACATTTTGAACTACAAAAACTTTTATTCAACAGATGAATTAAAAAAAACTATTAACGGAAATACAAAATATTTTACTCTAAACACGAAATTCGTCATTCTTTTCCAGCTGTGAACATGATTCTTCGTGGTAACTGTCGTCATTCGGGTCTTGATTTTCCTGTGTTGAATTTTCAACAGCGTTTTTATAAAACTTTAGCTTCTCGTTTTCCATCCATTTGTCCCCAAAATGAGTCTGTAGTAGCTTAGCTACACTAGCTGCTTTTTTTATCGCCAATTCGACCTGGAGTTAGGTTAGTAAGATTAAGCGAACTTAATGATTTTCCTCTCTTAAGGATCGGCTTTCCAGCACCCAGATCAGATTTATAATTTACTTCACCCCTGACCAATATATTATTTTTTGGAGATTTGGAGATGATAAATCTTTTTGTGGGATTAAACTGGAAGTGCCAAGATCCAGGATTTTTTTACCACTTCAGTGATAACATTTTTCCAGTCTTGTGCTATCCAGTCTTTTGATAGCTCGCAGACAGTTGCATATTTCTGTATGACATCACAATATTCTTTTGGATCAATAATGCATGAGATCTTTTTAATTTTTCTCTCAAATATTCCAAATACCCTATCAGGGGGCATGTAGCTATGTCCCACAACGGGAAAAGTTAGTTGTATACAGTTTATACTTGGAGGAGACTTTTTTCAGAAGCCAATAGCTTAACATGCCAATCATAGTTGTATTTTTATTTTTGCCCGCACATCCATCGGCAAAAATAAAAACTTCCCTCTATGGCATCACTGAACTCGAAATGTAGAAGAGCATCGAAAAGAGCAGAAGCTATTACGCTTGAATTTTTTTGGTAAATCGAGATCAGTCCATACATAAGTTCTAACATTATCTTTATTTAAGTTACTACCGGAAGAACCATTAACTACAGAAAAATTATAAAAGTTATACTGCTGACTAAAATAAGCAGCTTGATCGGGAAGTTTCGGAAGACATAAGTTTTTCTGACAATCTATTGAGAATACTGCTCTGTTAGTTTTTATTTCTTTTAGAAGTTGAAAAAATGCTTTAGCCTTAAGTGTGTGAACCCTATGTCGCATTATTATGACATTTCGATTGTTCCCATCTGTTTCTGTCTTCAGCTCTTCTTTTACCCTCAAACATTCTGAACAGACGTCGCTTTTGGGTGTTCCGAAACCTATGTTGTAGTTTGTATTGAAATAATGCCGAAAATAGCTCTCTTTTACTTTTAGGACATCACTAATAGAATTGTTATACATCTTGGCAAGACGCTTAATATTTAAGTCACATGGTAAATAAGTTCTTGCAGATACTGAACTTCGGCAATAATGAGATTCTACGCTCTTAATGCTTTGAATAAAATTTGCTATTGCATTCTTTTTGGCCTCATTTTTGCCTTTCACCCTGTCACCACCTCTATTTTCTTGAGGAATCTTCCCCATTTGAAATCTCTTCATGATCCCTTGAATCCTATCTTTCTTTACTCCTATAATGCAACAGAAAGCTGCCCTGCAAACCCTTAGATTTTCACCATTAACAGTAGGAAGTCTATATTCAATTGAAATTGACTTTGTCACCTGGGTAGTATTCCTGTGTCGTTTTGGATCGGCTGAATTACACCATTTCAAAATATAAGTATCCTGACTAAGTTTGTCTTTTTTATTATAAAAATCTCTATGGATGGCCAATAAATCGTGCATTTTAAATTAATTGCACTTAAATGCTTGTATTTTATTATGCTTACATTTCGGTTTTTTTGGAAGACCTTTTTGGCGAGTACCTGGGATGGGATAATCTAATTACCATCTACTTACAAGAAAATGAAAGTTATACTCACAACAACTTTTTGCGTATATTACGCTTATGTTTTTCTGCTTGCACTATTCTTTTTCGACTTAAATTGGGCGGCGTTTTTTCAATTAAAGAACCACACTCGTCCATCATAACTTCTTTGAACTAGTAATGTGTTTAAACGGTTAAAACTAACGTTTGTATTACAACGTGCGCGTCATATGAACTGCGCATGTCCGTAAACAGATGATCCGATTGGCTGTTATGCAAACGGCGGATTTTGACTCCAAGCAAGTGTGGGATACGGCGGATTTTGCATTTAACTCATAATTTTATTGGGAATTTTCAGCGTATTAGGTGAATTATGAGTGTTCCTGAGGTTAACGGACGTATAGAGAATTAGTTATAGAACCCAGTACCAGGCGTAACTCAAAAATCACAATTTTGGAGATGGCGGGTTTTGCATCTATACCACTCATGTGTGTGTAGGTAACCCGCCGATATCATGTCGGTATCGGTGCTATGTTGATGTCGTGCCGGTAAATGTGAAAACGCCCAACTGGTCTTTCTGAATGACACAAGCGATAGGTATGTACATTAATACATTATTAACACATTTTTACTCCTGTCGTTTTGGTCTCTCATAAGTCCTTCGGTCAATGACATGATGGATACGAGTCCGACCCTGCATTGTAGCACACTTTCCGGACCCTAATGATGAGATAACTTTTGTCGCTTACAGTAGGTATAATATTTCTTAAAACTAAAGAAATACTAAATGTGTTACAATTGAACGACCTCTGGCAACGCTGCTTCATGGCCCGAAAGGTCGACCGACCTAGTGGCGGCCGTTCTCGGATCGAGCCACACTTCCTCATTCGCCGCGAATGCATAAGGGGCAGCGGGGTCGGCACCCTAGACTCCGCGTGCATCCCGTGCATTCCATCCCGGCGACGATTGCGTAAACGTGGACACTGCACACCAGTCGTCGGATCCGCTCTGCCCCGAGCGCGGCGAAGAGACGCGCCTCTCGGAACGCGCGCTTCCTCCGTCCGTTACAGCGCGCAACTGCGCAATACCGCCGCCGCCGCCGCGCTCGAGCCTCCCTGTCGGTGCCGCGGCCGACGAACGGTCTCAGCGGTCCTCGCTCGCTCGCCCGGCTCTCCACTGCGTGTTTGCGCTGGCTGAACTACGCATTTGATCGTCGCAGTACGGTGAGTAACACGTTTTTTTTATTATTTTTTCGATCGGAAATTCGGCCCAGTGCACGCGGTTCCCTACTTCGACCGTTCGTGTGCCCTTTGTGCGGATTTCCGATTCAGAATCGCTTGTGATCGGCGGTAAATCCTGACCGGCTTCCGTGCGGCGTCACAGCCAGTGCAGTTGCATCGCACGTATTTCGAAAATCGATCCGGCCAGTGCATTTCCCGGCTGCAACGCCGTACTTCCGGATCGCCGGTATTTCGAGGATTTGTGGCGAAACCGCGTCATTTATAGTTTAGGGCCTTGTTGCTATGCGAAGCCCGATTATCTCCTTTCCTTATATGTACTTCGTTGGGCCCGGTTAAAGCCGCATTTTTCGTCGCCTATGAATAAAATGTTCGTCGTGATCCTTGAATTTTTGTTTGGAAATACGCATTTACTTTTGCCGGTAGAGAAACTGACCTTCCTAATAAAATGCGCATTGACTAAATCTTTTGTAAATAACTTCGTAATACCGGGTTTCTGTCACGTAGGTAACTGCTGAAACAAGACCCTATTTCGTAATTGTAAATTCGAAAGTTTTGTTTATATGCGTCTTCAAATTGTAAGTAATATTGGAGCGTATAATCAAATAGGTTTGGGTTCCATACACTTTGAATTATGTTTTATGTGATAATTATTTAACCTAATGTATGTACATACATATTTATGTACATACATATGATGAGATAATTTATTTTGTGTTGCCCTGTTGAATAATTGTTGTGTCATGTTTTCCTTTTCGTAAAAGGGCAATTCTATGATTTATTTCCAATTACATATGTATATTATCCTTCATCAAATAAAAAATACAATAATTCGATCATTATTTAACATAACACATTTAACTTATTTTTTATTAACGAAATAAAAATAATTTATTTAATTTAGAACAACAAAGATTTGCTTAAACCTATAAAATAGACATTTTTTATGGAAAAACGCGCAAAGTAAATTAAATTTTTTTAAACGTATTAAACGGTATGTCCAAGAAAATTAGGAAGAACTTCATGTACCTAGGTACTAACATAATAACCAACAATTAAATGTACTTCTGTACTTCTTTTACCTGTAATTTACTAGGGTTTTGATGTACTCTCTCAAAGGCGGTTGGCTAATTGGGCAATTTTGATTTTGATGAAGTCTACTAAGTTTCATAATTCATCCGTTATATAATAATAATGTTATAAAAACTCGATAATAATGTAATAAAAAAATATGGTTTCCCGTACATGGTTGGGATTGTTCAAAGGAATATACAGTGTGTTCGTTGAACAACGCATATTTATTTAGATTAACTACCAACCAACATTTTACGTCGAAATGTAACTGTTTACGTTTAAAATCTATTTGGGACGTAGCCATGGGCTCCAGCTCCTGTTCCGTTATCAGTCTTATTGTTAGACCAGTCAGTATACCACGTCACTGCCATCACTCACACATCAGTCTTCCTGCTTCCTGACTGACAATCAGGTCCCATTTAATTAAAGCTGTATTAGGATCGTTTAAGTATCATTATTTTAGGATCGTTTGATATCATGGTACCACTTATCATCACAAAACTTAAAATCAATGTGAAAAATCCTAATGATTAAAAATAGGCATATTTTTTTAAGGTAAAGGTGTTAAACATTAAGCAATGAAACGTACAGGTTTGAAAGTCGTTGACCAAAGATTAGAAACAAATATATTTTAGTGAAAGAAGTACAAAAAATGGGTCAATTTTTCGTACCCTACATATACATACACTATGTATATTAATAGAAATAAAAGTTAAAAATTTAGTCTTTTGTAAGTCCAGCGCGTGCAGCAAAAAATATGTGTTTACTTGACATATAAATTTTGAGTGGCCGTGATGCCATTTCAGACCACAAAATGTTCAATCAGGTTAACGTGGGAGCTTTAAGGTGGTATACGGAACTGCTGTGAACTGTTATACAACAGCCATTGTTCCAACAATTCCAGTGCCGCAAAATTATAGCTACAAGGAAACTGTTATTTTCAACCTATCACAGACCCTAAACATTGAGCCAGTTATTCGAACAATGGCTGTTGTATAACAGTTCGCAGCAGCTCTGTATGCCACCTCGAAGCTTCCACGTTAACCTAATTGAACATTTTGTGCTCTGAAATGGCGTCACTGCCACGCAAAATTTATATTTCAAGTAAACACATGGCAAAGAAAAAAATCTTGGAGATTTGGAATGACACATCCCCTGTCAACACTCGAAATTTAGTAGATAGTATGCCAACCCGTTAAAATGCTAGAATTGCTGCACGCGGTGGACTTCCAAAGTATTAAATTCTACTTTTAACTTTTATTTCTATTAATAAATATGTATGGTACGAATCATTTTGTGATTCAAGTTTTGTACTCCTTTTGGTAAAATATTTTTTTTTTCTAATCTTTGTTCAGTGACTTCCAAATTTATATAGTTTCACTGCTTAAGAACACATTTTACCCTCACAAAATCTTGGTTCTTCCTATCATTAAGATTTTTCACGCTAATTTTAATCTTTGAAAGGGTACGAATAATTTTGTGACTCATTATATATAAAAATAATATCTTAGAAGTGGCAGTAGTCATCCCAATAAACATCATAAGCGGGGTATGCTGTATGTTACTAAACTAGCAATTTGCCAGAAAAGTGTTTTTTTTGTTTTTGTTTGTTTGATTGTTATGAATGAACTCACACGAAAACAATAAATTTACTGCAATACCCATTTCTTTTGTTAGGGACTTAATGAAAAACGAATTTTCATGTAATTTGGCATACTATATACAGTTTTGTAAAAATGTTTTTTATTGTACTTATTTTTTATGCTCTTAATTGAATAAAGATTCCATTTTTCAATTATATTAAAACTAATTCAATGATAATTCATTTAATTGTTTCCGGAATTGTTCGTCAAATCTCGGATCATATTTTGTTTGTCCAGAAAAATTTAGAAACCAATCTGGCATCACTGTCTAGAGTTGATTCATCATAGCCCCAGTTTCCAGTGAATTTCAGTCTGTAAGCCCCCATTCTTGCCTCCGCCCTGATTTACATATACAGTACGCGTCACCCTAATGCGTACATAGCAGAATGAAGGGCAATTGATAAGTTCCTCACCACCGCCTAAACATGAGGTGGTAACCAATCGCGATCCGATCGTTAGCGCAGGCGAATGGCAGACATTCGGTTTGTCGATGGAGCTGTTTGGGTTGAAATTTGAAATATAATTTTTACTATAGGAGTCGGAACACCTGCGGTTTTTAGAAGCAGGTCCGGCTCGGAATCGTTTCATACAATCGAAATACATATCATTTCATAGAACCTCGAAATATACAGAGCACTTTTAAACAGATAAGGCCTCAGCGTGTATTGTCTCGTGTTGCGCGGTGAATGAATTTTGAGGGAGTGAATCCATTAGAGTCGACGCTTGAAATGAACTATTGTATGACGTCATATTATGTCACACAAGGATATGTCAGACCAGTGGGACCTTTTACTAATACGCTTATTCGAATATTCACTATTGTATTATGATGTATTTTCTGTGCACTATCCCTTTGCAATAATAGTCCTGAGTCCGACTCTGCTTTGACTCGCCGGAAGTTTGACTGTTCGTACTTTCTTCTTGTATCGCTGTTGCATCAACATAATAGTTCTATTAGACATTTTAAAATTGTTTCACAGCTCAGATGTTTAAAGTAATATTCGCTGTTTAAAATTGTTCCACAATAGTTAAGTTCAAAAAAGATAACAGTAAATTTTATTCAAGGGCGTAGCCAGGGCGGGGGGCGATGGGGCGACCCCCCCCCTCCTAGGGCAGCAAAAAAACCAAAAACTCGGGGATCGGTTGCCGTGCCTCCACTGACCTTTTTTTTGGCTTTCTGGTTTAATCTGAGGACCCCCCCCTCCCAAAGGGCAAGTAAAAGCAAAAACAATTGCCGTTCCGCCACTGACTTTTTTTTGGCTTTTTGTTTCATCTGCATTGGGCGCCCCCCCCCCCCCCCCCAAGGATAAATACTGGCTACGCCCTTGATTTTATTACAAGCAACACATTCTGAAAATGAAATTGGCTTATATTAATTGATCGCGCATCAATGCATTTTTATAAATATATGGTTTTTATAAAGACCTATTATGCAGAGTTACAGTTAGATCCGGCATCATCTAGATGTCCGCTGAGAAGGGGGGGGGGGGGACTGAGGATTGTTGACATAACAAATTCGCCTAACTTTGACATAAAAATGTACCATTCAATATGTATTTAATATCCACCTATGTATGCAGTAGGGCTAGAACCAAATGGTACATGCCAGGGTCGAACTTGGGCATGCATGCTGCAGTGAATAAATAGTGACTTACTAAGTAATTTTGTTTTCTCTTACTCTTCCCGCATCTGTGTCACACTCTTACACCTCGTCGTCCTCATATAGGAATTCACTTCTTGGGATTCCATTTCTTTTATTTTCCCGGTGTTTTAGCGACTTTACGTGCTTTTCACATTGTCCTTTCCTGTAAACATGTAAGTAACACTGGCATATTTCACAGTACACAGTGGTAGCTTTAATACTTAAATCTGGAAAACCCTGCACAATTTTTTTTAATTGATAAGCAAATGGGGCTGGCGTTTTAACCATCGTTATAATATCAATTAAGTATAACAATCAGTAGTTAATGCACAATTACAGGCACGCGCCCTTCAAAGGACTAAATAAATACGGAACCTGTTTCGCGTCG
Organism: Aromia moschata; assembly: GCA_029963805.1. Taxonomy (NCBI): domain Eukaryota; kingdom Metazoa; phylum Arthropoda; class Insecta; order Coleoptera; family Cerambycidae; genus Aromia; species Aromia moschata. Next base: position 269,960 of record JAPWTK010000469.1, read on the forward strand.
CAGTCGCCCCTGTCCCCGCCGCGCTGGCCGGGCCGCGGTTAGTGTTGCGAAAATTCGAATTAAATAATTCGAATAATTCAATAGTAAATTAAAAGCAACTAATTCGATATACTTTTTTCGATATATCGAGATAAAAATTAGTAGTATTATTTAGTATTTAGTATTAGTACTCCGACGGGAAACGGAATTACGAATTATTCAACTGGTATACGCCTATACCTATCGAATATCTACGATGGAGGTCGATCATAAATAAATCAAATTTGGTTTCTTTATGAGGTCGAGTGTCGAGTGTCGAGTGAAGCATTCGTAGAGGGAACTGCTGAACTGCAAGACTGACTGGAAGAGAGAAGAGATAGTAATAGTAATATGGCAGTTACTAGTATCAAAGGGAGATGAAATGCGAGATATTTATTTACTTGAGCAGGAAAATAATAACTAATAGATATTTCGAATTAATAATAGAATATTTTCGAGAAAAATGCAAAAATGGCAATATGCTAGTTCAGTGGCGGTGCGTGATCCTAAGATTGGGGGTGCACCATACATAAAAATAACGATAATCATAAGAATAATAAGAATATCCCTAATATGAGATAAATATTTATCTCATATTAAGGTTATTCTTATTAACTCTATTAATTTGAAAACTTACCTAATTTTCTTTGTAAATGAGCTCAATTCTGCGATTTTTACATTGTGCAAATTTTTCAATTACTTTGTTGTTAAAATTTTCGATATTTGTAATAAAGTCTTTTTCAATGGAGAGCATAGCCAAAGCCGACAGTCTTTTCTGGCACATGGTGTTGCGCAAAAATGTCGTTATTCGTTTTAAATAGAAATTTTCCACAAAAACGAATACACTTAATAATAATGTTTAACACATACCTGTTTTTTTGAAACCGCTTCATTGTATGCTCGTCGATGAGCAGAATCGAGCATTGTCGCAATATTTGCAGTGCCTAGCATGGCTAAATTCAAAACATTATTCATATGTCCAGCAGAATTTGCATGTTTTTTTTTATTTTCTCGTTTATGTGATTTAAATCCGTTACTCCAGTTTTGGTCCAAGGTGTTTCTCCGCCAAACAAAACACTGCGTTCAATACATCGCATCCACTTAACCACAAATGTTTTTTAAATAAGTCGTTATTAAATGTTCTTACAAATTGTTTACTTTTTCCTTTCACGGCTAATTTTAAATTAATTTGTGGAGTGGGCTACCTAGAGTTTTAATTTGCACTTTTTTCCTCCAAACTCAAGTTAGAGAATGGAGGTTTTAATAAGTTTTGAATATAATTCATAATTCCAAACTAGATTGTAACCGAGTTTATATTTATAAAACGTGAGCGATAAAACAGCAATCGCAATTTACGAAAACAATTAACAAACTAACCGATCGATCACTCTCGTGCGCTCTTAAACTCCGCACATCATATCTATAGGATTCGCCCACTACGTGTCCTAATTGTGGAGGGGCAAGCAGCAACAATACGCGTTCGCTTTTTCGTATTGCACGGAAGCATGATCGTCGTGCCGCTTTTTCGTATTGCGCGTGTCGACTCCCGCGCCGCGATCGGAAACCAGTGGCGTTGGAGATAGAGACCTAGCGTCTAGTGGATTCGTAACGCTGCGGCCAAATAATATTCAGATGGTATTAACGCTAGGGATGCGGCAAGGCGATAAATTATGAATGCATCCATTAATTACTAAATACAATTATTAATGCTAAATTGTTGGTAGTGCGCGCGCACCAGCGCACCTTATAGCCCACCGCCACTGTGCTAGTTACTAGTTACTAGTATTAAATTTTCTAAGTATGTACTAATAATCAGGTACCGGCCTTCCTAACCGTTTAATTTCCGTTCGGATCTCGTATGTAATATAAATTTATAATTCTACTAAATAATTCGAATTATTAATTCGATTTTGAAATATGAATTATTACTAATTATTCGATTGTGAAAATAATTCGATTATTCCCAAAGGGCGGGAGATTTAGTATGGTTTCCATGGCTGCTGTTGGAGTGCTTCTCATGGATCCCGTTATGCACCGACAGACTAGTCATTGGACTTTGTTAGCTTCAGCTCTGCCATCCTTTAGTGTTCTGTCTCCAAAATAACGGCCTATAAGTTACCATGGGTCTACAGTAGTATTATTCACCCAGTGTATCATGGATTATTTAAGGATTTAAGGCTTCATGTTTCCCCCATGGTGCGTTTGGTATCCATTAGGGACATTTTTTCCTTATTTATTGTTTCTTGCGGATTAGCTTAGCGTCCAAAGTTATCCATAAATACTTCACCTCCTGACTGCGCAGCTTCCTGTTGAAGAAGCTAGGTAGACTCAGTTCATCTCGAGTAACGTTTACTTTACTGTTTGAGTATCTCCACAAAATAATCTAATGGTGTCAGATCTGGAAATCGGGCTGGGCACCCAATTGGTCCCCTTTTTCTAATCAACGATTTGGTAAAACTTCATATAAATAGGCTCAGCCAATATTCAATAACTAGGGCCGGCAAGCCAGAAACCTATATAAATTTAAGTCATCAGGAGGGATGGGAGTGCTCGAGGAAGTATCACCCCACGCGGGTCGGCAACCTAAACATGGAATGTGGGTGACAATGGGCCGTAGGCCTAATGCATGGGTTTTCCCGCCACTTTTCGTAATTCATTCATGACTTTACGAAAACACTGTATGTAGATATCGGTAAAACAGCACAGTTCAGAAGAAGTTAAGCAAAAGAGGAAGGATGTACCATAATAGTATCTTAATCTAATCTATCTAGTAACATATTTTTTTCTCGATTTGTATGATGCACTTCATATTGTAATTTACAAAATGATAAAATAACACAATGTGATATATTTTAAATGTATTGATAGATACTAAAATACATTTTAATATGTTATGATTATATTCTAAGTACGCAGTAAGTTTCGGAAAGATATTTTTCCTTGAAATCTACTTCGTAATTGTATACCTACATAAGTTGGAGTGCGTCAAACGAGAGCTGATTGGAGAAAGCAATCGCAAGAAGTGGCAAGCAATTGGCAGAAGTGTAGAACTTCTGCCTATAAAACCTAGACTCCCTGCTATTGTATTTATATGTATTTATATGGTAATTACATGTCGTACAAAGCAATAAGAAAATTTCCGTTTATAATACCACGTAAAAATGCGTATATTATACAGTGGGGAACAGCCAAATGGAATAAATTCAGTAACTCCATTATTATGCATTTTTTTAGAAAATTCTGACACACGTCAATTTCTAATTCTAAAATGACATCTTGCGACATAAAAATGTCATCCCTAAATTCAACCTCCTTCAGGTGACAGCTACAACCCCTAAATTTTCAAATTGGAAATAGGGGCTTGTGATACTTCTTTGAAAGGTCTTTTCATTTCTCTATTCAAAACTGCTATGGTTTTAAATTTTATTGCAGAATTAACAAGAAAAAAAGTTTATCCGGCGTAGGAAATTCGTTACATTAAAATAAAAAAACAAGTAATTATTAATACAGCAGATGTTCAAAATGCATGCCTCCAGCATCTTGGCAGCATCCTAGACGTAAATAGAAATGTCTTCTAACGTTAGTTAACATCTGCGGGGTAATCGACCTAATTGCAGGTGTTGTTCTTCTTCTTAAGTCAGCTAAATCGTCGGGTTTGGTTTTGTAGACCATACTTTTTACATATCCCCATAGGAAGAAGTTAACGGCGTGATATCAGGTGATCATGCAGGTCATTCTACAAAACCACGTCCCCCTACCACTGATTTGGAAAGATTGTGTGGAGATATTGCCGGACCTTGACTTCGTAATGTGCTGGTGCGCCATCCTTCTGGAACCATATTGCATTACCTGGAAGTTGTGGGTTTCCTTCAGCCGGATGCAAGTTTGCAATCGTCGGTACAACATTATTTTGGAGCAGCGCTAAATAAGCTTCTCCATTCAAATTGCCATCAATGAAGAAGGGACTAATGCTATTTTCTCCAATTATTCCTGCCCAAACATTAACTTTCTCAGAAAAACAACATTCGATTTGCCAGTTTCGCTTTATTTCTCCTTCATCAGGGCTCAATGAAGGAGAAATAAAGCCCGAAACGTTGGCAAAAATCGATAGTTTTATTTACCCCCTGGACCGTAAAATCCAACCAAACAAAAAAACTAATAGAGAAGAAGCTCGCTAAATTCCCCACAGATTTCTCAGTAAAATTGACAAATATTATCGCTTTTAAAAGTTTTATTTAAATGTAACGAATTTCCGGTTACATTTTTCTTGTTTCTTGTTAATTTCTGCAATTAAATTTAAAACCGTAACAGTTTTGTATAGAGAATGAAAAGACCTTTCAATTGAAGGTCTATGGTCTAAGGTCTATACACCTATGAAATATGTATAACAGTGTCCACTCATTTGGAAAACTCGGAATATTAAGAAAAATCATGTAACGGAAAAATAGATAAAACAAAAAGAATGTTACCGTAGTGGGACGGTAAACGTAAGTGAAAACTAATGAGGGTGGATCGTTATTTTATTTGGTTTTATGAAGTTTCTGATCTTAGAAAAAAATAACATTTGAGGATTTAAAGCAAAAATAAAATTTAAAATCTGGTATAATAACGAAACTAAAAAAGTCTGAACTGAAATTCTTTCACTTATTAATGATAACGAAATTTTAAAAAAATGAAAACCACTAAGAAAATGCTTTACTTAGGCACTTATTTATTTATAACTTGTACACATTTCAGCTTTATATTTTGTCCCTTTGTGGAGTTATGAATTATGTTCGAAAATGTTCTATTTTTTCTTCAAGAGATGTATCAATCCGCAGAGTTTTAATAAAGTATGATTTTATCACTTGCCTGTGTTCTCCTGTAATATGCCAATTATGAGTTAAGGATTACAAAATAATACAATTTGTAGAACAAACCACATAATTACACGTTAGATAAAATTTTAAACAGGTAAAAACATTGTCATTATTGTCTGCCTTTACTTGAAGAGAGATAACATCATAGAAACCACACAAACACCACAACATAGAAATGAAAAATGTTAAAACATAAAAACTTAATTAAGGGGCCGTTCAAATATTACATAACGCAATTTGGTGGGAGGGGGGTCTTGTAACTTTACGATGCGTTACAGGGGCGGGAGAGGGGGGTTCGAACAACGCGTTACGTAACATTGTTTTTTTTTATTTAAATAAAAAACTAGGGAATTAAAATCTCCCAAGTTGGCAACCCTTTTCGTTTATGTTTTACGGGGAATCCCTCGATTGTATCCGTTTCTAATTGCATTGCCAAATGTTAAAATAAATATGTTATTTTATTTTAAGAGTTTATTAGTAAAAAAATGCTAAAATAGGAGAATGCATGAGAAAAACAATGGTGGATGAAGCCAAAAATGTATGTATGTATGTAAGGACAGGGCCAAGTCAGGAAAACGGCGTAATTAACCCTTTGCGCGCCGGAGGCTTGTCGGTGAAGCCCCGGTGATAGTGACGAGGAATGAGATTTATAGTCTTTCTAAACTCAATGTGAAGATGTATATTTTTAAATCCTTTGAGGGCTAACGCCGCCCAATGGCGTGCATATATCATTTATAAATTTGAAAATTTAGAAATAATTTTTTTCATTAAATCATATAGGAGATTAAAATTAGCCTGCATACAAAACTCTTAATATTTGTAATATAATTTTCTGTAAATAATGCTCATTTAGCCAGACAATCTGAAAACATTGTCTGTGTTAATAAACCTATCTGAAATGCACGTCACTGGCGGAAATAAGTATGTATTCCAAAAGTCATAAGTCATTTTAACGACGTCCTAAAACATTTTACGACACAATGGACCACTAAATCTAACGCATTGAATTGGATGCATTGGATGCAATACTCTAATGGGTTACTGCAAATGGATCTACCTGACCGACGGGTGGCTAGCTAAACGGAAGCCGTTGCCAGCTCTTCGCCGGCAGCGAAGCGTTGCCGACGAAGCATTGCCGGATAATAATGTTTTCCAGCAATTTTAAACGCCTTATTTTAATGCTAACTAATAAATTTATATCTATGAATTTTTTTTAATACTTCCAAACTAGCTTTCTAAGAACTTCACGAACTAACAGTTTATTGAAGTATGAAGAATAATTGTATAGTGAGCTTAGCAATTTTAGAAAATATATCTGACAACCTTGCTTTTTTTTATGTCTTCACATTTACATTAGAAATAGTATACCTGAAAGTGATTGTTTGTTGGCGAAACATTTAACGCATCTACTTACGGACTGTATGATTTGCGATGTCCTGGATGACCCTGGGTGCCGTATTTTCTGTCTCTAGGTGTCTTCAGCAGATATGGAAACACCGCTTGTTGATTCTCGAAAATGTTAATTTGTCGCGTCGCGGCGAAAAGACGAATTGTCTCCAGGAGATGGGGGAACACCACCGTGGATTATTGAAAGGTTTTACTAGCGTGATACGCCGCAACGAGACGCGAAATAGTTACTCGAATTATGCGTTGTGCCGAGATGAGATGCGACTTCGTAACTGTTCGCTACAAACGGAAACAAAAGGAAAGGATATTGGGTCGGAAGGAAGGGGGAATGGTGGGCCCTTTATTTCCGTATGTCAATTTTAAGCGCGAATATTTGATTTAAAAGTACAATGAGCGCGTCGTCTACTAAGAGTAGGTTTAATTTAGTTAGAAAGAAATAAACGAACGAACAGGGGAATACAAACGCGAACATACCCCCCGCCTAAAATACGAAGTATTTTAAGTTTAAAGAGAATAGGGGAGAGGACATAGTTTAACCACGGGTCTCTTAAGAGTTCCTAACGCGGTTTTCAAAGTAACGACTCGTACTACATTATCTGAGCCTGGGTGAGTTTCGAGGACCCGACCCACGCGCCAGTGTAACGGGGGAGATGAATCGTCTTTAATCAAGACAACAGAACCTACTTTAATAGGAGTCGAAGGGTCGGTCCATTTAGATCTTTGTTGTAACGTATGTAGGAATTCGAGATTCCAACGTTTCCAGAAATGTTGGTGCATTTGCCGGATCAATTGCCATCGTGTGAGCCGGTTTAATTTGATGTTAGTTAAATCAGGTTCGTGGAATGAAGTTAGTGGAGTTAGAGTCAGAAAGTGTCCCGGCGTCAAAACATTCAAATCGTTCGGATCGGAACTTGTGGGAGTCAACGGACGCGAATTTAGCAATGCTTCGATCTGTACGAAAACCGTATACAATTCTTCAAAAGTCAAGATCTGATCTCCAATAACGCGAGTCAAATGGGTCTTTACGGATTTAACCCCTGCTTCCCAGATCCCTCCAAAATGAGCGGCAGAAGGAGGATTAAATTTCCATTGAATATGTTCAATAGAGGCCGCACTTTGAGCAAAGTTCAGTAATTGTCGAGAAGCGCCTACGAAATTAGTGCCACAGTCAGAATGAATTTCAGAGCAGCATCCACGTCGAGCAATGAAGCGGCGAAATGCTGCTAGGAATGCGTCAGTTGATAAGTCGGAGACTATTTCTAAGTGAACAGCACGAGTGGATAAACAGACGAATAGGCAGAGATATGCCTTGAGAGTTTTAGCACCTCGAACACGATTCATTGTTATAGTGAAAGGGCCTGCGAAGTCAACACCAACTATTTGAAAAGCTCTTAGTGCTTGTAAACGACATGGGGGTAGATCACCCATTGGTGGCTGTAACGCTTGAGGTTTAGCTCGAAAACATCTATAGCAATTGGATAGACATTTTCTTATAGCTCTATGAGCGGATAGAATCCAAAAATTCTGCAGTATTAAATAATGAAGGGTTTTTGCTCCAGGATGGAGATTCCTTTTATGCACATCCTCAATGATGAGGTTGGTCAAACGATGTTTTTGTGGTAGCAACGCGGGAAATTTATGTTCAAATGACAATTTGGAATGTCGAAGACGACCACCTACTCGGAGGATGCCCTGGTCATCAAGAAACAGATTCAGCTTACGTAAAGGCCTTGAACAGAGTTGATTGGTTTTTAACTTGTGAATTTCAGATTGAAATACTTGACCTTGAACCAGTTTCACCAACCTCAGAATAGTGTCATGGTATTCAACGTTATTTATGGGTCCCACCTTATGGTCAAGGGGGGTTTTTGCTATTATGATGGAAGCGAACAACATATGCCAGCACATGACATATCGTTTGAAGTGAAGAAAACCTATGTAATAACTGCATGAGAACAGATGGTTCAATCTGAACGACAAACACTTTAACAGTTTTTTCCTCTTCGCAAAGTGATTCCGTATTTGACTGGAGGGAGGAAGCTAATTTATCAGATTGAGGCCACTGTTCGGATGGTAGCGATAACCATGGTGGTCCGGACCACCAAAGCTGATGATTCACGAGTTGAGATGGAAGGATACCTCTTGATGCACAATCTGCTGGATTGTCGATAGATGAGACATGATGCCAGTTAATAGAAGGCACACGTTTTTGTATATAGGCTACTCGGTTCATAACGAATGTTTTCCAACGATGAGGAGATGAATGGATCCACGACAAGACGATAGACGAATCAGTCCAGGCAACGACATCTGATATACTCAAAACACCAGAGTATGTTTGCACAACCATGTGTAGTAATTTAGACAAGAGCACTGCTCCGCACAACTCTAACCGAGGAATAGTTAATTTATTTGACCTTGTAGGTGCTACCTTTGATTTGGATATAATTAAACGGGTTATGTAAGACTCCCCATGCTTAAACCGACCAAAAACCGTTGCTGCATATCCAGCCAGTGATGCATCGCAAAATCCATGGATTTGACATGGACTGTTCCGGTCGAAAATTAATTGACGATCCACACTGATGTCTGAGAGAAAAGAAATTTCTGATTTGTACTTTAACCATTGACGAGTAAGAGGTTCAGGCAGAGAATCGTCCCAGTCACAGCTGGAATGCCATATCTGTTGGAGTAAGTGCTTTTATGTAGAAGGTGACAGGAGTGAGATATCCCAATGGATCATATACACGTGCTAATTCTGACAGAATTCCGCGTTTTGTACATGGACGGTCGAAGGACATTAGTCTAAACGTGAACGTGTCTGTCATTGGGGACCACTGGAGGCCTAAAACTTTAAGAGTGAGTGTGGGTACTGAGTCGAAAGAAAATGGGGCTTGACAATGTTCGGCCGGAAGTGTTTCTAATAGATCTGAATGGTTACTCGACCACTTTCGTAAAGGAAACCCTCCAGATTCACACAGTTGAATAAGCTCAGATTGTAGATTCTGTGCTGCAGCTAATGAGTCACAACCTGTGATGATGTCATCCACGTAGATATCAGTTTGCAGGACCTTTGAGGCTGCGGGATATTTAGTCTGTCCATCAAGAGCCAGCTGTTGCATTGTTCGCAAAGCTAAGAAAGGTGCAGAAGACACACCGTAAGTAACAGTTTTAAGCTTATATTCAGTCAGGAGTTCATCGGGATTGAATCGCCAAATGATACGCTGATAATCCCAGTATTGAGGTGCAACTTGGATTTGTCGATACATCTGTTTGATGTCAGTTATAAAAACGACCGAGTGCGAACGAAATCTAAGCAAAATCTCGACAATGTCTTGTTGTAATTTTGATCCCACGAGCAGATTATCATTCAATGATTGGTTGTTGGCGGCTTTGGCCGATGCGTCAAAGACTACCCTCAATTTTGTTGATGAAGAATCAGATCTCAGTACCGGATGATGAGGAATGTAGTAGGAATCGAGTTCATCGATGGGGGCAGCTAATTCCATGTGATCAGAATTCAGATAATCACGCATGAAATCAACATATGATTGTTTAAGAACAGGATCCTTTTTCAAACGATGCTCCAAAGCGAAAAAACGTCGAATTGCAATATCTTTAGATTCAGGAAAAACAGGTTTAGAATCTCGAAAAGGCAAGGGAACGACGAATCGACCAGATGGGAGTTTGCTATACCCTTCAACGTACAATTTCTCACATAGCTCATCGTCTGGGCTAGTCGAGATCATGGGGACCTCTTCAACCTGCCAAAATTGTCTCATAGTGGACTCAAGGTCATTCTCTGGGCAATCTTCCATGATTTTGACATGAAAGGAATTGATGACGCGTTCATTAGTTTGTTCAGGTTGAACTGAGCCAGATAATACCCATCCGAAAATGGTATTGAACGCTGAGGGGCAACGAGGACTAGGGGCAAGGACAAGGCCCGGGCGAATAAGTTGAGCATAAACGTCAGCACCCAGCAAGAGATCAACGTGGCGAGAAATGTAGAAATTTGGATCAGCTAATTTCAGATTATTAATATGATCCCACGAATAAAACTGTAATGATTGAGAAGGTATTACCGAAGCAACATGAGGTATGATGTGAGCTTCTAGATGTATCGCGGGTTGACATGATCCATGAGGACTTATCTTGCAATGGATTGAACCCGATGAAAATATACTAGAATTTGCACCAATACCTTGTATTTGAATTTTGTCATGCTGTCTTTTCAAGTTAAGATTACGAGCAGCCTTTACTGTAATGAAACTAGCCTCACTACCATTATCTATTAAAACCCGTAAGGTGTGCGGGTGTCCTTGCGAGTCATGAACGTCAACAAGGGCTGTGGATAACAGAGCTACCTGACGAGAAAGTGAACTAGCCAATGCATTGACAGTGGGCACAACTATTTCAGCTGGTGCTGTATTACCACTATCACTGGTTTCATTTATAGCTCCTGAGCTGCCCGAAAACCTATCGAAGTGTAGCAAAGTATGATGATTCTTATGACAGGTACGACAAGTGGATGTAGAAGAGCAATTCTTGACTTGGTGCGGCCTCAAACAATTGATACAGAGCCTCTTTTCTTTAACTACCTTGAAGCGATCTGCGGGAGACTTGGCTTTCAACACGGGACACCGGTAAATTATATGATCTTTTTCACAAACTAAACACTTTTGTTTCGAAGTATTAGCTACCAGAGACGATACCAATTTTGGACGCGATGTAAATGTATTATTGTTTTTTGAAGTATAAGTATTGCTTTTAAGGGAGGTCGAATGCTCTGCAGCAAGAACATGACACTGACTCTCTACAAAGGTATTTAATGTATCGAATGCAGGTATTTCACCTTTCAAATTCCTAATTTCTGCTTCAAAGTATCGACGAGTTTTAGAATCAAGTTTTTCTAAAAGAATGTTAAGCAACATAAAATCCTCTAATGAATCTGCAATTTTTAATGCCCGCAAAGCTGATAAGTTTTCATTAAAATTATAAATAAGACTTCGTAAACCACTAGGGGTTTCATCTTTTAATTTCTGCAATGATCGTAAACGATCCCAATAATGAGTTGCTAGCTCTCTTTTATTGTCATATCTATCTAATAATGTTTTGTATGCAATGGGGTAATTATCGTCTGATAGCACAATAGTTTTAATTAGGTTGAGAGGCTCACCCGATAGACAACCCAACAAATACTCAAACCTTTCGACATTTGCTAACGTGTTGTTATCATGAATACTTCTATTAAAGACTTGAATGAATGCGCTCCAATTTTCTAATTTTCCATCAAATGTTTGTAAGTTCAGTTTTGGCAAACGCGTTTTCGACGTTTGGACAATTGAAGTTTTATCGGCAACTGGCGACTGGGCCGAGGACCGAAACTGAACCGGCAACTCGCGAACTATGGATTGAATAGTAAAATAAGTCTCGTCTACTCTTTTCAAAAAGCATGTTCCTCATCCAGGTTAGAATCCGGTAAAGTCGCAACCTTCATGACTATGTCCCCGTGAATTTTTAAAATATCATCATAAATGTTTTTTACAGACTCGCTTCTTACTTCAAGCATACGACGCACGGTATGATTTTCGGGTTCTGTTTGAAAGGAAGCCGCAACGGTAGCTATATCTTCTAATCGTAAATACAAACTCTCACGGAGAGCACGTTGTTCCCGAATATGTTTATTTTGAGCCATGTTTTCTCCTAAATCCGGATTTAACAGAGAAAATTGGCAAAATACAAAACGACAATAAGCAAATAAAATACGAAAGAAAACGACAATATGTGCGTCTTAACGCGGTATTAAATCGGTCGACGTGACCAAAACAACCGGTTAGAAAACGACGCCGTAAAAAAATGTGACCGCGGGAAAACAGCACGCTAACCTCAAAAAATTAACGAATTACGTACGTATATTAAAATATGCGACGGTCGGGCCACAGGAAATGTGGTTTTAACAGGATTAATCCGACGATGAAGGACCAAGGAATGTTTGTTGGCGAAACATTTAACGCATCTACTTACGGACTGTATGATTTGCGATGTCCTGGATGACCCTGGGTGCCGTATTTTCTGTCTCTAGGTGTCTTCAGCAGATATGGAAACACCGCTTGTTGATTCTCGAAAATGTTAATTTGTCGCGTCGCGGCGAAAAAGACGAATTGTCTCCAGGAGATGGGGGAACACCACCGTGGATTATTGAAAGGTTTTACTAGCGTGATACGCCGCAACGAGACGCGAAATAGTTACTCGAATTATGCGTTGTGCCGAGATGAGATGCGACTTCGTAACTGTTCGCTACAAACGGAAACAAAAGGAAAGGATATTGGGTCGGAAGGAAGGGGGAATGGTGGGCCCTTTATTTCCGTATGTCAATTTTAAGCGCGAATATTTGATTTAAAAGTACAATGAGCGCGTCGTCTACTAAGAGTAGGTTTAATTTAGTTAGAAAGAAATAAACGAACGAACAGGGGAATACAAACGCGAACAGTGATAGTGACGGAAGTATATTTGAAAGCGATGACGAAGTTGTGGACAATATTGGTAACCATGGATTGAGTGATAGTGAAAGTGGTGATGATAGTGGTGATGGTGGTAGAGGTAATGCGCAAGGGGGTGGTGATGGAAATGGCACAGGAGGTGGATGGAAAAATATAAGTGGGAAAAATGTTACTCCTACTCGAGTCCCGTTTGTTCCTCCGAAAGATAGGCTTTCTGCCGTACTTTCGCGGGTGCGTAACTGAGCTAAAATTTTAGCCTCATATTGGCAAAATAAAATAACCCCCCCCCCCCCCCCCAAAATCCAAAAAATTTTGTAGTCCGAAATTTTACACAAAGCTTTTGAAACAGAAAAAGTTATACCAAAAAGTTGAAAGTTACACCAAATCAAAGGTCATCTTCTGACCTTTAAATAAAAAAAATGAAGTCAATATCTTCAAAAACAAAAAAATTTTCAAGCGTCAGACCACTTACTGCGTGACTCAGCCTGCCACCGCTACGAAATGACGCTAGCTTTTCAAGCGCTTCCTAGGGAATCGGCTGCGGCGCGCAAAGGGTTAAATGTAAGATTAGTAGTAAAAGTTTATTAGCACAAATTTGAGCCCATTTTAACATATTTTAAACTTAAGCAAATGTTTATTTCATTGTGTGATTGTTTATTAAATAACAATATGAATAAATAAAATAAACCACATACGCATATATTGCGAGTTAGAAATCTCTTATTTTATTTATTATTACCGCAAACGCGATTAAAACAATAACAAAGGTATTTTAGCGACTTTCCGGTCCTTTGCGCAACATAATTGTGACTTTTAGGTAAAAATGGTCACTTGGTTGTTAAACGTAACGTTTAGGGAGGGGAGGGGTACAGAAAACGTTACGGCGCGTTACATGGGGGGAGGGAGGGTCAAAAAATCTTCAAAAAATTGCATTACGTAATACTTGAACGCCCCCTAAGAATCTAATTAGGTTTGTAACATACTTTTTTGGTCCATATTCAAATAAATTATATATAAAACAAAAATTATTTTTACGTTTTTTTGAGGTTTCTATACTTGTGAAAGTATAGAAACCTATATCGATAATTGTGAAACCTCAATTATACGCTAATTTTATTGAGAATTCAATATTATCATTAAATAGCTTGTATGTTGACACCTGTAAATTTAATTAAAACATTATTTGAATGTGAGATACTTATACAAAATACCTTTGTATACGAAATGAATTCTGTAACAGTAAACACATGCCACAAAGCAAGTCGAGCTTATTTTTTTCCATTACAGCGGCTTTAAAAATTAAAAATTCATGCTTTTAGAGTAGAAGAGACGTTATAGTAAAGTTGAAACTGACGTACGTAATAGAAAGAGCATTGTCTTAAAATTTTACAATTAAGTTATTACATTACATTAAATTATGTATTTCCAGAACGTATGTGAAAACTTATCTCAAATATTAAGTGGTACTTCGAAATTTGTTTACACAGTGTAAGTACATATAGTACGGATAATTCATATCACTGTATTCGACAATACAGTGAAATAATGTACGAGATAATTATTTTAATCTTGGAGAAAGCATCACCGCACCCAAACTAGCCCAAATCGACATAAAAATAAATGCAGTCAAAATATTCCAAACTTTTAACATTTTAGCCAGATGTTACTTGATATAAAAGTACAGTGGACGCCGCTTATAAGACTCACTTTGGGACCAGCAAAAAGTGAGTATTATAAGCGGATGAACCTTATAAGCGAAGGGGGAAAAACAAGATTTTAGAATGTATGTAATACACAAACTTTATTTTACCTGTGAATAGACATAATACAACACAATAGCGTGTTATTTACGTATAAAAAAGGTAACTCTTCAAATACATACGTACAAACATACATAATCAGTTCAAAGTTTAAGATGGTTTAAAGTTTTTTTTTATTTTTGTTTGTTTTTTTGTTACTTTCCATCATTTCAGTTATGTATTTTTCATAAACTGAGTTATATCCGAAGTGGTGAGTCTCATAACCGAGTTTTTTTCAATGTATTCGGATACGTCCGGACTGTTTCTAGCAATTTTGAGTCTTATAGGCGACTGAACCTTATATCCGTGAGTCTTATAAGCGGCATCCACTGTATTTCAGATTTTAGATGCAACTATGTTCAGAGTATTAAGACATATTAAGACGAACCTAATTAATATTTAACGGTATGTATGCAAGTGCTCCCTTTTGCTAATTATTGCTTAACTCAGGCGTA
>JAPWTK010000469.1:290000-345504 GCA_029963805.1 Aromia moschata
TTTCATTTCTTCCTGAATTGAAAATGTCACGTTATTTGCCCACAGTCTCGGCAGAACAGTCGTTATTTGGTAACGAATTTTAACAATCATTAATCGCTCCTCCATTGGATAACGTTCGATTTCCTTATTAGTTAATAAGGAAAGTGTACGTACAGTACATACCACAGATTGTGATGTCTACCAGTGGCGGCTCGCGGGTGTGTTACATGGGTGGGCACAGGGTGTGTCAGTAGGTTTATTTATTAGCTACCAATGGCGCCGCAGGCGAAAATTTTTAAAATTTTCAAGGTCATACGTTTTACTGACACATGAAAAATTCTTTTATACAAAAATATAGACTTTCACAAGAATACTTTTTGGGATTTGGTAGCTTTTTTAAATAATTATTAGGCACGAATATGGAGGGCTTAAATATACTAAAATAATTGGTGGCAACGTGTGAAAAAAATTTGATATAGGTATCTTACCGTTATTTGTAGAGGAAATCAGCTCGCCTGTCCTTATTGTTCACAAAAATGTTAATCGCCTTTTTAATAAAGTTCCGGATTTGTTTCACAAAATTTAATACAATTAATTATTTGGTTTAAAATATGTCTGTTTTTATCCACATTTTCATTATGACATCTTATATTTTCACGATAAGCACTATCAAGCTGTTGCCTTATGTCTACCTTTCCCAACACACTAAAATCTAAGATGTTATGTAAATGTTTTTCATTGTAGCTAGCATGTTTCTTAGCTCGTTAATTTAAATGTTTTAAATCACTCACCCCTTCTTGAGTCCATGCACTTTGGTTGCCACCCATCACTAAACAAATAAAACAAAACAGTTTGTTTCTTTTAGGACACATAACCACTTAAATCTGTCGTAGACACTACTATTAAAATTTCGTGAATAATTTCGCGATTTTCCTACGTCTGTTTTGGAAATAATCAAATCGTGTATCGGCCTTCCTAACCGTTTAATTTCCGTTCGGATCTCGTATGTAATATCTTTATAAGTCAATAAAAAGTCCACTGAATTCATTTTGAAACGTTTCACAATCAAAAACAGTAAAAACACACTTCTCAGCGAAGAAAATAAACAATCTCTAAAAAAAGGTCACTCAACAAGTGTGACCCGTTCTGCTGATTTTCGAACGATTTAACGACGTCTGTCTGCTGCAATGGTCTCCAAATATTACCAGTCACCGAAAAAGCTCGATTAAAAACGAGGGCTGGGATACTGTTTGCCCTCGGCCACGCGCGCGAAATGCGTATGGTGGCTTGATGCGAATTCAGACTACGGTGGCTCGGTGCTCGATCGATAGTCTGTCATATATATGTGATAAAAATCATTATTTGTGGTATAAAAGGAATAATACTTAGAATATGAATTGTTTGCCGTATACAATTAATTGATATTATTGTAACAGTAATTTATAGTAGATTAACACAAAATAAATATTTTCTATTGAAATTTGGGCTGGGCACGTGCCCCTGTGCCCTTTATCACCAGCCGCCACTAATGTCTACAGTTCGGAAATCCCGGCTTACCGCATGTAAAACTGCATTTACCAATCCAGCGTTCCCGCATAAGATCGGCGTACTATCGCGCAGACGTGAGTCCCGGGACAAGGCGCTTAAAAATACCGTTTTACTTTCATTATCATAGATTTTTATAGTGTCGAGCCCTGCATTGTAGCACAAATTTCCGAACTTTAGTAATGTCACAGAATGCTGCCAACCTTGCGGAACAGAAATATGCGTTTCTTTTGGAATACCTCATACGTAGTTGGAAACTAAACGTTGTATTCAAGAATGATATTCACATATGCAAAAGACTTAATATTTACTCAGTCAAAATACAGATAATGAGCATATGTATATGTATTCAGTCATTTGGACTAATGTTCATGTTGCCTGATACAAGTTGTTGTTTTAAGATACCCGTTAAAACATTCCCCATTTTATAGACTTAGATAAATACCCGTAAAAAACACTAATTAAAAAAAATGAGATTTTCCAAAATACTCAAGAAAGGTATCTGCCTTGCAATTTTATATACCATACACACGTCGAATTTCATTACTGTTCGGATAACAACGAACTTAATACAACAGTCGTGCTCCACGTCTACTTACATAGCTTCACTATTTATTTACAATAAATGCGACAGCGTCCAACTTTCAATCTATACTTTATACAAAATAAAGACTGATGCACATCATCAAACACGTATTTAAGTTTTAAAGCGGACTAATGCCAGATTGTTATAAAATTATTCAATATTAGCAGCAGCTGTTTAACTGTTTTTGCATTTCGCAAACGGAAGTCTGACAACTATAATACTTTGATTGTTCTGAAAATAACAGTTTTTCATCAAATTTTGAGCTCAAGTCAATGCAAGTTTGGAGCTCAAAAAAAGACACAAACCACTATTAAAGCCAATGTAAGGTTCGGATAATTTCAAATTGTCAACAAGTGTGAAGTAGGTAATACGACACGGCAACCTCGGAACTGCTCCCAACTGCATAACAACGAATATCAAGCGCGAAATTTAAAATGCAATTATATAAAAACATAGTTTTTATTTCAATACAACGTGATTCCAAATTGAGTATTCAAAAATATTGAGAAAACCTTAGTACAGTTTTTCTCCGAAGCTCCTCCTAAGGGAGCTACAGCCCGTTGAAGGGGTTGTTCGGAAGACGGTTTTTTTATATATTAAATAACTTCCTAACGATTTGATATAAAAATATGAAATTTTGGCCAGCTGCTAAACTTTTTATATGTAATAATACGCAATAGAACACGTTTAAAAATTTCAATCAGAGGTGTAGAAGAATGGGTGGTTGGGGGTACTTTTAACCCTAACTTTCTTGTGTATAGTTTTTTTAACTTTTTGAGATTTGAAGCCTTCTGCATAAAAAGATTTCTGAAGAAATTTGAAGTTTTCTGCATAAAAAAGGCACTCTTGTGCAACTTCGATAGGACGCCGGAATTTCAGGTAAAATCGACTTGAAAATGTCACTACATTACTTTAAAATGAGGCTTTTGTTAGATGACAAACTATTAAAATTGTTAGTGTTCCATGAGAAAAAGACAAATTCATGACATTTAACAGAAACGTCGAGTAATTGTAGCTATCAAAAGGTATTATTTGTCGTTAAGTAGTGTTGTTTAAGTAACTAACAGTAAAAAGTAAAGAAAATATTTATTGCAAATATGCAATATACGTTTCCTGAATATGTGGATATGTTCTTAATAATTCTTCAGAATCAACTAGGTTTCATGAGTTTTTAGATAATTATCCTTGCTAGGGGAATATCTAAATCTATATTTAGATATTCCCCTGGCAAGACGAGGTACTTTGTGGTATATGCATGACGGTGCCCCTGCCCATTATAGCCACAAATGCCGACGGTGGTTAAGCGAACATCTCCCGAATCGCTGGATTGGCCGTGGAAATGATGCTCCTATAAACTGGCCCCCACGGTCAGCAGATTTAAATCCAATGGACTTTACTGTGTGGGGACAAATGAAAGAAAAAGTCTACTCTGTAGCTATTAACAATGAGGAACAGTTACGTCAATGAACAGAAAACGCATTTAACGAACTCATGGTGGAAAACAAACTAAAGCAGGGTTTTATTTTCTCTTGAAAAGAGATTGCACAAGTGCATTCGGGCAAATGGTGGACATTTTGAGTTATGAGATGAGTTATTTAAATAAGTTATTATTAGTTAAATAAATTAAAAATTAAATAATGTCGTGGTGTCACAATATTAGTTTTTGCGTTTCTAATTATTAGTTAAGTGCCATTGTTTTGTTACTGTTGCGTTTTTATGGTTATCATTTTTATCTAATTTATAAAGTTGTTATGTCACTGTTGTTTTGTTGCACTAAACTGTACTTAGTAATTTTGAACAGTAAATGATTGTGTAATTAAGTGGTAAACCTTCTAAGACAAATTTGATCAAAAACCTCGAATTTTCAGCAGTTAAAAGAAATTGATGAAGCAATAATGCGCAAAGGAAAGTGTTTTCTTATGGCACACTAATAATTTTAATAAGTTTGTCATAATGTAGTGAAATTTTCAAGTCGATTTTACCTGAAATTCCGGCGTCCTATCGAAGTTGAACTAAAGTGCCTTTTTTATGCAGAAAACTTTTTTCATAAATGACAAATGTGTTTTCATAAAAAACAAATTTTCATAATTTCATCTCAAAAAGTTAAAAAACTGCACACAAAAAAGTTAGGGTTAAAAGTACCCCCAACCACCCCATTCTTCTACACCTCTGATTGAAATGTTTAAACGTGTTGCGTAATATTACATATAAAAAATCAACTTGCAAATGGCGTTTTGTACAAAGTATAGTACAGAAGACACTCGCGCTTATACGACGTTTCACAACGTGGACAAATTGCACGTGACTGCAATAAGTTACCATTCCCTTAAACTAACTTAAAACATATTCGAGATTTAATGTCATTAAAATACCTTGACTTTTACATAAGTGATTCTTTCCAAAAAAATGCTGTTCTAAATTGCAATCAAAGATAAGATAATATCATCATAACTCACGTTTTATAGTGTTTTTCTATAGTAGCAGGTCGATAAGAAACCTTATTCTCTGTTTGCTGCAAACTCTTAATGGATTAAAACCGTTTTAAAACGTAGTCATTTTGAAATATTAAATATTCTTGGTTTTACTCGGGTTTTCTATCCTATGTATGTATATGTATGTGTGTATTTCTAGACAAAATACACTAAGCACTTGTGTGTGAAGAAAAACGTAGATAAAATGTATTTTTAAAATTATAGAAACTGTTACAAACTTCTTGCTGATACTGTATATCAATTAAATTAGAACAACACGTGTAGCAGAACGTATGTATGTATGTTGCTGATGATGATATTTAAAGCTAACTGCCCTAATAAAAAATAATTTTATATACATATGTGATGCAACCTGTGAAAAGGTACCAGATGTCGGAAAAGTGAATTTTGCGCTACAGCCCCAAACTTATATTACTCTAGGTACATGTATCGCCCATACTAGCAACCTGATGCAGGATCTGTAGGTACTTATTCGCAGAACATCACACCAAAATTTCAGCCTGATTGGAGAAATAGAAGACGAGATATTTATTTTTTCGTGTACAGTTCTGTTCCAAAACTTTAAATGTGTTTTTCTCAAAAGTACGATTTTACATATTGAAACTTTACCTGCTTTCAGTTCGAGCTATATTAACGCTAGACACTTCATTTTTTTTAAATGAAGGGAAATTTAAGGCAGGGCCACACAGAAATCTATGCTATGTTCGCAATAAACAATGTGTACGCTATGTTCGCTTTGTTTGCTATGAAATATGGCCACATCAAAAAATAGTAAGTACAAGATCTTTAGTTTCCCACAAACATGTTACCATGCTGGTTGCCTTGGGAGAGTGATAGTACTGATGATGAAGTAGTATTGCTGTTTTCGTTGTGTAAAAAGAAGAAATGCAAAATATTATGGATATACGATGTCAACAAAAATAGGAAAAAGTACGGTGAATATCATCACTTAATAAAATAATTGATTAATTGTTCCATAATGTGGGTATAATATGTTAGGAACTACTTTAACAGTACTTGCAGCACACGTGAAATGCATCTGTTCCCGCGCGTCTTCGGCGACGTTGCAAAAATATAGCCAGAAATCAAACATCTCGGCTACGCATCTAACATCGCAAACATAGCGCGCGTAGCGTCTTACGTTTGTATGGCCACGACCGTTTAAAACAAGGGGGGACTATTTTTACTGCATATAGCGAACATAGCGAGCATAGCGCTCTGTGTGCCCAGGCCTTAACTGTTTCGGGTGGGGGTCAGATTTCGATAGCATAAAGGCCTGGGCACACAGAGCGCTATGCTCGCTACGTAAGACGCTATGCGCGCAATGTTTGCGATGTTAGATGCGTAGCCGAGATGTTTGATTTCTGGCTATATTTTTGCAACGTCGCCGAAGACGCGCGGGAACAGATGCATTTCACGTGTGCTGAAAGTACTGTTAAAGTAGTTCCTAACATATTATACTCACATTATGGAACAATTAATCGATTATTTTATTAAGTGATTATATTCACCGTACTTTTTCCTCTTTTTGTTGACATCGTATATCCATAATCTTTTGCGTTTCTTCTTTTTACACAACGAAAACAGCAATACTGCTTCATCATCAGTACTATCACTCTCCCACGGCAACCGGCATGGTAACATGTTTGTGGGAAACTAAAGGTCTTGTACTTACTATTTTTTGATGTGGCCATATTTCATAGCGAACATAGCGTACACATTGTTTATAGCGAACATAGCACAGCTTTCTGTGTGGCCCTGCCTTTATTCCAACATCTGGTACCGTTTCACAGGGTACATCACATATTCTTGATTTTTATTTAAATAACAGCATGTGCTGCTAGCTTCACAAAAAGTTGGCAGAACAACATCGAAATGCGGTATTAAACACAATTTACATATTGCATTCACTATTTCTGCACCTTTTGTTTTAGAGATACATACATACGTAACAGGGTGATCGATTTATCATAGAAAGTGAGTTTTTCTCAGAAACGGATGAGAGAAATTAATTTTTACGAGAGGTAAATTACTTTTACTAACTTTCACTCAAAATTAAGGCGAGAATAAAAAATGTCTTAACGACGCTAAGCGTCGCGACGCCTCAAAAACATTTTTTCAGCAACATGCCTTTTTTATTTTACCATTATAATGAGGTATATTAATTATGAGCTTTTCTATTTAATATTTTTTTTATCTCGAATATTTAAAAAGTTATGGTCGATTTACTATTGACTGCCCTATATGTTTTTCTCGTAAACTGCTAGCTGAAGGAATATAATTAATTTATGTGTAAGAGTATTTCAATTCACTTGTTTCTACTAAAAGTTACCACATAAATAAAAATATATAGCTTAATAATGCTAAGTGGCGGGACATCTAAAATTTTTTCAGCAATATACCTATTATTTGTATGACTTCGTAAAAATGTTTTTGATTTTTGCATTTGTTTTATATAGTTTTTTTTTTTTCAAATTTCCATGATTTTATGGCCACTTTCCTGGTGAGTTCCTGTAGAGTAAATATTGCAACATTTAATATTTAAATATTGCAACATTATTTTTTTATTTTGGGAATCGGTCATAACTTTTGAAATAATGGAAATATAAAAAAACGATCATGAAAAAAGGTATATTGCCAAAAAAAAAATCGAGGCATCGTGATGAAGAAGGCAGGAACTTCCGGCTTTAGTAAAAGCAAGTAAATTGATATACTCTTTACAGAAATTATATTCACTTAGCTAGCAGTTTATGAGAAAAACAGACACCAATAAATGTAATAAAAAGAGCATTTTTATTAGGCCGTTTAATTAGCTTTAAATTTTATCATCAGCAATATACATATACCTACATGTTATGCCACATTTGTTCTTTTAACTTGATTGACATGTAGGTGCATCAAGGGAAATTTTCATTTTCTATTACAACTTGTTATTGGTTTAAAAAGCGTTTCATTTATGTACGTATGTGGTCAGTTTAAAGGTAAAACTCGTTAAGTAACACCAAACCTATTGTAAGAAGACTGCCATCGTCTAAAAATAGAAGAAAAAAGTTGCAATAAAATGAGTGACAGGCTAGTTAAAAAGTAATATTAAATACATCTTTTTGGAACTTCCTGAAATAACTTTTTCGTCTCTTGTTTTTAGAAAATCGCAGTTTTTTTAAGAATTGATCAAAATTAATCAATTTTAAGCGTTTTATCTTTAAACCAACGATATGTAGGTATGTACATGCATATAATTATATTTTTCATTTATCTGCAGTCCTAAGGAATTTTCGCAACTGCAACGTTGTGTAAAGATATTATTTAGCTTAGTTATTATTACTTTACCTTCATTTTATTTTCCTAGTTTATTTAAACGTAATGGTATTTAACGAACTCCATAAATTACTTCTTTGTTCATACTTATTTTTAAAGTAGTATTTTTACAGATAGCCCTTGCATTATTGAGGTTAGGAAGTCGTAGGTGCCCACTGCGCTAATTCAACTTTTATATAAATTGTATATAGAGCATTTCTACTGCTCATGACTTCATGACAGCTCTTGTATTTTTATTCTTAGAGGACAGCAAAACATATTTTGAAACATACATGTCTATTCGCCAGTTCATACATGTTATTGCATATTTGAAATTTTCATAATTTTCTGAGGTCAGTGATACCAAACAACTTCCGGTATATCCCAAACTACCAGAAAATGGCCAGTATCTTAAATGTACAAAGCTTCCCCGAAAATGACTAGATATAAATTTTCAACCCTATGTCGTTTTAATTCTCCCAAAGCGTTTAATACTTTTAACACTCCTCTTGAAGCACCATGTACGTACTATGTAGATATTTATTGTAAACGTTTAGGTAAAACGTATCACCATTTAAGTTTCTGTGTACCATATATTATGTACCATACTACTTAAAACTTCATTATGATATTAAATTTTGTATTCTTAACTTAATATTCAGCGATTCAGTGTGTGGAGGGCAATGCTCTGAATACGGTATTAGTCACGTGGTTCTGAAAGACTGGGCAGTAGCTTCCACCGCTGTTAATCTGTTGTACGCTTATTTTTTAAGTAAACCATTTCACGACATTAATTCAATTTAAACGTTCGCAAAATATAACAAGAATGTTTTGTTAATCAAATAAGTTTGAGGTGATAAACTTATCTTATTGTCTACAGTTAACGGTAGCAGTAATAAATGGCTTACTCTTATTTTTTCCGTTTTTATAAGTAAGAAAAAATATTTAGTGCATTCTACTCCTAGAAAAAACATCGAAAAAAATCCTTCGTTTGGGACTAGTTTTCATTATCTAAAAGAAGCTTGCAAAATTTGAATTTAATTGATACAGTAGTTTTTGCTATATTTTGGTCACCGATTTTGAAAGTTTAGACTATATATGTTCATTGTAAAACTCGCACAGGGTCGTCAATTCAGGCTAATGTTACAAATTGTAACCAAAAAATATTCATTTATATTGACTGAATATTTTTTATCTCTACTCTGAAGAATTGTGCGAAGTGTACTTTAGCCGTCTATAATTCCATCAGTTTTAGTGAGATGTGATTAGTAAAGCTCGGAGGTTAATAATAGATGCCTATTTTACCAGTGGCGACTCGAGGATATCTATCAGTAACGTTACGAAATATTAAACGGGTCATACCTAGGCTTCGGAATGTTTGTCTTGCCGCATGTAAAACTGCGCAACTACGCGTACTATTGCTCATACGCGGGCTCTGAAGCGTTTTCGGGAAGGGCCAATGCGGTATGTAGCACGGGTAAGAAATCCACGTGTATATAATGCACAATGTGCTTAAACAATACGGTTTATACTGTCATTACCATAGAGTTTTATAGTTCCCAGCCCTGCGTTGCCGCACACATTTGTCATACCTTATACATGTGGGGTGATTGTTGTAGCCCAACAAATCGGCAAAAGAACTATACACAAGACACATAACTGGTATACAAAACGCTATAACACAGACGTGTCCGTACTGCCATTCGAGTTTCCATAAATTATTAAAAAACTATTCCATATGTTCAGGAGTTAAGCTCTGGCGCCTGTCACTTAAAATCCACTTATAAGATAAAAAAAGCGTTCAACGGCTGCAGACGTAACTGGAACATATTTAAAATAAGTATTTAAGTTTTGTATGGGCACAAGTAAGTAAGTTTTGTATGGGCACATTTATATCTTGTTCAGACACATCCACTTCTTTGCCTGTAAATAAATCCACAATATGATAACGTGGGAATGTCAAGGTTAGTAACATCCGTTGTTTCATCAATACTAAGACATATACAGTAAACAACGAAAGTTATCATACACCCACTTTTTGAAGTTTGCTTAAATTCTGATAATTTTTGTATTACAGCCTTGATTTTTTTTGCTTCTGACAGGATGCTTTGATATTTTCTAACCGTTGAAGGCGTAGTTGTGTAAAAGATATCCCTAAAAAGTAAAATTTCAATGTTTTCAAAGAAACATAAATAACTTCGAAAATAGTAAATCCCTTTCGAAGTTATTGGACTCGTATTAAAGAGAAATCTTCAGTGTATCTATTTGACTAACTGAATCATTTTTGAAAAAAATTTCCTAGACATGAATAAAATCTAAAGTTGAACCAAAAATATCACGAAAATTCAAAAAAAGCCCTGTATGCCACACATTACTCCAACAAAAATTTAGGATTAACATCCCTCTAGATCTCTCTGTGTTTTATTAAAATTTCAGGAACAGTGATTTTTACGGAAACGATACTAAGGATGGTAGAATTTTGAATTTACGTGATATTTTTGGTTCAACTTTAGATTTTATTCATGTCTAGGAAATTTTTTTCCAAAATGACTCAGTTGGTCAAATAGATACACTGCAGATTTCCCTTTAATACGAGTCCAACAACTTCGAAAGGGATTTACTATTTTCGAAGTTATTGACGTTTCTTTGAAAACATTGAAATTTTACTTTTTTTAGCGATATCTTTTCACACAATCGACATACCGCCTTCAACTTCGGCTTATTAGACGCAGAATATCACAAGCTATAATCCTGTCAGAAGCAAAAAAAATCAATGCTGTAATACAAAAATTATCAGAATTTAAGCAAACTTCAAAAAGTGGGTGTGTGATAACTTTCGTTGCTTACTGTACATAGGTTTATCGTGCAGTTCCGATTTTTTTTAATGTCCTCGTACAGTGATGCTATGTATAATCGTCTGAGTTGTTTCTGTAGGCAGGCTAATTTCGCCGTACTTCCACTCGCAGCGTTCTTGACACATTGTCTGAACTCGGGATGATCTAATTTTACGAATGGAATATACACTACCGCCATTTTGACTAAATCGAAATTTAAAATTCGAATTTGTGTGTCTGTCTCGCGCACTCACACCTTACACGAACTTTATGTTTGTCTGTAACATGCTGCAAAACAGCTGTTGTTACGTGCCACGTGAGTATACTGTCACACACGGTACAAAATTCCAGAAAATTGTTTTCTCTTTATTCCAACGCTCTACCATAACACGCGACGGACGCTGTGCCGATATTTTTACAAATTTATTCGACGTTTCGTGCACATGAATGATGATTCATCGACCACCGTAGAGGAAATAATACTAAATAAACAAGTGTACAAGTTGGTGGTTGAAGTGGGGCACAGAACACGACAGACGGGTTGTATTCTGGAATACATATACCTAATGGCTTTATTTGATTGACCTACGATTGTACTATGTACATACATACATATACTAGGGTAGGAAATTGTAGCATTACATATTGGCGATACATGTGTAGAAGAGAATAAGTTAAAAGACACCACTAAGGACAGACAAAGACAGTTAGATGCACCAGTGTTTCACGCTTGTGTACTTATTAGAAACGTATGATGTAAAACGTTACCTGCGCGTCAGAAACTGGAATGTGGAGGTGGATAGACACCGCCCATCACCTAACGAACTTTAGTGAGTACTTCTCAGTACTTTTTCGCAGCGGTGAGAGTGCACATCGACTTAAGACGTAATTCTGACTTAAAATTATCCCATACACTGTGGGGTTATCACACAAATTATCCCACACACAAATTATCCCAAGTGTACGAACATAATTGTATTTATTTTCAAATTTTTGTATTGCTTAACTAACCAGTCTGCAAGAAAATAAAATTGAAGTTCTATAAAAAAATAAAAAGATATAAATATAAATCAACCCGGTTATAAGACAAAAAGAAAGAAAAATTCCTATTGAATAAGTGGTTCAAAATGTCGCCCCTTTGTTCTTCGCAAAACCCTGGTCTATCGTAAAACTCAGTTCTTACGTGTTCTAACATTTCTTAAGCGTAACAATTTAGGACTGGTACAATTCTGGCCCGTAAATCATTTAAATTTCGTGGTCTTTCATGTTCATGTCCGTAAACATTTTGTTTTGTTTGTTAAATATTTGTTTGCATTTCAGGAACCGTTTATAAAAAATGGCCGAACGATGGAATCGCCTAAAATACCAACTGCGTACGCAAGGAATGCTCGAGTGTTTTTTTCCGTAGACCAATAACGATATAATAATTCAATTCACACGTGCGCATTATAATTTATGGGCGGGGCGTCCCGCCTACATATTGTATTGCTACCCTATCACGAAAGACAGAGAATAACGCCTATAGAGTTTTAAAATGACATGTTATGGTGGGTTCATGCAGAAATTTTTAGTAATAAGAATAAGAATAGTAATAAGCATAAAAGTTAAACCTTCGTTTTATAATGACCCAGTTCATGCAGCAAATCCTTATTTTTAAAATTATTACTAAAAATTATGTTTACTGCATGAACTGGGTCATTATAAAACGAAGGTTTAACTTTTATGCTTATTACTATTCTTATTCTTATTACTAAAAATTTCTGCATGAACCCACCATTAGTCTGGCAACTAGGGATATAATATTTCTCTGTCAGTTCCTCTATCTGTCAGAGTTTATTCTTTTCTTATTTATTAATGCTCGGCTTTGAAATCTTGCACTTTCCTATAGTGTAGAAGTTGACGGATGTACTTTATTAATGTGGCAAATGTGGCAAATCTATTATTAATCTACGAGCTCTAGCGATTAGATTAACATCAAACTTTCAAGAACCATTTTCCTGGCAGACAGAAAATGTCAAATTCCGAAAATCAAATTTTTCGACGAGAGCACGACCTTCAAGTGTAATTTTATTCACTAGGGAGAGTTATTGGCTTATACACGGTGTCAATTTGAAAACTTCCCACCCTTAATATCGCCCTTCCACTAAATAATATTGAAAATCGGAAAGAGACGTCAATTTTATTTTCAATGAGGATACTTGCTTCTGTTCAAGGGTCGGAACCAATATCATAATATCACTTAAATAAAAATAAAAAACAATAATATTCCTAAATTTATTTACTAAAACGATAATTAACTAAATTATGTTTATAATTTTTGGAACGCGATTTATTGAAAACTACATACTACCAAAAAAATAATAAGTTAAGGTATTATTGGAAAGAGAATGAAAGACCTTTAAAATGATCTTTGAGTTGAGATGAAGGCTGCAAATATTTAATAAAGGTGTCCCCCTTGAATAAAGTGACC
This sequence comes from Aromia moschata, assembly GCA_029963805.1. Taxonomy (NCBI): domain Eukaryota; kingdom Metazoa; phylum Arthropoda; class Insecta; order Coleoptera; family Cerambycidae; genus Aromia; species Aromia moschata. The sequence continues at coordinate 303,204 of JAPWTK010000469.1, forward strand.
AGACGTCCGTCATTCAGAAAGCTTGTCCGTCTTCAAGAGCAGTCCGTCAAACTGTCCGTCATTGAATTTTTTTATTAAAATGTCCGTAATTACGTTTTCTAGGTTAATCTGAAGACGTATCTAGGTTAATCTGAAGATGTGTCGATTAATTACTGTGTAACATGTAACTTTAAAATAATAAAATCAAAACATATCAAGCATTTTCTTTTAATGTAACTCATATCTTTACGTCTCTTCTTGCACCTTAGGCCTTAGTTATACTAGTATGTTGTACTAGTATATACTTAGGACTTAGTTATACTAGTCCACTTAGTTATACCTTATTAGTATGTTGTATGTTGCTACATATTTTGTTTATTTATTTAGTCAATCTATTTATATCTACTATGTTTAAAACATCGATGTTTTAATTTCGATGTAATATTTTCAACATCGATGTTACTTGTAAACATCGAAACATCGTTACGTAATACGTATCCCACAAATATTATTTAATTTTTCAGTACGCAAGTTTTTAAGTTGCTAAAAAAAAAAGAAAAAATTACTAATTGATTCGTTTTACTCTTTGTACATTGTGGCTTACGCCTCAAGGCAGTAAGTATTAAATTCCTAACAAACATGTATATTGTATAATAACAGGTAACAGTTTTTAGCATTAGAAGTTTAGTTTATATAATTATTTCTATTAGAAGTTTAGTTTTCTATTTTTGTTTTACGCATTCTGTTCTTGTTTTACTGCAGAACAATAAACATTTATTTATTTTTATTGCCACTTATTTTTATATCATCTACATAATATATGCAATAATCTGTATCGCAATCTGTTCCTATTTTCTAGTTTCTACTTCTACAAAACTATACTCTTTTTTTCAGAGAATATAAAAATTAAAGTCACTTTATATATATTAATTTGAAACATCGATGTTTCCCAACATCGATGTTTTTACTACCATCGATAGTAGGTACCGATGTTGAACATCGATGTTTTTAAAAATGTGCCCATCCCTACAGCCAAGTGAGTACATATTTGTACTTGTTTATATCCCCCATTGAAGTTTTGCCCGTCAAGCAATTACAACAAGTCCAATGGCGGCTGGTAAAACTTAAGATTCTCGTATCTTCTAAATAGAAGACGAAGCTTCACATAAAAAGTTTTCAAAAAACTAGTATGCTTCTCCAGATTATCTTGGAAAGCCTGCAAAATATTTGCGATTATTTTTCATGATCACTAAGTAAATACAAAATATATTTCTCATTCTCATCTCTCTTTATTTACTCATGATTTTTTTCGAAATTTCGAGATTATTAAGTTACGGCATTTTGAATTTGTATTTCATCCCAGCATTTGTATTTGAAATTTTAAAATTAGCTGAATCTTTAACTAAAATAAAAATTTTGCAAAAAATCACGAGAATACGAAATTTTTATTTTCACAAAAATATTTGGCAAATATTTTGCAAGCTGTTTATAAGATCTTATGGTGAGGCAGACTTTTTTTTAAAATTGTTCGCATGTTTCATTTGAAGTTTCTTTGCTATTATAGCCTTCTACTTGGGTCTAAAAATCATCCCCTAAAATATGATGCGAATCCCAAGCTTTTGATAACAAATATTTTGTACACGTCCAGAGACACAGAAAGTTATGTATATTATTTTTTGTCCAGATTCTATAAAATCATGAAATCTGTTTTTTTTTTTTGGTGAGCTAATGGAGTAGCTTTATTTGTCGTCCGCTTTATAGTTATCGTAATAAAATATAATGTTTGTTTTCTGTTTTATAATTAAAAATGTAACAAATAACAAGTCTGGTTATATTGACCCGAACAATACAACTGTATACTAAATTTGAACAGAACAGCAGGATTAAGAAGAGGTTAAAATGTGCGTAACATAAGTTATAAACAAATAAAAATGAAGATGCTAATGAGTAAAAATCACATTGCCACATAGAATGTGGTTATAGAGTAGTAGTTACGTTATTACGTACATAGGCGTATATTACATAAATACTGCATTTTAATGTCAAGTATTAGGTGAATTTACCTACAAGAAACCCATGTTCCCTCTTGGTGATCTGCTTACAGGTACAGCCTAGGTGCCTAGGATTGGTTGTACGTAGGTAAATTCGCCTAATTTTGACATAAACGCAGTAACAAACAAAGAAATTGAGGTGGGAAGTATACTTCTCACCGCCCCTGAAACGGTTAATCCGAAGGCAACAATACTTGAATATCCCACCATATTTTTTTTTTTTGAGAAATACATCAGCCACAAATAAATCACCTGTGGACTGCCACCTTTCAGAACACCTTTTTAAAAAAGATGATGCGATCCTATTTAATTACATTTGATTTTTAATATTGGCTATCGATGTTTCGTTGTCCTTATTGTACTTATTGTACCTTATGGACTGGGAGTTGAATTTTAATATTAACCTTCTAATAACCTGTAAGTTTAGTGATTTATTTTCAATTAATTATACTTCAGTAATGTTACATTTTTCCTTTTTCCTCAGAAGAATTCCAGTGATTCATAAGTGTTGTTACTGTTTTTTTTTTATATTGCGGTATTGCCAAGTTGCGGCACTTGGCAATATGAAAATGAAATCCTGATCCTGAAAATGGTTTTTATAATTTTGTGTTAGTAGGAATTACTTTTTTGCTTAAATATTGAGTTTGCTAGAACGAGACAATTGAGGGTTGTACTATTGAAATAGCACAACATACGATATGGCTGCCATAAGAACAAAATAATTAGTGCCATTAGTGATGTTTTCAAAAAAGTCGAAACCTTAATTCGATTAAAGAATTGAAATGTCATCAAAATGTTGCCTTATTAATGTATTCATTCTAAGCGGCGTTCAGTTCATAAAGTCTCAACTTTGCTAATTTAACCGTTTTCCTGTCTCATATAACACGTATATACGAGGTGTGTAAATTAAGTAATTAGAAGTAATTTTTTAGTTTTTTATTCGAATAGAATTACAATTCAGTTTTGTCTTCTTCAAAATAACTTCCTTGGAAAGCCACACAGTGCTGGAGACGGTTCTTCCATTCCTCATAGCAGTGCTGGAACTCATACACTAAAATAGCCTTCAGCTGTCAGCAGTCCCAAAATGACGTCCCCTTAAAGTTATTGTTCAATCTCGAGAAGAGAAAAAAGTCACAAGGACTCGTGTCAGGCGAATAAGGAGGCTGAGGAGCCACAGGAATGTTTTTACTGGCTAAAAACTCGTTTACTGAAATGGCTGTGTGACAAGATGCATTGTCGTGATGCAACATCCAGTGTTGATGTGATCCAGATGTGGACAATTCCCTGGCTATCAAAAAAGCAAATCACCATGCATTTGATCTTCGACTTACGCATTCTTGCTCTTTTGGGTCTTGGAGAGCTTGAGGTGTGCCATTCCATGCTTTGGCGCTTGGTTTCCGGATCGTACTCAAACACCCAAGTCTCATCACCAATAATGACACGTTTCATAAAAAGGGGATCTTTTTCAATATATTCCAAAAAGTCGAGACACATTTCTCTCCTGATGTTCTTTTGTTCCTGCGAAAGGTATTTTGGAACTATTTTTGCGCAGATTTTTCGCATCCCCAATTCGTCAGTCAAAATCTAATGAACAGTGTTGTGATTCATATTTAACTCCTCCTCGATCATTCTTGTTGTCAACCTGAATCTGATCTGAACGAGATCTCATATTCTATTGACATTTTCATTGGTTCTTGAAGATGAAGGCCTTCCGTTACGTGGTTCATGCTGACTCATCATTCTGAGAATGTGATTCTTTTAATACAAAAAATGTTTCGTTACAAGCTTTTTGGGAAGTCCAAGCAAAGCTGTGATATTAATTGGAAGCTGGATTTCACACCCTTTTAACTCATGTACTTATGTACATATCTGTAAAGTCCAATATAGCGTGTTGATGATTATTACATTCAAAAACCACACCATCTATGGTGAATTCTCGCTTGAAACAAACAACATTATCGAACGAAGTTTTCTATACGATATTGGTTATTTGTTTGTTCATATTGCTATTTCAAATGAGCAGTATTTTAATTCTAATGCAAAAATAATAAGTCGTTCAAAAGTATGTCACGATTTCGTGCGTGAAAGCGCAATATCTTCATTGTTTACTGTTATTGTTGTTTACGAAGAATGAATACTGAATACAGTGTTGGTCAAAAATATAAACACAGTAAAGTATAGAAAAAGAAGCTTTAATTATAATTAAAGCTTCTTTTTTAAAATATTTGGTTTTCTCCAAACTAATACTCTCTCATCTGTGCGGAATATATTAAATTTACTTTCATTACACCATAAAGCTTTATCCCAGAATTCAGTATCGTGATATGATGGTAAGAGTATTAGTTTGTAGAAAACCAAACAGTAAAATGGATGTAAAAAAATGTACTACTTTAATTAATTATATTGGCAATGTTCCACATGCACTAGACACAGTACCACAGTCCTCAGACTTCAATTCATTTGAACATGTTTGGAGGGAACTGGAGAGGCAAATTCGACAACATGCGCTTTAGAATGAAAACATGAAGACCGAGCTGAAACAAAAGCTGCAAGACCAGTGGCACAAAACTGAACCGCAGTTTACTTAAGCACTAGTACACTCCATGCCTAAGTGTTTAAGATACATTCTTAAGAGGAAAGTAAAATTAAAGACCAAACAATTATTAATGTAAGTGTGTTTATACATTTAACCAGGTCTTTTCTGTGCTATAACACATTTTTCTATCATTACGGATAATAGAATGCCTTGTTCAATTACGTGTTGATAGTATGTGTGTATCATGCACTAAGCTTACTGATATTTAATCATATATCTCCTGTCAATTTGGGTTTTTCAATAATGAAAGGTTATTTTTCCAAACCCTACTGTGCTTATATTTTTGACCACTACTGTACATAGAATTTACTGTCTATTATTGGCACTGGCCAAAATCAATATGTTAATGCGTTTGGTTAACACTGACTTGAGCCAAATTGTTGTTGGCGGTAATTCTGGTTAATGATTGCACAGTTGTATAATAGTATGCATATTATGATACTTGATAGTAATATTGTTTAAAACATTATTTACATTGGTTTTAACGGCGATGAAATGTGAGTTAAAATCGGCCTCTTATTAGACGCGAAATTTAAGTAGATTTGTAGTGCTTCTTTCAATTAATTGATTACACAGCCACACAAAAAAAAAATTCTGACCTGGAGGTCTCACTATGTGTAATTTATATTTTTGGGGTCGCTGAATCCGAATCCGGGTCCGAATCAGTTTCACCCCAGCACGTCTGAGTTTGGCCATAACCTCAAAAACACCCTGAAATTTGCTATATTCGTTAAAACCACGAACCCTATAATACAATAACCAACTGACCCCACAACCTAATAATTCCATACCCCATAGCCACATAACTACATAACCCCATAACCCTAAAACCCGGTAAAAAAAAGTTTCTGACGTGGGGGTTTCACTATGTGTACTGTATGTTCTGGGGTCGCTGAATCTGCATCCGGGGTCAGTTTTATCCCAGCACGTTAGAGCGGCCATAACCTCAAAAAACACTGAAATTCACCATATCCGTAAAACCACAAACCCTATGGCTCTTAATCCTCATGATATTATAATACAATAACCCAATAACCCCTCAGCCACATTCAATGCTGTAATCATGTAACGCAATCTCACAATGAAACTGATTTTACAGTTCTCAAGCAAATATACACCATACAAAAAAATCTATAAATAAATAAATCTGTAAATAAATTAATGAATCTGGAATGCCAGAACTCCGACTGTATATGTACATGCCGTAATCCAACGTAATATACAGGTTGACCCAGAGTAGATTTCCCTTTTCAAAAAATTATAACAAAACTATGTGTAAAGTTATAATAGATTTATTAAAGAAATATGGAAGCACACATATGCGGATTTACTTTTTGAAAATAATATTGTTCATATGCCATAGGAGTAAGGTCAGGAGATGGGGGAAGCCAGTCTATGTTGCCACGTTTGAAGAGCAGACAACCTGGGAAAAATGCACTTACAGTGTTTATGGACAATTATGCCTTATGTGCTACAGCACCATCTTGCTGGAACCAAATCATATCGTCATAGCCTTAAACATTTTAAAAAGCTGGTCAAAAAAAGTTGTGTATCATAGGCGAGTAACGTAAATTGTTCACTGTCACAGCACTGCACAGCACCGCGAGCATCTTCAAAAAAGTATATGGACCAACTTTATCCTACTTGCTGACATTACACACCAAACGGTTACTTTTTTAGAATGCAGCTGTTTGTCATGCTTTTCGTGTGGTTTATAAGCGGCCCAGTATCGGCTATTGAATAAACAAAACGGCCGATACTGGGCCGCTAATAACCCACACGAAAACCATGCTAATTGTCCTTAAACACTGGAAGTGAATTCTTCCCAGGTCATCTGCTCTCCAAACGTGGCAACATTGACTGGCCTCCTCGATCGCTTGATCTTACTCCTATGGATTTCTTCTTGTGGCGATACCTTAAAAGTCGCGTTTACGTTAATTTCCCTGCCAGCATCGCAGAGTTGAAATAACGAATTCGAGATAAAATCACCAATATTCCAGTTGTTTTATGCCAGCCTGTGTTCCAACATATACGCACCTGTATAGAGGAGTGCCTCGCGCAAGATGGACAGCGTGTGAACAATATTCTTTTCAAAAAGTAAATCCGCATATGTCTGCTTTCATATTTATTTAATAAAATATATAACTTTACACATGGTTTTGTTATAATTTTTTGAAAAGGGAAATCTACTCTGGGTCACCCTGTACAACCATTGTGTTATTGTATTATAGGATTATGAGGTTTCGGAGCTATAGTGTTTGTGGTTTTAAAGGATATAGCAAATTTGAGGGTGGTTTTTGAGGTTATGGCCGAACCCAGACGTGCTTGGATGAAACTGACCCCGGATTCGGATTTAGCGACGTCAAAAACATATAGTACACATAGTGAGACCCCCAGGTCAGGAACTTTTTTTTGTGTGGCTGTGTTATCTGCTAAATAAGATAATACACAGTGTGTACCAGAGGCATCATTGCTTTATAGTTCAAACATGTTGCTAATTACACATTTCCAGTTGATTAGCATAAAAATAAATAGATATCTGAGAAACTCGGCCCCACTTTTCAGAAATGGTCCTCAGATATTCTAATTGAGATTTCAGATATTCTTATTGATGAGCTGGTTATCCAGGTCAACAGTTCTGTCGCAGACGTTGAAAACCGATGCCAGAATCCCCCAGGTATACCCGTCATCGGCGACATCGTTGCCCAGATCCGTCTCAGTTACGAGTGTCAAAGGCATATTCATAAAATTTCACCCGAGTCCTCGGAGATGATTTCCAGGTATACCCTTGACCGGTGCGGTCAAGTATAGGTCTAAATCACCTCGAAAACTAATATAAAAGCCATCTCTATAAAATTAGGCTAAACTTCTCGGAGATGATCCCCAGGTATATCCGTCATCGGCCACTTGAATATACAGGTTTTAAAATAAATAGCTGTGGGATATTGAATTCTCATCGGTTATAAGGCTCTGAGCAAAATGTCAACCTTCTAGGACATCTGGCAGAGAGTTAAATTAAGCTTGCTTTTTTGGGCCAGTATACTAGCTTTCCGGTACTCTAAAGGTTAAATATGGGTTGAAAGGTTGCTCGCCACCATTGGAAGGTTTTACACTACTTTCACCAGACCGCATAAAACAGAACAACCCGCTTTACATCGCTTCGTTAGTGACGTCACTTTTGCTCGCTGAAATGAAAGAAATTTGAAACGAACGAACCGTTTTAAAACGTTTCGATGCTGAAAAACAACTTTAGTGTAACAGTAAAGCCCTTCAATTTAGAACAGGACAATAATACGTACATATGTAAGTGATATACACAAACATGTAAATGCATGTATATACGCATTTTGCGGTTAGAAAAGATAAGTCAAACAATACATAAATAATGTTGTAGCTACACTTTTCTTATCATTTCCTTTGTCACGATTTGAAAAAAAGCAACTGATCAATATTATAAGTGGCTGGGCGTCTAGAAGTAATTTAAAATCAAATACATTCTTACAGTTATCATTATTATCACGTTTTCATGACGTATATGGTAAATCAAATAAGTGTGGGTGTAAAGGTACGATAAAAGTGTATTTCTTGAAAATCGCCTTATACGTAATTATTGTAGAGGATAAATTATTCTTTAACTCGTTCTATTTCTATGAAGTGAGGTTTAGTAGGAAGAAGTATTTGCCCTGTCAAGGACACGTTTTTTCCATAAATCTTATAGAGGGTGCTACACGTTGTTAATAGGTACAATCTTATACCTATTAAGCATTTTTGGAGAACTACAAATAATACGAGGCTGAAAATTTGTATCTGAGTGTTTTCGAGGATACTCTACACATCTAAAATAAAGATGACTTTCTGACACTTCCGGATATACCTGTTGTTTGTGAATATTAACTCGTTATTTTAAATGGCACGCTATATATTGTATGCAACTTTAAAAAAGGATTACCACCGAGGGATGATCCTAAAATTAAAGTGTCTAAAGCGCAACAGCCACAGAGAATTGTTTTTTTTTGCAGCAGTTGGAACTACTTATGAATACATGTTACTATTGCCGAGTGCGCTATGTCGATTCGTCTTGGTTTGGCAGCCGTTATCAATGCAGCTTCCGTCGCCATTTCCGCCAAGTGTGGACTTCGCGAAATCATTAAATTTTTCAACATCAAGATCGAAAACATCATTATCAATGATTATTGGCTCCCTTGTTTACCTCCTGAAGTTTCGAAATCCACAATTCAAAGAAAGTAGGAGGGTCGATAAGGATGGTTTTCCGCCCCCTCTGAAAATGGCTTAGAACGCATGGAATGCATTACTAGAGTCCGTAAAAATAACATAAAGCCAATTTTAATCTAAACGGACACATTCCACCCCCTACCACTACTCTAGAATATCCTAAATAAGAAAATCTATTTACATATATCGAAATTAGCTTAAACAAAATAAATGGAATATGATACTTTTGTCGATGCAAGCAATATCTGGTTGATTCTAAAACAACATTTTTATTCAGACGCAAGGAAGAGATTGGATAACTATCTTACAAGATGGCTGCTGCTGATATCCGCCGAAAAAGACGGAGTGAAGACTATTCTACTGCCTATCCGTTAGTACAGGGTTTGTCCGGAAAGTAATGTCAGTGTGCTTTGAAAAATGGTTTTTATTGGTTCTATGTGTACAAATCTTTAGAAACTTTCAAAATACATTCCTCCTGCGTCCACACATCGGTTCCAGCGGGTCTTCCACGCATCAAAAGCCGCACGGTAGTCGTTTTCCGGAATCGCCTTTAAAGTGTCGGTGCAAGCCTTCTGAATGTTTTTCACCGACCCAAAATGCTGTCCTTTCATTGGGGTTTTGAGGCGTGGAAAGAGAAAAAAGTCTGTGGGTGCCACATCGGGGCTGTAGGGAGGCTGGGGAACAACGGTGATGCCTGCCTTGACGAGGTAATCGGCCACGAGGAAGCAGGTGTGCGAAGGCGCATTGTCGTGGTGAAGCTTCCAAGATTTTGAGATGTCTGGGCGGACGCGATTCACCCTGCGTTTCAGCCGCTTCAGCACCTCGACGTAAAACTTTCCGGTTACAAAGCAATCAAAAAAGACAATCAGCATTGTCTTGATCTTTGACCTGGACGTCCTGGCCTTCTTCGGGCGAGGGAGTTCGACGTGTGCCATTCCGCACTTTGCCTCTTTGTCTCCGGATCCTATTCAAAGACCCAACTTTCGTCCCCGGTAATGACGTCATCAAGGAAAACGGGGTTGTCTTCGCAGGTGTCCAAAAGTTCTTGGCAGGTTTCGACGCGCCTCGCTTTTTGATCGTCCATTAGCACTTCTGACACAATTCTCCGACACAATTTCGTGAACAATGGTTTTCGTAATGTCTAATGTTTCGCAAATTAAACGGATACTTAGACGACGGTCAGTGTTCAACAAGTCACGCACACGTTTCACATGGTCGGAACTGGAGGTTGATGGTCGTCCAGCGCGGTTCTCGTCGTTGACATCTGCCCGACCTTCTGCGAAGGCCTTGTGCCACCGGAAAATTTGCCTGTCCGAAAGACAATCGACGCCGAATGCCTTCTTCAACATTGGAATGGTTTCCGCAGCACTCGTCTCCAGTTTTACACAAAACTTGATCGCCATCCGTTGCTCAAGCGTTGCATTTTTTTCTTGCACCGGGTCACTGTAACGACTCTCAAAGAACGAGTGATGCGACCGCTACAACGACCGGTAGCCAACTGACGCTTGTTGGATCTTGTTGCCAGTTCCCCCCACCACAATCCCAGCACGGGCTAAAGCGCGGGCTGGCGCGTACAGTCTCGGGAAAAAAATTCACTGACATTACTTTCCGGACAAACCCTGTAGGTATACAGATCAGTGGTTTTTGGGTATATCTCAAGTATGGTCATACTACCTCCTACTAGCAATTCGCGGGCAAAACTATTCTGGGTGTACTGTAGTTATTCATACCGTTCCATACTTTAGGCGCGCTCTATATAACCCTATATGTATAATTAACACATTTTAATGGTCATCATTCATTTTAATGATCGCTTGATAATGCCTACGTGGATGACGAACCACTCAACGAGTACAGTGTTTCGATAACAGTGAAAATATACCTTTTTTTTGTTTTTACGCCGAAGGTTTCAGTTCTGTTAGATAAAAGTTGTTTATTATTTTCCAGCTCAAGGGTGTACAGATTATACAGGGTGTCCCATTTTCGATGTTTTCCTTCGAGGTATCTCGGTTATTACGGAACATACAAAAGGTACCATTTCCGTGATCATTGTCTACTTTTTTATAGAGGTAATTAAATTTTGGATACAATTTACAGTTTTTAAATTACAGCGGTTTTTTAAAAAACGGCCTAACCTCCTCTATAACGGCCACAATTTGAATAATTTTGATATTGTTTTACAATGGAAACTCGTAGATCTTTCTATGCACGCATCTAGTTTTTTGCTGTGATTAACTTTTTTGGTTTCAATATATTAGGAGTATATGATATATTTGAATCACTTATTTCAGAAACAACCTAAATCACTTTTTGAGAGTTTTTAGGAGAAGAAAAAAACGTTTTGTAAGTATATCTAAACATTTTGAGTCATACTGTAACTTGAGGTCGAAAGTTTACCACTAAAGTAACAATTTATCATGAACAAAAGCACCCTAAATATTTAAGAAACTTCAAAAAAAAATCTTAAAAAATGGACATAGGTTGTTTCTGAAATAAAACATGAGTTTTGAAATAAAACTTTTTTATTATCAACCTATTTTTATATAATATTATAAAAAATAGGGCTTATTTTGTGCCTTCTTATTTTTGGATTTTGTATTAATTTTTGATGTTTCAATAATATTTTCGTAAAAAAGGTTTGAATTCCTCCACCCATTTAAGCAGAGTTCTTATATGCATTTTGAGTGTACACATTTGAACTGTGAAATTCCTTATAGTATAGTATTATAAAAATATACTAATATCATATACATACGTAGTATTGTAAATTCCTAGCTAGTATATTTTTGTTTAATCCACTATATTAATAATATAATTTTCTTTTATTATAAAATATATATTATATAAATAATATAAATATTTATCCGAATTTCTAATTCCTTTACGTCTTTTAGTAGCAAGATCTCCATCAATAGTGTTTTTAGCACTGTTCGTTGGTTGATAGTTGTTCATAATAGTTACAGAATTAAGTATGTTTTTTCTCTAATAAAACAACTTTTTATAAGCAGCAATAACAACAAACTATTTAAGTTAACTAGACTTACTGTATGATAAACTCAATATGGCCAAAATGTGACAGGTTGTTTCTGAAATAAGCGATTCATTTATATTTTCACATATAACGAAAATCAAAATAAAAAAATCTAGTTAACTTTGAGGTTCCGCCAAAAAACTAAACAAGATTCGCGAAATATTTCTATCTTCTGTAATAACCGAGATACCTTAGAAAAACATCGAAATTGGAGCACCCTGTTCATACACCTTTGATACACAATTGTCATACATTTATTTGATATATCATTTCAAATTTTGGTTTAAAGTATTATTTAAGCTGTGTAAATACATATGTTTCCTTTTTATTACTTTTTATGCGACAGTTATTAAGTTCCTAACCTGCGTAACTTACAAAATACCACTGCATACTTACATATTCTAAATAATTTTTCTGTTTATACAGTCGGCAGCACGGATATTCGTACAAGCAGTACAAAATATGTATAACGTATTGAAAAATATACTGTTATAAATGTTTTATACCAACTATAATAATATGTGCGGATGAATAAATATATTTGCTAACCAATTATAATATTGATTTGTTTTGACGTACATTATTTTACCAAAGCACGCAAAAAGTAGGCGAGCCTATTGTGATCAAGACGTCGCACGGGTATTCGTACACCGCCGTATGTGTGTATGAGATTACCCGAATGTGGACGAATGCATGGGATTCCAACTAGAATTTGGCACTTATGGGTCGCATAGGTGAAGGCAGAACACACGCATGTATAAATTTTAGTGAAATTGGCAAACAATAATGGGCCACAAAACTAAGAATACACCAGTGGAATTAAGAGAATTACAGGTAGTAATAAAACATTTTCGAGATGGAAAAACGTACCGAGAAATCGGTACCCTCGTTAATCGAAGTCATTCGACTATACAATAGTATATCACTAACCTCTAGATGCCAGATGGACTAGGTCCATCTGGCCCGAAAATGTTAAACTTACTTTCATAAGTAAAAATAACCTGTCTCCAAAAGTCTAGAGGTTTATTGCAGTATTTTTGAGCAAACTCCAATCGTTTCCGCCTATTGACCTTAGATACAAACGATTTTTTTCTTGCAACTCTGGAGTGGTAACCATGATGTCTTAAAGCTCTGCGGACAGTGTCTGCACTTACACATTTTCCACAATAAATTTATAATTCTGCTGCTAATTTTAGAGCGTAAATTTGAGGATTTTTTTTCACTTCCCTAATTAACCTCCGTTCCTCCTGTGCAGTAAGCAAAAACTTAGGCCCTGTTTTAGGAACATCGTGAATTCTGTTTTCATTTACAAAACGTTTAATGGTATAGTATTGTACAGTCGAATGACTTCGATTAACGAGGGTACCGATTTCTCGGTACGTTTTTCCATCTCGAAAATGTTTTATTACTGATTCTCTTAACTCCACTGGTGTATTCTTAGTTTTCCGGCCCATTATTGTTTGCCAATTGACTAAAATTTATACGTGTGTTCTGCCTGCAACTATGCGACCCATAAGTGCCAAATTCTAGTTGGAATCCCATGCATTCGGCCACATTCGGGTAATCTCATACACACATACGGCAGTGTACGAATACCCGTGCGACGTCTTGATCACAATAGGCTCGCCTACTTTTGCGTGCTTTGGTAAAATAATGTACGTCAAAACAAATCAATGTTGTAATTGGGTAGCAAATATAATTATCCATCCGCACATACTATTATAGTTGGTATAAAAAAATTTATAACAGTATATTTTTCAATACGTTATATATTTGTACTGCTTGTAGGAATATCCGTGCTGCCGACTGTACATACCTTTTTTTTCTAGTGAAAAGCTATTAATGCAGGTAATATGTTACAAGCAAAAGATCTGCAACCCATTATAATCCAATCCATTCACATGTTTATATAAGTTTATTGCCAAGATTATAAAGATTTCTATAAGTGTAAGAAAAAATAGGAGCTACCATTTAAGAAATATCTATAATAACTAATAACCTTTTACAAAAATACAAAAGTGACTGATGAAAAGTGAAAAATACATTTATTTTTTTCAATATTGTTTTCGGTACGAATAGTCGAATATTTCAAATTGGAAAACAAAAATAAGCCATATTTTCATTTTCAAAGCCTACTTTTATGTTGTTGATACCAAAATTTTTAGTAGCTCATTTTAATTTTTATGAAAAAATTTAAATAACCCCGCAATATTTTTTTCAAAATTTCAAAAAATTAAGTGTACCTTATTCCAATTTTTTGCAGAATACCATATTGTCTCAATATACAGGACGTTCCTTCTGAAAATTTAAAGTTCTTCACGCTTCCGGTAAAACAAAGTGTTATCCAGATGTCTTAAATAGCATAATAACCTCACTTGATTTAAGTATATGAGACGTTCCAAATTTCAAAATGTTCTTCCTAATAATAAAAAACCGACAGGGTGATAATAATATTTCTATCACTATATCATAGTTTTAGGTTATTTTTTATAGTAAAAATAATCTAAAATAATATCTTCACTGTAAATATATGTATAAGATAGTACTCGTATTTTAAAAACTGTTGTATAAAAATATACGTAAATTTTAGGTAAAACTGATACATGTACATTATGTTTTCGTTGAATAAATGTTGAAAGGTCAAAAATTAACAGAAATAATAACGCTGTAGTATATATATATTTTTTTAAATCAGAAGAATTTGTAGATAAATAATTAAGCGGGTCTTTAGTTTTTTTTTATTTTATTTTATTTTCCACTATCCTACAGGTATAAACCTATACCGTAAATTAAGCGGTGTAAATTAAGCGGTTCTTTAGTTATTTTTTATTTTAAACAAGGTTCAAAATTTCCAGTTACATTTCTCCTTGATATTGGAGAATTGTTTGCAAGCAAATTAAGTTTCGTTTTTGTGTTGCATTTGTGTTGTTTATAGAAGAATCGTTCTAACTAAACGAACTATTAACATAAAATAACGAAGGCCATATTATGAGGAATTGCGTGTAATAAACATGTTGCTCTGAACTGTTGCTACGTGCATTTCAAGATTCCCTGTCGCTTGAAAAGAATGCGAGATAGATGCAAGTAGAGAGTTATGTAAAGATTAATTTGCTAAATTATCACTTTATGAATTATTACTTATTTATCAACAATTACTATAAAGTTGGCAATAATTATATAATTCTAATTTCCTTTGAGCTAATATAATTTTTGTGACTGAAAATTTCCTGAATTTCAAAAAATTTGGGAGAAATTTTAAACAATAATGGTATGTGAAAAATACCGTGTTATGCAAATATACCGGGTGACACAAGTACTCCGTTTATTATGTTGCATTTTGCCAACTTCAAATATAAATAACTTATTTGTTTAATTCATATGGAAAATCCTGTATTTTTTCAATCCCAGTTATCCAGAGTTATGTTCTCTTGTTTGCTATATGCACATCATAGGGGTTAAAAAGACAAATATCAGATATACATACGTACAAAAAGTACCCGTAAATTTGGATTCAAATGAACCGCTTAAAAGGAATTGGTAAAATGTTTTTTCCTTAAGGTTGATAGCCCCTTCCTTAATTACCAAGCGGGCTCCTGTTTAGAGCGGGATCTATCACTCAGTGTGTTTACAGCAGCTGTTAGTAATAGACGACCTCGAGTGTGGTCGGCGAATTGTACAATGGGAAAAATAGTAGAAAAACGCGTGTGTGCCGATTCATTGAAAATGTTAAATAAGGCCTTTGGTGGATTCGTGTATGTCCAAAACAGGCTTACGAGTGGTATAAGGAGTTCAAAGTGGGCCGTGAAATTGTCTAAGATTTGCCTCGCGCTCCTGTCGGCCATCGACCTCTACGACAGCCGATAACATCGACAAAATCAAAACATTAGTGCTTGAAAATCGCCACATGAGTGTTAGAGGGTTGGCTCAAGAGTGTGACATATCGACAATGTCAGCTCATTGTATTTTGAGTGATATTTTTTGCATGAAACGCGTCCCTGCGAGACTGGTTCCGAAAGAGCTGAATGTTCTTGAAAAAAAGCGTCGGAAGCAGGTTGCTCTTGACATGGTTTCCGACCGAATATAAGGCCAAAAACTCAATAAATACGATCGACCAACCACCGTATTCAACGGATATGGCTCCATGTGATTTTATTTCCAAACTAAAATTGCTACTACGGGGTCGCTGTTTTGAAACGGCGTCATAGAGGCCATCAAACAAAATTCGCTGAAGAAGCTGAAGGCGATACCTTCGGCGGCCTATGAGCGGTGTATGGAGGATTGGGTCAAACGTTGGCATAGCTGTATTCAACTCGATGGAGCCTACTTTGAAGGGGACAAAATAAATGTTGATGAATAAATAACATTTATGTGCTTTTTTTACAATTTCCGGGTACTTTTTGTACGTAGTAGTATTTTCAGTTTATTCGTTTTTTTAAGACTTGAATCCGCTATGAATGTAAACAGCAAAAATAATTTTTAGGTACTACTTCTATGTTGCATGTGTTTTGTATTCAAAACATTCGAATTGTTATTAAACAGAGAGTGATGCTCAACTCTCATAATTTTTCGCTATATATATTTTCCGTTGTATTTTTTACAGGAGGGTCCTCATAGGAAGGAATCAGGAAAGAGGGGACGTAAGCCAGGCAGAAAATCTTCTGATAAAGTTGACATGAAAGTCAAATTAGGTAAGTGACGGCAGTTAGCTGTAATTAGTTAAGATGGATGTAATTAGTTAGTAGCAACCTAAGATCTTATTCCTAGTAAATAGTTTTAGAAATAAGCAAATGTGTTGTGCATTTACAAATGGAAAAAATATGTATTTATATGACCTTTAACTTTCATTAAACAAAAGTTTAATATACCTCCGACAGTGCCTTGCTATTGAAACGCAGGTTGTTAAAGTTTTCTAAAAAAATAATGTGGCGTAGAGGGATCGGATAGTCTGATACATTACCCCTAACTTATACGCCAATAAGTAAAATGATACTGTCAGATAAAAGAATTACATTTTGTATTTATGGAAAAAAAATGCCCGTATCTGAAATAGATTATTTTTTTAGATAATGAATCGTATTACTTACTTTTCTGCAACTAATATCTATTTGAAACTTACATATATAAAATTAAATACAGCTTTGACAAATAAAAATAGACTAACAGTTAATAATTTGTTTGTGAAATAATCAAAAATTTTATGTCACCAAATTTGTTTTCTCAACTCTTTAAAGTGCCATATTTGATATGAAAATGCTTATCAGTCATGAATCTTTCTACTAAAAAGCATATAATGTTAAAAAAAAACTAGTTTTATTTGTCAGATCTGCTGAAAGCGCGCTCTTAAATTACCAAGTTTATGACAGCACGTCTACAAGCAGTTGTATTAGCCAACCTGTTGCGTGCATTGATTTATTACATCCATTTGTCTGGAAGTACATACATACATATGTATAAAGCTCATACAGTGTTCTCTTTTGTATCTGTTTTTGGAGGGTTGAACAGAAAATGAAACGAATTCAATGATTGAACTGAATGGAATTGACGCGAATACGAATAAATATGTTGACAGATTCACACAGTGATCAAAATTTATTTTTTTTTTTTTTTTTTATTAAGTACATTTATTTTTTCGTTTAATATAAGTGAAATAGAAGACGTATTTTTAATATTCTGGTAAATTCTGAGGGTCTAACAGTCATGTATACAGTGCGGCTCAAAAGTGTCCCCCTCCTTTACCTTTTGATAAGGATTACATTACATTTTTTTTAATTTGGCACACTTTAATAATAGATACTATTTTTTGTCGTAAATTTCATACTCGTGACTTTCTAGATGGCAGCTAGACGCCATTTTAGAAAAAAAAATAATGGTAAGAGGGAGTTGTGTAAAACATCGAAACGTTTCTACATCCACTGTGTGCCAGGGCTAAGGGCGACGATATGACAATTCAACCGACATAGTTGTAACCGGTTTTGCAGTTTTTGTGGCCGATTAAGTACAGGGTGAGCGTTAAAAATAGGAAAAAGTGAAGGAAGCTTACCCGACTGACAATTTCGCGGTTGTTATGATTTGAGGTTTTGCTGACTTATTGATTTTTTCGTTCGCGTTTTGTTCGAAAACCGGGAGGCACAAAAAAAATTTCGCCGCCGATTATTAGT
Organism: Aromia moschata; assembly: GCA_029963805.1. Classification (NCBI taxonomy): domain Eukaryota; kingdom Metazoa; phylum Arthropoda; class Insecta; order Coleoptera; family Cerambycidae; genus Aromia; species Aromia moschata. The sequence continues at coordinate 321,252 of JAPWTK010000469.1, forward strand.
AAATCCCGCAGTTTTGAAGATATGATCGGGGGGAAAAATCGAGTTCGGTCATACCTATTAGAAGTCTGTCAAAAAAGGAGTAAGACCTTGGTGCCCGACTGCACTAGGCGAGAAAATTTGTATTTGTGCCTCTAGAACGTGCAAACCTCCGGGAAATCGAAAAATGTTCCCATTTGTTTGCGTTTTTCCCCCATTAGAAACCCGCCTAAGATGTACGAAAAAGTCGGTGCCCTTTGGATATGTGACACGAAGAGCGAGCTCTCCGATTTTAGTAGTATGGATATTACTTTCAAAATGAGCAAAATTTCCATTATTTAGTAATTGTGAAATTAGTGGTTACTTCCATTAATTGTAAATACTTGTGTAAATCTATTTCTGCGTTTTCTGATGAAAGTTAATGTTAAATAGTTGCTGTATGTTTTCTTTTCTCAGTACTGATAATTATCTAAATACTGTGGAGTTATAACGAGCCATCAAAAAAAAAACGTCATCAAAATTGGCCGAGCAAAAAAAACGTATTTCTATTCTTAATCTTAAATCTACACTAGGCGCAGAAATTGAGGGATATAAAAAAATCACAAACTTTTAGGTGGTTTTCAAAGAGCTGTAACACCCCGTTCACACGACACGGTTTCGATAACTTTATCGAATGGGTAAATGTATCGAATCCCATAGTGGCACATTGTTTTTAAATCTGTATATTCACACGATACGGTCGTTCCCGTATACGGAAAAATTACCGATTCGTTCACACTTGCATTCGGTTGACGCCCGTATGCCGGCATTCGGGAAAAAACCGAATCGGTCGCCAGTGACCAGTGACACATACATACATGTGTATTCAACGAGTTCACGTTGTGACACGATTCGATTATTTTGCAGAACGGGCAGTTGTTTTCTCAATATCTATTTAATTAGCTAGTATTGCTGGTAAAAAGACGATGGACAAAATAAATACGGAGCTATTGATAAGTTTAGTAGAAGTGAGGCCCGTTTTATGGGTCCAGTACCAATACATAACCACAGAGTAAACCATGGTTTACTCTGTGACATAACCACAAACATATTTACATCCATTATAAAACTGATACTAAACAACTACTGGAAATTTTGTGTAGTATTAATGTGTGTCATATACGCAAAATTGTGTAGTTTTGTGTAAAAAGAAATAATACCCGGACATAATTTTTATATCGTGTGAACACAATACCATTCGGCGACAATACCGTTTCGATTAAATTGCCGTGCCGTACCGTGTCGTGTGAACGGGCTGTAACTTGGGGAAAAATGGTCGCAGAGAAAAGAAATAAAAAGGAAATTGAAGCTCCAAGTTTCTGGTTTTTGGACATTGGGTTTAAATCTAGCGTCAGAAGTTTTTTAGTAATCATTAGAAAACCATCGAAAAATAAATTTTTCGAAATTTTTGCTTATCATTTCAAAGGTACACGGCCTTATTTTTTTTTTCGATAATTTCATCACAAATGTCTGTTAGATAATTTAATTATCTTAATTTGACCTATTTTCGAGCCCGGTACGATGATTTTTCATCGTTATCGCTGTTCAAAACAAAAAAGTAATTTTTGACGTTCGTACTCAATTACTTGGGAAATTGTACAGAAAATACAAGTAAGGTTTAAAAAGTGCAAAGTATCCTTTACAAGTTTTAGTGAGGTTTTAAAAAATGTGTTTTTGTTTACTTTTTTCAAAAATTATTTATTTCATTTTTTTTTAACATCACAATGCTATAAATATTATTATAAAAATATAATGTCCGTGGACCATTTAAAAGACAAGCAAAAATTTTGATTTTTTTTTTCTATGGTTTTCATATGATTACTAAAAAGCTTCTGACGCTAAAAAAAATTAAATTCAAAATCCAAAAACTAGAAACTTGGAGCTGCAATATCCTTTTTTTTCTTTTCTCTTCGATCATTTTTCCCGATCAAGTTACAGCTCTGTGAAAATCACCTAAAAATTTGGATTTTTTTTATATTCCTTAATGTCTGCCCCTAGTGAATAACCTTATTTAATTATCAAGGCTATTGCATTATGTAACAACCATTATTTATTTTACAATGGTGACAGCCACTTGTCAAAAATTTGACAACAATAAAGTTTCGCTTCGAGCCTCGACATAACCTCTATTTCCATCTCTCGTTCGTAACCAGATTTCATGACTTTTTTCTTGATGGCTCATTATAAGCATATGTAGTATGTATAGTCTTTCTAAACCCAATGTGAAGAGATATTATTTTTAATTCCTTTGATGGCTAACGCCGCCCAATGGCGTGCATATATCTTTTATAAATTCGAAAATTGTGAAATATTTTGTTTCATTCAAATCAATATAGGAGATTAAAATTAGCCTGCATACAAAACTCTTAATATTTGTAATATAATTTTCTGTAAATAATGCTCATTTAGCCAGACAATCTCAAAAAATTGTCTGTTTTAATAAACCTAGCTGATATACACGTCACTGACGTCTTAAATAAGTAAGAATTCCTAATGTCGTAAATCATTTTAACGACGTCGTAAAATTTTTATGGCACAGTGGACCGAATAAGTATTTAAGGAATGTATTCGATGCGAAGCACAATACTCTAATGGGTCACTGGATATCGTTGGCCGGGGTTCGCATATAGCGAACCGCGAATATATACCGTTGCCGGCTCTTCAAAATTTTCTTAGAGTAATATACATAAAGTTGTTTTAATTTATAATTATTTTTTTCAGTAATTTTTAATTTATATCTGTATTTTCTTTTAATATTTCCAAATTAGCTTTCTAAGAACGTCACGAATTAACAGTTTACTGAAGTATGAAGTATAATTGTATAGTGAGTTTAGCAATTTTAGAAAATATATCTGACAACCTTGCTTTTCTTTTATGTCTTCACATTCACATTAGAAATAGTATACACACATTGTGTTATTATTGCTCTGAATTTAAGCTTCCATAAATATTTTTTGTCGAACTATACGAACCGTAAATATGAAATGAACCGTAGTCAAACTTGAATTAGACTTTACATTAGAATGTGTTTCATAGGAACTAGTGATGTCAAATACAGTTACTTTTTAGTACTCAGAGTAATCGTTACTTTTATACCGAGTACTCGTTACTTTGTATTTGTTACTGAGTACAGTTATTTATGTATACGACGGTACAAATTACTTTTTATCGTTACTAGAAGTACAGTTACTTCTAACTTTGTTCGTCTGAGGAATCCTTTCATTAAAAAAATTGGATTTTATTAACAGTAGGTATCATTCTAAAATATAAGATAAAATGTGTATGTCAATTAAAAACATAATATTTCATTTTTCTCCTGCAGAGTGCACTATAAAAGGTAAATAAATAATTAAATTCTGTGATATACTTATTTCACAATAACTATTAGGTATATGTGTTCATCACGTTGAATAATTACAGATTACCTATTATATAAAATATCCGATCGTATACTAGACACCTTAATAAACACCAATACCACTCAATATCCGAAATCCGCGCGGTGTGGTAAGTTACAGTCAGGTACAAGTACGAGTACGAATACTACCGAGTCCGAAATATTCGTCGTTACATGTAATCATGACTCGGGGCAACGGAGCCAGTTCCAAAGTACTCAGTACTCAGTACCGAATACTTTTTCCAACGATTACTCAGTATCCGTTACTTCGCCAAGTAACGGATAAAAAGTAACGAATAGTTACAATACTGACATCGCTAATAGGAACACATATTCTTATACACATAAAAAAAAAGAATATCATCAAATACTTTTCATGAACCCTATATTTTACGTAGACATAGATTCTTATATTACAAACTGTGTAACATTCCATTCATTCTTTTAAAAAATGCTTATTACATTTTAAAATTGTTAATTTATAGAAATGACGCCATCCATATCTGACGTACAACCAAATATCCTGTCACATTGTTGAGTTCTTTGATATAACATATTTAAAAAGTAGTACTGTGTCTGCTTTAACAGTCTTCAAATCATTTCAGGAAATTCTTATTGCATACATTTATTTTTATGTAATAATTACACGCTTAACTAACTTATACGTTTTAATTTTCTCATAGTTTCAGAGATATGAATTTTTATATTTTATATTTCTTGTAAAAAAAAAAACAAGTTGAACGTGTTGCTTCTATAGTGAATAAATTCATAAATACATAAATTTATAATGCAATATTGAGCTTTCTGAAATATATTTGAGTTATTGAAGTATTTTCACCTTGAGTCGACTACAGATGTCAATATGTGAATATTTTATTTTATTAAGAATTATTTAAAATTTTCGGGTATAAACATATCATGTTACATTATTCTAATCGTCTTAAGTCTGACTTGTTATATAATCCATAGAACGTTGTATTGTTTAGTACTGAAAATATGATCGCTACCTGAAAGTAACAGTGAGATAAACCCGAAAAAGTCGATTTTGAGTATAATGTGAAAATCAATATTATTTATGTCCATTTAAAATATAATAACTCTTTCTGCCTAAATTGATTCATGTCACATCAAAATAAATTAATTCAATATTCTATATTAATAGATTTCGATATATCTAACACAAAAATGTAATTTATCTAAAAACAAAGAGTTTGGCTTTATCCCACTGTTGCTCTCAGGTAGCGATATATGGCGGACCTGCGGCATATGGCGGACTTATTTTCAAGATGGCTGCACGTCCAGTTATACCGGAAGTCGGCAATAACTTCCTTATTTTAAAATGAAATGGTACCTTTTTTATTGCATATTTCGATTCTTCATGTTTCCATGAGATTTCCCTATACCTATCTTTTACCGATTTTGAGTTATTTTCCGTTTTTTGAAATGTTCATTAGCGCCATTACCTTTGAACTACCACATTTGTAGTTTTATGATTTGGAACCCAGTTCATATTGGGCGGACGGAAGCGAGGGCAAGACTTTAGTAGTCTGTTTGACTCACTGACCTGTATATTAACTGGATAGGCAGTAGAATAATCTCCACTCCTCCTATTTCGGCGGATTTGAACAGCAGCTATTTTATAAGTCAGTAAGGAACTCTGCGTCAGTCAGCTGGTCGTGTTTATAAATAGTGTAAAAATTGTTTGTGATGGTTAAGTGCGCGTATTACGGTGTTGAGTCGGTGAAGAAGTCTGGACGAACATTTCATAGGTAAAGATAATTTAACATCAGTTCATCATCCCTGGAAAATGTCTTGAAAATAAATATATATTACATAAATCTCTATATTTAAGTGTCTTTATTTTATATGTATAATGTAGAATAATATTGTTCATTTACTTTTCTAAGAATCTTGTTAAAAATAGTTCTTCAGCTCAAATAGTATGTAGTTACAGAGGTTTCCTCTAAAAGATTTAATCCAAATGTAAACTGATGACAAAGGCTGTGAAGTGTTTTATTCATTATTATTATTATTACCCTGAAACCCTTCCTTTTTTATATTGTATGTTTTTTAAATAATTTCTAAAATGTTCTTTGTGCACCGAAATTGCTTCACATTAAAACATCACTGAATGCTTAATAGAAAATAAAGCAATTATAACAATATCATGAATTTACTCCATAATCAGATCATCACACTATAATCATATTAATACACATCACTTACTCGCATTCAAATACGCGCGGATATGTGATCATGTGCATAGTGCGAAAACCGGTCTGCTGTGATTGTTTCCTTACTGTCTTAGAAAATGGTGGACTTTCAAATTTTCCCCCCACTTACGTCCTACTGCCTATCCAGTCCAGTTAGTATATTATTGTGATTTTACTAAACTACGATATATTATGTAATGTGTGCAATATGGGGGACAGTGCTTATTAATTACTTACTCTGTTTAGATAATGTATTTATACATATGTTACATATGTTTTTTTTTATTCCAGAACGCAGTCGTCAAAGTGCTAGAGAATGCAGAGCCCGTAAAAAATTACGGTACCAATACCTTGAGGAACTCGTTTCAGACCGAGAGAAGGCTGTCAATGCTTTAAGAAAGGAATTTGAACAGGTATTTTTCTTAAATATTGGTTAAGAAAAGAGATGGAAACTTTTACAATGTTGGATGGAAGATTTTTCAAATTATTATTTTAATAATATAATGTTTAACGTTGAACTTATTTAGTGGGATATCTCATCTTCTGTTGAAAGCCAGCTGCAAAAGTATTAATAATGTCACATAATAATAGTCAGATCAGTATAACAGTCAGATATCTGAAAAACAATATATACATATATAAGTATAGTTGGACGAAATTCATAGGTAAAGATAATTTTAATCATTTAAGTGCGAACAAGACGATCTTGAGCTAATCTTGCACTTCCTAACCTAGTTGAATTTTTGAAAGGTTGCAAATATGTAATAAACAATAATTAACTAATTAAATTACAATTACTAAATTGTAATTTAATAAATTGCTGGATGCAGATAGGCAAACGTACTAGTTATTACATGTACAGAAAAAAAAAAAGAAAAACAAACTGCATGTATGAATTGTAAAAGAATATTTTGTCAGATAACTATAGAAAAATTTAAATAAAAATTTTTATTTTTGAAATAATGTTCTCAGCTCGTTCGTTTGTAAGAAAATACGCCTTGAGGGCTCCTTTTCTCAGCTCTAATCGTTAACAATTAATGCGAATAAATGGTCATTAGATGACTACGTATTTCAAGTAAGTACCTACTATATAAAATTGTCTTGCTAAACAATATTTCTAAAGGCAATAGGACTCACCACACGCAATAGGACATTCCGGTTTCAAATGAAAATATCTGAAACAAAAAGAAAAATATATTAAAGTATATTTATGAAGCTGAATGAAATATTAAAACTAAAATTTGGAAACTGTTTGAATGTAAGGTCAATGTTCTCATTATTTTTCATTAAACTTGAACATAAAACAATGTTTAGTTCAATCTTTCTAATCAATGAATCAACTTTATTGTAGTTCAGGCAAGAGCCATGAATTAATATGCTGAATATGTGTGCAAAATTTTAGCCCAATCCAATGAGTAGATTTTCGTTTAAGGTCACCCATAAGAAAAAAATATTATTTAAAGAAAACGGGTTTAACTTTTCTGTAACACAAAATCACTCAGTATAACATGAACGTAATGGTACTTACATTTAATCTGCAAGGTTTGAACCATAACAATGACCTTCCTCTTCCTTATTGAGATCTTCCATCTAGAACCCTTAAAGGATTTCCAGTATGCAATATGTATGCAATTTGTTGTTGCGACAAAAGATCCAGCAATTTGTATGTGTACAATAAAGGTTTTTGTTCAATTCTCACCTTACAGTTCTGTTAAAGAAAATCGGGTAGGTAGTAAAAACTAGATATTGTTTTTTGTTGGCTACAAATTGTGGTGGTAGGCAATAACCTAGTTCATTAACTAGGTTGACATATGTACAGTGTAGCCCAAATTGCAGAAACAAATTATATGATGGAATGGAAACCATTTTTTCGATGTCATTACAAAATTATACTTTATTTTATATTATGATGCTTAAGAAGATATGATAATTTTAAATTCAAAGACCTTATACATGTATGTTTCTTAACTAACTGACAGTATTGAAGGGTTGTCAACCAAGTGTTCTTTTTTTCAGTACCACTTGTGGGCAAAGAAATTGATGCCGGCAGAATACCAGAAGGAATCCAACAGGCATTGGGGGACCTAATTCCAAAACCAGAATAGTGAATTAACATAGTTTGTGATATTTTACCTATATACAGCTGGTTATTATTAAATTTATATTGTTTTTATCCTCTGAAATATGTATCGTTATACTGTGGTATAATTAATTACTGCTGTTTATTATTTATTGCTCTTATATTTTATGGAAAAATATATTTTGTTTAGTACCAGTTCAGTGTTTTTGTATATATAACAGGTCTTCATTCCAGTTTCAAAAAATTCACTCTGAATTTGCCTCTTTCTACATCCATATGATTTTAGGGAAACATAAGAAAAACAAAGAGGCATGGTCAATTAACAAATATCAAAATAACTAAATCCACTACAGTATCGATGAATTAGCATTGATATTCTGGTGTGCTTTTTAATGAAGCGAAATGATTCGCAGATCCGGATTTAAATGTTATCAGATCTCATCATCAATGTGACTTATTTGATGGGATTGACGTAGAACGAGCGTGTCATATCCCAAGAAGGCATATGGCACCGTTACCTTCGCCAAGGACTCGGCAGTGGCGGTTGGTGATATTTCAGTTAGTCATATTTTGAAAACGATGCAGGGGACCCACTTCACTTTTTAGGTGATGACTATACACCTCTTACAGAAAGGATTTATAGTGAAAAAACCGTCAGCAAAGTTTGCGAAAAAAATTTCAAAAAAACTGCAGGGGAAAAAACACCCTAGGATCTCAGTAACGCTCTGTAGACTATTTGCAGGATATTTTTTTTTTCATAATCTAGAAACAAATACCTATAAGGAGAGGTTTTTCGATTTGTTACAAAATACTTTTTTTCAATAAGTTATGGCCATTTTAGTTTTGGGAAACAAAATATTCTTGTAAAATTAAAATATCCATCTTTTTGAAAAAAAAAAATTGTAACAAATCGAAAAACCTCTCCTTATATTTGTTTCTAGATTATGAAAAAAATATATACTGAAAATATTACACAGAGCGTTACTGAGATCCCAGAGTGTTCTGCAGGTTTTTGAAAATGTTTTCGCAAACTTTGCTGACGGTTTTTTCACTATAAATCCTATAAGAGGTGTATAGTCATCACCTAAAAAGTGAAGTGGGTCCCATGCGTCATTTGCAAGATTTGGCTAACTAAAATATCACCAACCGCCACTGACTGAGCATACTTTAGAGGTCTACAAAGTTCAGCAATTACTAAATATTGAAGAACAGGAGTCCTTCTCCTTTGCTTTGCTGATGTACTGCTTTGGCATGTCGATTTGGTAGTTGCCGACCTTGTTGGATCTTCTAAATTTGTCTAGTACCTTAAAACGCACTAGAGGGCGATGCTGTAACGCTGCCGTTTGCTCTTCTAGTCAGAATATAACCGACACACTCATTCTTCATCATTAGCGGCAAATGTACACTAATGAGAGTAATCTAATAAGACTACAATCCGGAGTTGTGGCTTAAAACGTGCAATTGACGAAGAACAGAATCTTTCTCGCTTCATGTAAGGTTTATAGTATTACTGTTAGAGGGAGCTTTGGGAAAGACATTTGGTGGTTGCAGACCTTGTCGAACCAGCGAAATATGTCTAGTCCCACTAAAACGTACTAAAGGCAATACTGCGGAGGCAATGCCACCATAAGCTTTTTAACGTTTTTTTTTTTTAACATTAAAACTGAGTTTAGAAGCTAACTTAAAAGCTGTGAACTCTAAGCAAACTGTAAAATTCAAAACTGTTTTTGCCTGAAAGATGTCACAATACAGCTAATCTTAATTTTCACTGTACGAAAGAAATAAAATAAATATTTTATTTAATTGGTTTTGGTTCACTTTCCCCAAAGCTCCACTGTCCTTAATGGTGGCTAGTAGCAAAATGGTAGAAATATATTTTCATAAGAATCCACACCAGATTTTAGGGGATTTTTGTTAAACTTGAGTGGAAGGCCAGAATAGCAACAAAAATTCAAACGAAGCTTGAGAAAAATTGTTCAAATCTGCAACACCCCCGAAAAATCTTGAAAACAGCTTTGATTTTTTTTCATGTGAATTTGAAAGGTTTTTTATTGGTACGGTTTTTGGAAAATTCATTTTTCTTAAAAAGTTATAGCTTACAAAAACTTAAAAACAGAAATACAATTTATTTTTCAATACAAGATATTAAAAATACAGTATATTATTATACAACTTCAAATAATAATGCATACCTACAATTAAAAATTTAATGCAATATATTACATTTACTCTATACCCTATTTATAATAAAATAAAAAAACGAAATATAATGTACATTTCAAAATAAAGTTAGTACTCACTTTCAGTATATCTGGGAGTAACAGTAAGTCACTATTATTACATGAGTAGAGCGTCCTTGCAAATCCCCTGATACAATTTTTTAAGTCCATTTATTAATTCCAGTTTAACCAAAACGTTGAAAATGCTCATCGTGAAACATACTGTATATTGGCTAGTGTTTTAAGCCTGCAACCAATTGAATTGAGTGATGTTACGTTAGTTGCCTATCTCAAGTGAAGGGTAATACTGACCTTGACTTTTTTAACGGGCAACAGGAAATCTGTCAAAATATGAACTCGACTAGCGACGTAAGAAAAACATACCAAACGATACTCGGCTGTGTAAGCAATTAAGTTCTGGTACAGTTTTAATTAATACTATTAGGTCAGTTAAACTTCACTTGGTAAGTTGATTTTTTTAGGCAATCTTGAATTAGTCAACTTGAGATACGCCGTCCATAACGTTTAAAGTAAGTTTTTGTTTTTATTTACAGATTTTTAATAACCCTATACCTGTTGTGCCACTTGTTGCAAGCTACTAACAAATTATATACTTCCTGTATAAGCTAACCGACCAGTCGACATGTAATCCAAATAGCTTTACTAAAAAAATAATGTACAGACCTCCACAGAACTCGAATAGAGTAAAAACCATTAAAACCAAATTTGAGAATATAGAAAATAACTTTCGAGGCCTCTAGAAAAGAGCATACAGAAAAATGGACATAGGAATAACTTGAATAATTCTCCAAATAAGACTGAAGATCTCTCTAAGAATGTTGGTTCCTATAGCAGACAAATTCTACAAGGCAAAAATAGTGATCCTGTCAAACGAGTTATCAAGAGGACACCAGCGTTTAGGGTAGACAAGAATCTCGAAAAGCATAGTGATTTCCAAAGAAATTGTTTTAATAGAAGTACCTTATTTGAAAATAAAGTTAAACAGTTCAGTGCCGTAAAATCCAGCTGTGATAATACCAATTTAGTGAGTAAGGAAGTAAACGAAACCAGTAAAAATAAGTTCAATGATTCAGCTAATAATACACCTAGTTTTTCAAAAAATAGCAATTCAAAATTTAAGCCACTACTAATAAAATCTAAAAGTTCTCATGACTTCCAATACATTCGCAGTAGATTTGATAATGGTCTAACAAACCATTTTAAAAATGATAGTGGAAATAAAAATTTTAATGGTGTACATAATGAAAATGAAGACTGCAGTTTAGATGATAAACTGAACGGAATTGACTTGTCTTTACTTTATACAGAGCCAATCCCTAAATCACTTCGTTCAAAAAAATGTTAATGAAAGTGTTTTTATCGAAAACGAAATTACAGAAGACCCTGAACACAAATTAGATAATATTTATAGTACAAGTACTTTAAAGCTTAGTGAAAAATGCCCAGTAAAAAGTGACATAAATTTAGTGGACGAAATCATTAAGAATGATTTAACAGATACTTTAAAGATAGCTTTAAAGAGGCCATTGCCCAATGGTCCAGCTCCTAGGAAACCACCAAGAACTTTCTTCACTCAACACTTGATGAGGATTCAAGCAATGTTGAGAAAAATATTTCTTTCCTGCACTGCCCCAGCAAAGATGTTCCAAAAAAGGTCAACAGTAAGCCCAGGAGCTCTCCCAGAAAAGCCGATCCAAAATACATGCTCAATAAACTTGAAAACGCTTTAAGAAATAATAAATTAAGAGCTCAAGGCAGGTTAAGACCGACATTTCCACCTCCGGCGAAGATAGCGATGACAGTCTCTTATTCAAGAGTAAATCCACCCGTACTTTACCTAAATTGCCTAGTCCTCAAAATGACTTCAATGATAACTCGGCATTTACTTTTAACTGCCTAACTGGATTAAACTGTACTACTTCTACTTATGGAGAGAATCAAGGAACCAAACTCGTCTTTTTTGTCAGCAGTACGAATGAGGAGCCTGTGTATGCAGAACCTTATCATTTTAAAAGAGAACATCCGGATGCAGAAGGTATTACGAGAGACAGATCAGGGAGCAGCAGGAACTGCAGGAACAGTCTGTATTATATGGTAAGTCGATTCATTCCTGATTTTCTTCCAATATTATAGTTTCCAACTGTGTTTATAAACAAAATTTGGTTGGTCCTTTTGTTGTCTATTTTTCTTACAAATTTTTTGAAATCCAATATCTGATTTATACGTTTAAGAAAAAAAAAGTATCAAAGGTGTGGTATTTACAGGGTGTGAGGGTCCGAGGTATATACAGCCTGTATATACATCGTGTATATAGAGGGTGTCCCAAAAAGCAACATTAAGCCGAAGGGGGTTACAGGCTACAAGCCAGGTTATAATTGAACATGTGACAAAAAAAAAATAATGAGAGTGTCATTTTTTATATTGAGCTGAATTACACGCCATATGAATAAACTATAACATTTTACAACAGTCACGGTACTTCAAAAAAAAAAATTGAAATTCATTTTTAATGTTTCGGTTATTATCATCACCTAACTTTGACTTTTCACCCTTTATAAAAAAATGTACTATAATACATGGAACTTACAACAGTCCTCAAAAGTTGTCGCATCTAATTCAAATTCCAAAGTAAAAAAAAATGCCGTTTAAACACAGCGAGTCGCCAATTTTGAGGTAATTTCCCTAAGTGTGAAACTCAATGTACCTATTGTATACTCCACAAGGACATTAAAAATAAAACAATTACCTAACTATTTCAGGTAAGAAATGCTTAAAAGCTTTGAATATTACTACATAATATTTACAACAATATCTGAGGCACTAGAACGATGGCTCTGTGAAATTGGCACCCCGAAAAGCGAATTTTTTAACGAAAATTGCATTGTTCGTTTGCCCAAGATGAGCCCAGGATAGCCCAGCATTTTAATTCGTTAGCCCACCTTTCAATCAAAAGTTATAACAAAAAAAAATTTTTTTAGATTGAACCACTGAATTTTTTTTTCTAATTCGATGTTTTAACACTGTCATTCGATTGTCCAAGGTTGCCCAGGATAGCCGAAAAGTTTTTTTCGTTAGTCGACCCTTGTTTCAAGAAAAAATTTTTCGAAAAAAAATTAGGAAAAAATGTGGTAGCTTGGCATGACTTTTCAGATGTCTTGTTACTTTAGTTCTACCTGAAGAATTTATAATGCGTTCACACACAGTACAAAAAAGGTCATTTCCTTGAATACGTATGTCCTTAAAACCCTCGGGATCACTGTCAAACCACGTTTGAAATACTTCCCGTCTATTTCTTTTAACCTTTGGCATGGTACCTCACTTTATTCACTTCTCCCCTCAACTGATAATTATTAATATTTATAAAGTTATTTAAACACACGGCGAATACGTAAAAACGAAACGTATCAACGCGATGCAATAGCGGCGACTGTCTGTTACAGCGTGCCATAAATAACTAACATTGCTAGCGCAGTTTTCGAAATGCAAGTCAGCTGTGAAGGGCCAACGAGTCAAAGGCAGGACCTGCACGGTGTCGGCCCTGTGACATTCGCGCTTGGTACTAAGTAGTAATGTTTAATAATGTACTATGATGCAAGATAGTTTCTGTGAACATATTAACATTTTCATTCGTAAACTGACTACGGGCCTGTTACACTCCGCGCTCGCACCAACTCTAGTTATAACTTTTGATTGATAGGTGGGCTAACGAAATAAAAAGCTGGGCTATCCTGGGCTCATCTTCGTCAAACGAACCATGCGAATTTTGTTAAAAAAAATTCGCTTTTCGGAGTGCCAACTTCACAGAGCCTAGAACGAGATAGAGCTTGAGGGATCGTTATAACCCAACAATTTTATTCATTGGGCAGTTGTGCAGTTTCCTAATTTGTGTATTTGTGCTATCGATTTGGCTTTGTTACTTTGAACTATCATTAGCGTAAACAAAATCCAGATTAACAACGCCAGGTTGGTAGTACAAATACATGAATACGGAAACACTGCGCAACCCAAACAGGGTACTAAAACATACCAACCAAGAAAAGAGATCGATCGAATCATAACAGCTCCACAAAAAAAAATTGAAAAAAATACCTTCGGGGTCTGAGCAGGTGTACTATATGTTTTTGGGGACGCTGAATCCGAATTCGATGTCTATTTAACTCCATGTCATAAGGATTTTTCATAACCTCAAAAAAACTGCTTAATAATGAAATGTCTCATAACTCTAGCTCTATAACTCCATGAAATTGAAAACCATAAAAAATAAAACCCCACACCCTTAATCCTTCAACATCTTTCCCCCACAACCCCATAACCCTAATAACCCTATAACCAGAAAATGAATAAAAACGACACTTAGAGTGTCTTAGCCCTGACACTTTGTGTCTACGAGCTAGATGTAGTAATTGAGACCTAAAACTACATTTCTATCGATTCTACAACACCTTAATCCCATAACCTATTAATCCTATACCATAACCTAATAATTGTGATCTTCTTACACCAAACCGACATTTTCACTGTACCTGTTGGTTCCCGGTTTATGTGATGTATCAAAGGAGTGGTTGCAAATTTTAAGTTAATTTGAGCAGTATTCTCCTTAGATTTTGCAGCTGTGGGGTTGTAAAATTATAGGATTAAGGACCTGTAGGATCGAAGAAAATGGAGTGTCGATTCTCAAGTACTACATGCGGCCCTCGGACAGGGCTATAATCACAAATTTTTTGGGTTATGTGGTTATTGGGTTATTAGGTTATGGTATAGGATTAATAGGTTATGGGGTTAAGGCAACACCTTAACCCCATGTAGAATCGATATAAATGTAGTTTTAGGTCTCAATTACTACATCTAGCTCGTAGACACGAAGCGTCAGGGCTGAGACACTCACAAGTGTCGTTTTTACTCATTTTCTGGGTTACGGGGTTATAGGGTTATTAGGTTATGGGGTTGTGGCGTTGTGGGGGAAAGATGTTGAAGGATTAAGGTGTGTGGGTTTTATTTTTTATGGTTTTCAATTTTCATGATTCGATTCAAATCGCTTTCTTCAAATATTGCGCGCTGTTTTACCCCTCTCCCCCACCCTCCCGCCGTGGACACCAATCTCCGGGTCAGCGGTCTCTCTGAGGTGGCAACTCTATTTGAAATGAGGTTTGATATGTTTTATTTTATTTTTTATTGAGAAATGTTTAATAGTTGATTTTCCATACTTCATTTTTGTTATTCTATATTATAATAAATTTGTCTATACTCTAAATAGTTTTATTGTACCAAATTTCGGTTACATAATAATCGCCATGAAAATAAAATATCTGTAAAGTTTTGTCGTCGCGTCAGATCAGCTGTAGATTGCGACTGTGATTCGGGAATCGTTTTCATGCGAGTTCTTATTCAGGTTACATTACATACGAGTCCCAAGTGCTGAGTGAAGACGATCCCTGCTGCCAGCGTTGCCAACTCAAAATGTGTCAAGGTAGGAGATTAGATTTTAAAAGTTGGTAGTTTCCAATAAATCCTACTATGAAAAGTTGGTAGATCTACTACCTTTATTTTTCAAGTATTTTAGAGACCCTCGAGTAAAAATCTGGTATTTTGAATTTATTTTTCTATTGGATATTACATATTTTAACTATTTTCATAAAGGAACTAATGATAAAGCAAAATTACAGGTCGTCAGTATTCAAAATAAGAATAGAAATGTCAAAAATTGAGGAACGAATCATAGGTCCATCATATCATATAATAATTCCTGATTATAAATATTTAAGTAATTAGTTAATTTAAGTATACAAGCATACTTTAATTCCAGTGCAGTTTATATGTAGGTATATTATTTAGGTGGGTTCGATACTTTCTGAGAACAACTTTTTTTTCAATTTTTTTAAATTTTAATTTTATAGGAACATTTTGTTTCCCAAAATTAAAATGGCCATAACTTTTGAAACAAAAATATTTTGTAACAAATCTAAAAACTTCTTATATTTGTTTCTAGATTATGAAAAAATATACTGCAAATATTCCACAGAGCGTTACTGAGAACCCAGGAAGTGCTCAGTGTTTTTGAAAAATTTTTCGCAAACTTTGCTGACGGTTTTTTCACTATAAATCCTTTCTGTAAGAGGTGTATAGTCATCACCTAAAAAGTGAAGTGGGACCCATGCGTCGTTTTCAAGATATGGCTAACTGAAATATCACGCACCGCCACTGTATTAGATATATGGTCACATCAAACATCAAACGCCGCCATGATGTAAAAAGTAAATAAACTATTTTCATATATCATAGATATATAAATATTTTGATAGTTGCACAATAACCAGTAATGCCATTAATGTAATTATCCATTACATTCACTAAATACATCAATGGGTAAAAAATAAATAGAAAGGTTGGTGCAATAAAAAAAATATAAATCATTATCATTTTTATGGAGATATGATTTAAACTTTCGAAAATTCAAAAAGTAGGTAGATTTTGGTGCAAGGTAGTAGATTTGAGCAAGACACGAAAAGTTGGTAGATCTACCGAAAAGTAGGTAGAGTTGGTAACGCTGCCTGCTGCGTTCCGTCGAAATTTGAATAGTGGACGCGAATTTGAAGTGGTAATCACTCGAAAGCTGTACTCGAGTACTTTTCATGGATTACTCGAGTACTTTTAAGGATCAGAGTACTTCGAATTATTTCTACTCGATTCGATTTTGATCGATTCTGCACATCGTTAGTAGCGAGCGTTCCGTTATTCGAATTAGTAGTAGCCCGAAGCTCGACTGATGAACGGTAGAACGCCGTTTAAAATAATTTTATGTGTCGTGAGTAATAAACTAATAAACATGCATACATTTTTATTGGGTGTACGTATTTTGCACTATGTACGTATTTCTTTTAAAGTTTGTGTAGTGTATTTACATGTTATCTGATTTTATGTGGATTTTTGCAATAATGGCACAGTCGTTACCATTTGTGAATAGACTGAAAAAGATGATTGAAAATTACGAGGATTTTACAATAGACGGATTACATATTTTATGTATTCCTTGCAATCGTCGATATACCGTGTGTGTAATGCCGATATCGACCAGTTATGAAAAAGGGCCAACAGAAGTGAGACGACAGATACGAAGCAACCGCACACGCATCGAAGGTAGTGAGGGGAATAAGACCGGCCCTCTCACCACCTGCGCTACTCATTAGAACTAGAAGTGTAGGTAGCATTTATTGTTTTTCACAACCGGCCGATGTCGGCTTTATACATACTGTATATTTCGTAGACGCCGAGAGTGTGAAAAACATTTAGATCCGAATATCCATCAACGAAATATTACTGGTACTGTTAGAAAAGAGGAATTTTCGTTTTATTTGTGCATAATGTTTTTGCGCATGTAGCCTTTCGTGGAATGTGGTGGACAATATTCACTTTAGACGTGCCAAATAATGTATCCAATTTTCTATTGCCTAGTCGCCATACATCGCGTAACCATATTTACAGAAGATATGTACCTGTATATCAACGTATCTTAGAAAATATCAACGAAGACATACGCAATAAATTTCTATGACTGACAGTGGACGAAACAACAAAAAAATTACATCGAAAAACAATTTATATCAAGTTAGACATAGGGAAATTATCTCTAAAATGGTTCCTCTCTGGGGTTGAATTGATTAAAAAATATATATTATTTAAAATGAATTATATAAAAAATATGTTTTTAACAATTAAAGCTACTACCTTTATTACCAATTTGGAAAATGAGTTAGAGGCGCCAACTTTTTGGGACAGAAGTACATTTTTTATAAACGGTGAATAGTCAAAGTTGGGTGATGATAGTAACCAAAGACATTCTTTGAAGTATCGTAAAATAATATATGTAGTTTATTCAATATTACAAAAAAAAAATCAACAGTCGGCCTTCATTTGAAGCCATAGCACAAAAGTATTAACTTCGGGAAACAAATTTTCGTCAATTTTACAAAATTGACTATCTCGAGAACCTAAACACTCTTTTTTTGTCACATGTCCAGTCCAGACATAGTCTATAACCGCCTTTCAACTTGACGTTGCGTGGGATATCTTGTATACACTCGCACACGAAATAAACAGGACAGTACATACTTGTTTGTAAATTTTTATATTTATTTGTAAGTGCTTCCAAAAATTAAAATTTATAATTGCATCTAAAATATTTTAGAATATCTTTATTGTACGATATTTTCGATAACAAATTCTGTAACCGTTTATTACCATAAAAAAGTGGACTGTATTATAATTTTTGTTATTTCGCTTACAACTATGCAAATTAACAACTAACTAGACACTTACTATATCGTTGGACAGGATGCGGGGTGGTAATCTTCCCTTGATTTCGTCTTATCAGTCTGTGTAGAACTCTCTGCCGAATGTTATACACTCGAACCCCTCTTAATTCACCAAATCCGTGCATCATCACCTCGCTTAAGTAGCGAAATTTAGTCTCGCTTAAGTCGCGATCATAACGTCAGCTTTTTCGTGTTTTAGCTGCAAAAAGAAATATTTAAAGATATACCACAGCACTTGTTATAACGAAAAATGAGCCAACTGAACAAAAAAATAAACGTAAGTATACCCAGTCGTGCGTGACAAAGTTCAATTTTCCACTTGAATGAATATTTTAAAGGTTAAATATTTTTAAAAGACACCTAACCTATTTTAAAGGTTAGGTGTCCATATTTAATGTATTACACAATCATTTTTTTCAATAAAAATTGTATTCATGCGAGAATATAATTTCCAAACGTAGTTCTAAAACTTTTACAGGCGGCGACTTAACCGGGACGGTTTCGCGACATAATAGGGGGAAACGTGGTGAAATAAGAGAGGATGTGAATTAAACGAAGGTGAATTAAGAGGGGTTCGAGTGTACATATATGTATAACGTAGGGGTTCATTTCAAGTGTCCCGTCCTCGATATATGGCACTTAACGCACTTCTTAGAAACCAATGTTTGTCTTATCCACTAATGTGTTCGCTCTCTTAAAAATTTTAACAAAGTCTAGGATACAAATAAGTCCCAAAATCAAATAAGTACCAAACATACAAATCAAAGTTTGATGCAAGAAGAGAGATTGCTGTCTCGCCAAAACTTTTTTTTCAAATCGATCAAGAAATCTAGAATTGATAACGGCATTACAAAAACACCATTCTGATAAATGTATTCAGTAATTTCATAGTGTGACTTAAATAAAACTGAGGTCTTGAAATGTCGAGTGTCGAGTTAATTTCGTGGCTGAGTGGAATTTTCCAAACGGTGTTGGACAAATGGACATTGACTGGGCAGTTACAGAAAAGTTTCTCATGGGAAAAATTGTTGGTTGAAAAATGTCTGGTCAAAGTAAAAGGTATTGTTAATCTTTCGTAATTCTTCGCAACAATTGCAACGTGTATGATACGATTGATAATAAGAAGTCGGGCACTTGACTAACTGATTATATACGAGGTGAGCTCACATATAAACTAAAATTGTGTTATTGCGATCATATAAACCAAAACAAATTAACAAATCAACCAAAATGTAATGGAAGATTATTATTATTTGCTTGGCTTATATCGATTTATTGGCTTGGTTAATTTGTTTTGGTTTGTATGGTCGTAATAACACAATTTCACCTTATATGCGAGGTCACCTCATACATAAAAATCAGTGATATACCCAGCTTTAATTACACAGACCTGCAAAAAAACACTTTTTTTGAACCCTAATAGGTGATTCCGAAGGTTTTTGACATGCTGAACACAATACCATTGTCCGATTTACCCCATCACATCACAATTTTCATAAAACACAACCTAAAACTGCAAAAAAAGGCTTTTTTGACCTATGTATGTGTAGGCCTTCATAACTCGGCAACGAAACGAGATTGGGTAAAATGGATTCAACCATCGTATTCAGTAAATCAAAACCTACAAAAAATCAATAGTAGAAATAAAAAAAATTACTATAGATGGCGTATTTATTATTTTATTTAAGTGATTCACAACATTTTCCAATATCTACATATGTTTCGGAAACGTACAAATAATTCAAATTGAATAGACTAATCCAAAGAATTTTGACCTGCTAAACACGATGCCGTTACTTGTTTTTCTCCATGAAGGTCGAATTATGAAAAAACATAAGTAATTGTGGTGATAATACATGAAACTATTATAATATCTACTAATTTAGATTTTAGACGTACATAACGTCTAAAATCTAAATACACTGTATGTACGTCAAAATAAACTATACATACATATGTATTATGTACGCATTTAGACAGTTGGTTTCAATTTGCTTTAGGATTATTTCAATTATGTACATATTTGTATACCCTCGTTATTATTTTGCAAAGCTTTATTTCTTTAACGTAAAATTTGATTATCGGGACTTTGAATTTAAGATAATTGTCATGTAGAAACGAAAGATGGGTTCTTTAATATTTAGACAATAACAGTGTTCCACCCTACTAATTATAGTGCAGGCTGTCACGTCACACATGATTCACGCATCGCACTTGTAGCATGCCGTTGTTAGGTCATAAAAATAGAAAATAATTTATGCTCGACACAGTGCTGATAAAACTTGTATTATTATTATTTATT
Source organism: Aromia moschata (assembly GCA_029963805.1). Taxonomy (NCBI): domain Eukaryota; kingdom Metazoa; phylum Arthropoda; class Insecta; order Coleoptera; family Cerambycidae; genus Aromia; species Aromia moschata. Next base: position 341,808 of record JAPWTK010000469.1, read on the forward strand.
ACTATTCACATCCTTAGACAATCGAGGAATGGAAATTATCACTGCATTTGTAATTGCACGATAAAACATACATACTCTATACTCTATAATCATCCCAGTTTTGTACTTACGTACATATGTATGTACATATTATGTATGTAGGTACAAATATCGACGTTTAAGGAATAACAGAATAAGGATGCAAATTGAAATTCTAATATCTTTAAACCCTGCTTTAAACACATTGGAATTATACTAATCGTTTTTCATATTATGTGTATGAGTAAACTGTTTTTTTTTCTGTTTAAATGTGCTTATGCTTATGAGAATATTGAGGTTGTGCGAACTGTAAGCAATCAGTACCTTACAAGGTACAAACCTCGAACAAGTGATTATCGTATATATGTACATACATACATATGTATGTATAAAATGATGATTCTTACAATTAGTGTGACCTAGCCTTGGATTAAAATTAATGGTTAATACTCGAAACTGGGAACTGGGCTTAAAAAACTGCTTACATACATACATACATATGTACGTATGTAAGTTTCATGCAGTATCGATGCGAGCAGAGGGTATAAGCGCAGGGTATGTCGAATAAGCATGTAAAAATTGGCCCTAAGGCTGATTGGTTACTTTTGAGTAGGTATATGGCAGTATCTATGATTTATAAAGTCTATAAATAAACAATTTCTGCCAACGTTTACCCTCGTAACCATAAATCGTTTTTTCACTTTGCTCGTCTGTGTTATTCTTTTATTGTTTTAAGTTTTAAAATTCAGTATGCATGCAATTTTTGGCAGATTATTGGTTGTATGTGATAACACTTGCTGAGTAGAATACACCTATATTTTTTTCACATTTTTGGGTTTTTTTATACCCATCATTAGGGGTAAAAAAATTTAAAATTAAAAAATCGGTCAATACACTTTTTTTTGGTTTTGTTTTTTCTTAAAAAAAAAAGTTCATTCATTTTTACTACCGATCCCTCCTAGTCCGATAATGGGCCTGAAGTAAGTTCAAGGAGAATTTTTTTTTTATTTATGATAATTTAAAAAAAAAAAACTGTTTTTAAAGGCTTTTAAATTTTTTTAATTCATACTCGATGTAAGATTTGCATAATTTACAATGATTGATTCGATTTAGTGACGTCAGTTGTAATTTTAAACTTTTTTCATTTAAAAATTTTTAATTCTTTTCTTCATAAATTTATAAGTAAAAATTGTAAACAATTATTTTACTTTATTTTAGTGCAATATTTACTTTAGTGCAACTTTATTATTCCATGGGCGTGCATATATCTTTTATAAATTCGAAAATTGTGAAATAATTTTTTTTCATTCAAATCAATATAGGAGATTAAAATTAGCCTGCATGCAAAACTCTTAATATTTGTAATATAATTTGCTGTAAATAATGCTCATTTAGCCAGACAATCTCAAAAAATTGTCTGTGTTAATAAACCTAGCTGAAATACACGTCACTGGCGTCTTAAACAAGTTGAGCGCCTAAAGTCGTAAATCATTTTAACGACGTCGTAAAAATTTTATGGCACAGTGGACCGAAGAAGTATTAGCAATGTGTTAAATGCAAAGTACTCTAATAATCTCGTTGACCGGTGTTATCGCCAGTGGTTTTACTCTGTGCGGCCAGCCGCCTAAGCCGCCGTTACCGGCTCTTCAAAATTTTCTTAAGTATAGTAATATACATAAGGTTGTTAGAATTTATAATTATTGTTTCCAGCAATTTTAAACGCTTTATTTTAATGCTAACTAATAAATTTATATCTATGTATTTTTTTAAATATTTCCAAACTAGCTTTCTAAGAACGTGACGAACTAACAGTTTACTGAAGTACGAAGTATACTTGTATAGTGAGCTTAGCAATTTTAGAAAATATATCTGACAACCTTGCTTTTTTTCTATCTATTTTCAATTTAAAATGGAAATAGAGTACCTGCAGGTTTTTTAAACTTTTTTTTTTAAATTCGTTTATGTATTCTAAAAATTCATAAAAAAAAACGTGTAAAACCCATTTTTGAATGTTCCGAGTCGATGGAAATTAAGAGAAATAAAGGGGGTGTCAATTTTATGTGACTAACCCTGTACATGTAAATATGTTCAAGTTTGTATGGATAAGAATGAACTAAAATACTTATTGTGAGTCCAATACAATGCGACAATGGAAACATCTCATTTAAGACTTCCGTACAACAGCTTGATATTCACTGGCGATAAGGATATGCCATTAGGTATGATTTCTTGACGACGCGACGGGTTATTTGTGATATAATTGTTTTGCTTGTGCTTGCTTTAAGAATCCACTGTCCCTAATAATAAACTAATTGACCAACAGTTTACATTAGAGTGAGAAAGAACTGAGGACTGAACGTAATTTATGACACACAATCCTTCTTTCATCTGAACAAGACTATACTTCGTGACTGTGTTTATAAACCCATTTAGAACATCACCTAAATAAACTTTAATACCGACTTTATTACTCAATCAACCCCCACTTTACATTTAACAGTTTATTGAACAAGAAATTGACCTTCAATTTGTTTCTATGTGTAAAAGAGAAATTGTCCAGTACCTTCAGTAAATTTGTCAGTAGACTATAGAAGTATAACTTGTTTAAATTTATTGATCAATATTGGTGGAATTTAGAAACACTTATTTTTATTGGATAATATCAACTTAGAGAAAATATGATTTAAAAAACTGTACAAGTTCAGTAGGCTGTTAGATAAAAGATGGCCAAAATCGACTTTAATAATGAATATAAATAATGATGAATTTAAAACCTACATATGTATGTACCTTTCTATCTGATAGTTAACCGCAGTACGACCAACATTTTGTCGCGGACATGTTTCAGCGTTGGCAATTTCAAAACTGAAACATATTGAAAAACTGATTGTTAAATATAAAACTGCTATAATTCAATTTATTGACCAATATTGAACAATTTCTTATTCAACATGTTATCGAATATAAAACGGGGGTGAGACAGTTTGAAATATGTCATAAAAAGAGATGAAGCCTTTGTAAACTAATTTTTTTCTCGAGTAAAGAAGTGTGTTTGTTTTTCACGTTGCGCTGGCATTTAAATTTTAATATAATAGCGCTCTTTGTGAATGTTTATGACACCGCAGTAGCCAAGTAAATATGATGTGATTTACCGTGGGGGGAAGCACGACACAATCAGAAATTCAGGAAATGGCGTCTGCCGTCTTATCTAATAAACATATGGCACTTTTTCTTTCCTATATTTTTTACGAAACCCCAGTTTAAATTCGTTCTGTTGCAGAGCACGCCGCTTTTGAGTGAGGGGAGAGACCGGGAGCCATGAGTAGCACGTGTGGAAACAGGTAAGAAAATATGAGCTTTGTTCGTTTAAGAAACGTAAACCGTTTTGGAGACCCCGGTATAAAAAGGAAATAAGGGCCGCTGCTTCGGCTACTTATTAAGCCCGATGCTTTGTGTCTACATATCGCGTGTTCGTAAATTCTCTAAATGATACATCACTATATATTGCACAATAAATTGTAGATTATTTTGATATATTATATTATAAATTTAGATTTCTACAATATTCTACAATTCTTTTTCCCATCTCCAATATTCATCATATCAAATTTCTACAATTCTTTTCAATAAACTGTTCAAGTTTAGATATTTTTACGTAACTGTTTACACTTTGCAATAT
>JAPWTK010000470.1:0-235000 GCA_029963805.1 Aromia moschata
AAAACTGCAATATTGACCTAACCCAACCTAACCTAGCAAAATATATAGGAGATATGCATGACTTAAAATAACATAATATAACCTAACCTAACCTATCAAAAAAGTTATGAATTTTTTTGTATCCCATGTTAAGTGTGTTGGAACTTTTACTTGGCAATATATATCATAGATGGCGCCACGAAACTACTATATTGACCGAACCCACCATAACATAACAAGATATATAGGAGATATGCATGACTTACAATAACATAATATAACCTACCCTAACCTATCAAAAAAGTTATGATTTGTTTTGTATCCCATGTTAAGTGTGTTGTAACTTTTACTTGGCAATATATATCATAGATGGCGCCACGAAACTACTATATTAACCAAACCAAACATAGAAGATATATAGGAGATATGCATGACTTACAATAACATAATATAACCTAACCTAACCTATCCTGTATAAACAATAAACGCGATACAACTGAAATATATCAAATATCATTATTTGGTCCAAGATAGACGCTATCTTTCACCTTCCTAACTTGCTCATGAGCAGGAATTTCTAGTATCGCCATCTATGATTACTATTGCTAAATAAAAGTTCCATAGACTTAACATGGGATTTAAAAAAAAATCATAATTTTTTTAGGGGTCGTTTCCTGAAAAAACTTTTATGCCGCTATACTCAGGGGACGCTCCACTATCGAAAAATATATACGACCACTAAATTTATCCATCTTTCTAAACCGAAGTTGAGCCGAACTTTCTTACACCAGGCGCTGGCGGAGCTTCATCTCGACCAAAAATTGTTCTCAATTTTCTCACTGTTTCTGGTTAATTAGGGAAGTAAAAAAAATCCTCAAATTTCCGCTCCAAAATTAGCAGCAGAATTAGAAATTTATTGTGGAAAATGTGTAAGTGCAGACACTGTCCCAGAGCTTTAAGATGTCATGAGTTCTCCAGAGTAAGGTCTCCAGAGTTGCAAGAAAGAATCGTTTGTATCTAAGGTCAATAAGCGGAAACGATTGGAGTTTGCTCAAAAATACTGCAATAGACCTCTAGACTTTTGGAGATAGGTTATTTTTACTTATGAAAGTAAGTTTAACATTTTCCATTTAGACCTAGTCCATCTGGCATCTAGAGGTTTATTGCAGTATTTTTGAGCAAACTCCAATCGTTTCCTTATTGACCCACAATTTGTAAGGTCAATTATGTACGTTTGTATCAATTGAACTTACAATTGATACAAACGATTCTTTTCTTGCAACTCTAGAGTGGTAACTTTCCACGACATCTTAAGGCTCTGCGGACAGTGTCTGCACTTACATTTTCCACAATAAATTTATAATTCTGCTGCTGGATTAATTTTGGAGCGGAAATTTGAGAGGATTTTTTACTTCCTAATTAACCTCCTTTCGTCCTGTGCAGTAAGCAAAAACTTAGGCCCTGTTTTAGGAACATCGTGATTTCTGTTTTCATTTACAAAACGTTTAATGATATATTGTACAGTCGAATGACTTCGATTAACGAGGGTAGTGATTTCTCGGTACGTTTTTTCCATCTCAAAAATGTTTTATTACTAATTCTCTTAATTCCACTGGTGTATTCTTAGTTTTCCAGCCAATTACACTAGCACACAAAAAAAGAAAAGTGGTCATTACTTTTGACCAGACCCATCTAGGGTTATGTATTTCGATGCGCTGAATCCGAATTTGAGGTCAGTTTAACCCGTACACCCTCAAAATTTTGAGTAAATTGCAAAAAAACCGCTAAAAATCGCTAAAAATAGCAAAAAAATGCAGTTATGCAAGCGAGAAAATTTTTTACGAACTAGATCAAGTATGTTTATTATGTATTTCGATGCGCTGAATCCGAATCTGACGTTGATATAGCTCGTCAACTGAACTGAATTGAAGTTATGTAAACGAAAACAATTTTTCGAACTAGATCATGTATGTTTTTTGTGTATTTTGATGCGCTGAATCCAAATCACAAGTTGATTTAACTGATAGACCCTCCAAAATTAGAGTAAATTGCGAATAACCGTTGAAAATTGCTAAAAAATCGTGAAAAATTGCAATAATTCAAACGAAAAAAAATTTCATAAACCAAATCAAGTATTTTTCTTATGTATTTTGATTCGCTGAATTCAAATCCGACGACAAGTCGGTTTGGCTTGTACACCAAGCCAACTTGTTGCCAACTTTAAATAAATTGCGAAAAAACGCTAAAAATAGCAAAAAATCGTAAAAAACAGTCATGAAGTAGTAGATAATATCACAAAATAGTATTGTTCTTACTCACAGTAATAAACAAACCATGATTCCTTTCAAATTATACTATAATATCTATAGATTGTAATTAGAATTAAAAAAACGACCTTCCTTGATTTTACACTGTTCTTCGCTTGTATCGAACTCTTTTTTCTTCGAATGTTCTATGCAGTAGGTTTCTCTTTCGTTTTCTATTTTCTCTCGTTATTTCTCTCTTTAAAGTCCAGCGAAATCGGCCATCATGTTGACATTCCATATTCCTTGATACCAATTCTCCATTTCACTTATGTCTTGATGAAATCGTTCTTATTCTTCACTGTAGTCGATACAAGCGAAGAACAGTGTAAAATCAAGGAAGGTCGTTTTTTTAATTTAAATTACAATCTATTGATGTTATAGTATAATTTGAAAGGAATCATGGTTTGTTTATTACTGTGAGTAAGAACAATACTATTTTTTGATATTATCTACTACTTCATGACTATTTTTTACGATTTTGGCTATTTTTAAAGTTTTTTCGCAATTTATTTAAAGTTGGAGGGTGTACAAGCCAAACCGACTTAGGATTTGAATTCAGCGCATCAAAATACATAAGAAAAATACTTGATTTAGTTTAACATTTTTTTTCGTTTGCATAATTGCAATTTTTCACGATTTCTTAGCAATTTTCAGCGGTTATTCGCAATTTACACTAACTTTGAAGGGTCTACCAGCTAAATCAACTTGTGATTTGGATTCAGCGCATCAAAATACACAAAAAACATACTAGATCTAGTTCGAAAAAAAATGTTTCGTTTTCATAACGTTTTCATAAATTTTTAAGATTTTTAGCGGTTTTTTTGGAATTTACTCTAAATTTGGAGGGTTGACACGCTAACTCAACTTCGGATTCGGATTCAGCGCATCGAAATACATAATAAACATACTTGATCTAGTTCGTAAAAAAATGTATCGCTTGCATCACTGCATTTTTTTGGCATTTTTAGCGATTTTTAGCGTTTTTTTGCAATTCACTCAAAATTTTGAGGGTGTACGGGTTAAACCGACCTCAAATTCGGATTCAGTGCATCGAAATACATAACCCTAGATGGGTCTGGTCAAAAGTAATGACCACTTTTTTTTGTGTGCCGGTGTTATTGTTTGCCAATTTGACTAAAATTTATACGTGTGTTCTGCCAGCAACTATGCGACCCATAAGTGCCAAATTCTAGTTGGAATCCCATGCATTTGGCCACATTCGGGTAATCTCATACACACATACGGCGGTATACGAATACCCGTGCGACGTCTTGATCACAATAGGCTCGATTACTTTTGCGTGTTTTGGTAAAATAATGTCAAAACAAATCAGTGTTATAATTGGTTAGCAAAAATATAATTATTCATCCGCACATACTATTATAGTTGGTATAAAAAATTTATAATAGTATATTTTTCAATACATTATATGGAGATATCCAAAAAAAAACGTCATCGAAGTTGGCCGAGAAAAAAAGACGTATTTCTATTCTTGATCGAATTTATAACCTTATTTATTTGTCAAGACTGTCACATCATATGACAGCCATTGTTTATTTTACAAATTGTGACAGTCACTTGTCAAAAGTTTGACATAACCGAAAAGCTTAGACATGACCGCTATTTCCATCTCTCTCGTTCATAGCCAGAGTTGATGACGTTTTTTTTGGATGTCTCTATATATTTGTACTGCTTGTACGAATATCCGTGCTGCCGACTGTATGTCAAATGTCAAGCGTGTCAGTGTCAGCAATGTAGAAATAACAATCCGTTTAAAAATAAACCAATAGATGGCCCACCCTTTAGCAACAGCTGTTTTAGGTAATACTAAATGTTGATTTAACAATCATAATTAGGTTTACAACCATACATCTAACATTAAATAATTATAACGCTTGATGATTATGTTCCACTGTTATCTACAGTCAAACAACGTATTAAAATAAATATTTTTAAGTACTTTATTTGTTTTCATATTACATACATAGTGTAATTACTGTTCTGGATTATATCATAGTGGAAACGATGAACTTTCTTTCTAAAAAATATGTTGTCCCCTCTCCCTATCTCTGAGCAATAATAATCCTTCGCATACTGCTCGTATATTTATCGCGTCCAAATTAGGGCCTAGACCCTAAATCCCCCCTAAATGAAACGTAACATCTCGGTAAATGCCAGAGACCCTTTTTTGTACGTGATTAGCTCTTTCGATTATCTTGGGAGTTGAAGTAAATAAAAGTAGGAAGAAGGCGATTCCGAGGACCATAAAGAACGACCACCGTTTTACTAAAAATGCTTGGTAGCAACAATTAACTTTTACATTCCTTGAAAACAGAAGCAAATTTAAATAAATGTAACAGAGACAAAATATACGGTAGGTATATACACGGTGGAGACTTTAACTGGAATATATTCGCTAGCGGGGTGGTGAATGATTTTTCAAAAAATTCCCGAGACACATCAACTTTTAAATGTATTTACCTACATTTTGCAAGTAATGTGAAAAATATAGCCCTTCAGGGGTGGCTGAAACCACCCTCGACATGATTTTTTTCAAATGCAACCCTATGGCTTGTGACCCCTCATTGTAAAGCTGATGGAAAGAGGAATCCAACGCACTAATCAAATTTTAATTTTTAGTATGTTTGTAGGGTTGCATACAATTAAAACGTAATTTTATAGTTTAATTTATTTTTAACGCAACAATTTCGTACTCAAAATGTGTATTGTTTAGTTTTGGAATGTAAACCTTACTTTTCATATGTCCCCACAAAAAATTCCAAGCAATTTTTTGCCACAACTGATATTTGTTATTTTTTGCTAGTGTTTTTAAACGGCCGCAAAGAGTAATTTAGTTTGTATGCTGTATTCAGAGTTTGAAACGAAGTGTTATTTCAAATTGGTGAAAATGTCTTATTTAACTGAATCACTAAAAATCGAAATTTTGATGATGATTGGATATGGTGATAGGGCGCGAACTCAATGCGAAGTTGTTCGCTTGTTTCGAAGAAACGCATCCTGACTTGCCACCACTAAATCAAGGTACCATTAGTAAAATTGAGGCACAATATCGAGAGATGGGTCATGTCAGGAAAGTACCGAGTAAGAGGCAGGCTGTTGTTGATGACGACACGAAGTTGAATTTGTTGCTTGCTCTAGAAGAAAATCCAATCACTTCAGCCCGTCAACTGGCCCGTGATAGTAATCTTAATCACAAAACAGTTTTAAAAATACTTAAATATGAAAAAAAAGCCCATATAAAATGCAAGCTGTTCAAGAGCTACTTGAAGATGATCCAGATCGACGAGTGGAATTTTGCGATTTATTGATGACTTGTATTGATCAAAACCAGTTATCTTTAGAGTGGATAGTTTTCTCTGACGAGGCTACTTTTACATTAAATGGGCAAGTAAATCGCCAAAATTGTCGTTACTGGGCTAAAGAGAACCCCCATTGGATGAGGGAACTTCATACTCAGCGCCCACAGAAAACTAATGTGTGGGCCGGAATAATACAAGATAGAATTGTACGACCATTTTTGTTTGATGACACTCTTAATGGAGCAAGATACTTGCGTTTACTCCAGCACGAACTAATGCCAGTGCTATTAGTCATTTATTTCCAAACCCCTTAAACCCTAACTTGACCGACGAGAGGTTATGGTTTCAGCAAGATGGGGCCCCACCACACTATGCTGCCATTGTTCGTCAGTATCTGGACAGAATTTTTCCCGGTAGGTGGATTGGGAGGCGAGGTAATATTGAGTGGCCAGCAAGATCTCCAGATCTTACACCACTGGATTTCTTTTTGTGGGGACATCTTAAAAGTAAGGTTTACATTTAGAAACCCAACAACATAGCAGATCTGCAGGAAAGTATAAGAGAAAAAATCGGAAAAATAACACCGCAAATGTTGCATAATGTAAGGGACGAAACCTACCACAGGGACGAAATCGTTTTAATTGTATGCAACCCTACAAACATACTAAAAATTAAAATTTGATCAGTGCGTTGGATTCCTCTTTCCACCAGCTTTACAATGAGGGGTCACAAGCCATAGGGTTGCATTTGAAAAAATCATGTCGAGGGTGGTTTCCAGCCACCCCTGAAGGGCTATATTTTTCATATTACTTGCAAAATGTAGGTAAATACATTTAAAAGTTGACGTGTCTCGGGAATTTTTTGAAAAATCATTCACCACCCCGCTAGCGAATATATTCCAGTTAAAGTCTCCACCGTGTATTTGTACAATCAATGTTTTATCTCGTTTTAAATAATCTGTTTTGTTAAAATTTCTTTAGTCTATAAAAGCAGGTGTTAAAAGTTAGTTAAACTAGCTCAAACCCTTGGCACTGCTCGCTGTATTTAAAAACATGCCACATATTTTAGCAAGTTGTCGTTCCGCCGTGGCTTAGAGAGTATCGCTTGCATAACATATGAAAAATGTGCAATTTAGTCTTTTTGGAAAAGTAAATATTCTAGCTCTGCTCGACACTGCGTATCGAATAAATATTGAAATGCACAATGCAAAAGTGTAGCATAATCGCTACATGTTACATGTTATAATTAGGGTCCGGAAATGTGTGCCATAACACAGGGTCGGCACTATACAACTCTATGATAATTGAAGTATAAACCGTAAAGTTTTAAGCGCCTTGTAAATTGTATACGCGTGTATTTCTTGCCCGTGCATACGTATGCCACTGACCGTGTCTGTTAATACGCACTCGTATGCCGTAGTAAGCCGGTCCCGTGCGGGAGCTCTGGATAGTTAGAACGCAGTTAACTCTGCATTACGGTACATTTTCCGGACATTATAATTAATTGTGTGCTATTTTGTGAAGCGTTTGAACTTGAATTTAGAGAACATGACATTATGAGCACGTCTTCTTCTAATTCCGGAGTTTCTCATGGGTTAATTAACTTTAATGCTGAATTGGACGTCGCACAGTGGGACAAAACTGTAGTGTTTTATCCAAATCACTAGAGATCGTAACAATAGGGGTTTAAGTGCTTTTTTTTTTCTAAAATGTTAATGTTATGAATTTCTCATAAAATCCTCTAGCCGGATATTTGATTTTCATTTCCAATATTTTATTATTTTAATCTAAAAACGTATTTATTATTGGAAAATATGGGTTTTTCCAAGGAAAATCAGTGTCAAAGTCTCAAATGTATAAATATTTTTGACTTTTTAATTTTAAAATTTCATTTTACAAATAGCCAAATGATTTGTCAAATGATATTAGCGGATTTCTTTTTTATTGTTGACGTCTGCTAGATCGACTGGGAAACATAATAAAATAAACGTATTTCTTGAGTTATACAAAAAAGTATAACTTTAAAGATAATACATATAACATACCTACTTTTAAAACTTTCTATTTACGTAATTTATACTAAAATTTAAATACGACAGCTATCAAAATAACAGTCAAATTACTTAAGATGCCATTTTATTTATTATATTCAATTTTTCAAGTTCTTAATAGTCCATTTTTTAAGGAATTAAGGAACACTGGTCAAAGAATGAATGGATGAATATTCATCAAAATATGTTAGATGATAGCTATCAAAATATCTATCAAAATCAAAAATAAGCATGTGTGTCCTGCATTATTACCAAATTTTATAAGTTTCCACACAAAAAAAGGATATATGGCACTTGATTTAATATAAATTAGTTCTGCAACTGATATTTATTTAATCTTTATACCATTACAGTAGTACAAGTAGTAGTACAAGTAGTACAAGTAGTAGTACAAGTAGTACAAGTAATAGTACAAAAATTTCAAACGTTTGCTTCGATAAACCGTAAAATTTTGTACTACTCATAAGTTAAAGTCTAATAGGTATCTCAAGAAATATTAATCTCAGCAATTTGGTATACAGGGTGGCCCAGGGTCATGTACACCCCAAAAAGAGCTCCATTTTTTTGTAGTAGGAATTTGAAATTTTACATACGTAAATGAATCGTTGAAGCTCAACTTTTAACCTATAGAGTGGATATTTCTTATTTCCGCCTTAACCGGAAGTGATATCAACTTTATTTTTTTCAAATGGCAACCACCATTTTTTTATGCGATTCGGCTAGAGTATCGGATTCTTTATCTTTATTTTTAAACAGAAAAATCGGTTAAAAAATGGCAAATATACGTAAATTATTAATATTTTATGAAGGCGGCTATGAATCAAATATTAGCGCTTGCTTTTTAACAAGTAAGCCCTGGAATTTACAAAAAAGGGTACAATGGTACTCTTGTAAATTAAAGTTGGATGTAAAGTTACGCAGAATATCTTTATCTTTATGCAGAACTTTAGAAAATTTCATTTTCCAAAAAAGAAAGGGCCAATATTACGTTTTTTACAAATGGCAATATTCATTTTTGATATTACAAGTTTAAAACGTTCCCCAGTTAGTATGCCATCGAGTGCGTCTACTGATGTTATAAAAATTACTAAATCAGTTACCTGTCAAATTCAACGCAAACTTTTGTTTTGCACAACTCTTATTATTTATGCTTAATCTTATTAGTTATTAGTCTGTAAGTTCTGACATAATTTTCACATGCCGTATGTCAAGTTGACATTATGTGTTTCAAATTTATAAAATAAATAATGGACATTGTCATTTGAAAAAATGTAATAATGGCGCTTCCTTTTTAGGAAAAGAAGTTTTCTAAAGTTTTGCATAAACATAAATTATAAAACATAACAAAAACTTTATATCCAACTTCAGTTTACAACAATAGTACCATTGTACCTTTTTTTGTAAAGTCCGTGGCTTACTTGTTAAAATAGTAAGCGCTTAATATTTGATTCATAGCCGCCTTAATAAAATATAAATAATGTACGTATCTTTGCCAATTTTTAAACGATTTTTTTGTTAAAAAAACAGACAGATAAAGAATCCGATACTCTAGCCGAATCGCATAAAAAAAATGGTGGTTGCCATTTGAAAAAAAAAGTTGATATCACTTCCGGTTAGGGCGGAAATAGGAAATATCCACCCTATAGGTTAAAAGTTGAGCTTCAACGATTCATTTACGTATGTAAAATTTCAAATTCCTACTACTAAAAATGGAGCTCTTTGTGGGGGTGTACATGACCCCTGGCCACCCTGTATAGGACCTTTTCTGTAGTAAATTAAATTTCCAAAAATATTTCATTTACATTTTTTTGGTAAAATTAATAATTTCGGATATAACAGCAAAAGAACGAGAATTTTGGGCAAAAATTAACTTCAGCGACAGGTACCAACTCACCACTACAAGTTACATTTTCGCTGCAATGTGCACTTTTGTAGAGTGTTTTATTCTGAGTAAATCGAGACCAAGACCAACGTAATAGCATAAAATGCGACTGAGTTATAGAAATTTGAAAAAAATAATTTCGATTTAAGTGTATTTTAAATGGAAAATCTTTTCACGCTTTGGGAAAGTACTTAAAATTAATATTAAGGGCTATAACTCTCAGGGATCTTTTTTTTTGGCATATTCAACAAAATTTCAAGTGGGGACTTAAAAAATTAAAAAACTGTTGAAAAAAAATCACCCTAGTAGTTAATTTTGCTTCCACATCCACGCACAGGGTACTTATAATTATAAGAATATTATTATGACTCGTAAACAGAACCTTTATAATTATTGTCGATTTTATATCTCGACTCATTCACCCATTGAAACTCACACGCGATTTATTTTGAACAATACAATTGTATTGGATTGCACTGAAACAACTCTCAACTCGGACTTAACGAGCATCCCATTTACAAAAAACTTTAATCCTCCAGCAGTTGCGTCAGCGTTCATCCGTGACGTCACCGGTTGCATCGAGTCACGGGCGGCCTGTAATGAAAACTGCACCGCGATGACGTCACCGACAGCACTCGCCCGCCGCGTTGCCATGGCGACGTCCGTCGTCGTGAATGCATTTCGATGGATTCGAGAGGACGGCTGTCCTGGTTTACTTGCCTGCCTGCTGCGACCCACCCTCGCGTATGATCCCTGAACGTAGAAATCGAACGATTTAAATTTTTAATGGGTTGTTTAGGTTTTTTGTTCATTGTGGGGTAGGTCATTCGGAGGAGTTTGAATTTTTTCGAATATCAGCCCTGCACAATAGTTAAGAAGAAATTAGAATCCGGGAGGAAGATAAACTGACAAGAAAATGAATAATTCGTACATTAGTTGTACAGGGTGTTTACGGACTAAATTATACAGGGTTGGAAAGTCCAAGATTTCCAAGCCGAGCATTAAAAGATAGAAGAGAATAAACTCTGACAGATAGAGGAACTGACAGAGAAATATTATATCCATAGTTGCCAGACTGACATGTGATTTTAAAACTTTTATGATCGTTATTTCGTCTTTCGTGATAGGGTAGCAATAAAATATGTAGGCGGGACGCCCCGCCCATAAATTATAATGCGCACGTGTGAATTGAATTATTATATCGTTATTGGTCTACAGAAAATAAGCCCTTGAGTATTAAATTATTAAATATTTGGGTTGGTATTTTAGGCGATTCCATCGTTGGGTCATTTTTTATAAACGGTTCCTTAAATGCCAACAAATATTTAACAAATAAAACAAACTGTTTACGGACATGAACATGAAAGACTACGAAATTTAAATGATTTACGGGCCTGAATTGTACAAGTTGAAAACTCCTGTTTACCAATTTTTATGAGAAACCGATAACACAAAAAAAAAAAATGTATGCCGCAAAGGGTTAATTTGGTCGTTTTTTTGGGAAATTTTCCCTGATTAAGCCGCCATATTGGAACCACCAATCGGAATTTTTAAATAAAACTAATATCACTTTAAAGTAGACACTCTAAGGAACATTTTAAGCCCTCAAAGATCATTTTTTACGCACGAATAACTCATTTTACAAACCATTAATATCTGAATTTATGAATTTCTTTAGGTAGGGTTCTCATTGAGGCCGCCATATTGCGACAGCCGTCTATGTTTATACAGGGGACACATGGCATTCAAAAGTAGACACTTCAACGAAAATTTTAAGCCCCCACAGAACACTTTTACTCAAAAACTGAAATAGACAGGGTGGGGGGGTTCAAGTTGGCAGAGAATGACCCATATATATGAACAACACTTGTCTTAGCATAAGTGCTACCGGTAAGGAGAATTTGTTGCATTTTCTTTTATTTGTCGGGGCATCCACCTTTTAACAAAATACAGTTGCGCCTTCACCATTTTTGAGAAAGTCTGTCATTGGCACCTACGCCATTTTTTTAATGAACTTACCCAAAGCTTTGTAAAAAAATATTCAAAATTGTGCTTGTCAAAAGCTATACGACGTAAAAATTTGAAAACGTGTCTGGTAAAAATTGAATACCATTGCCTAAGTTACCATCTTAATTTTAAAAATATACATTTTCCAGTAGTAACAATATAAATGACAACGACGGTTCAGGACGTCAGATTGACAAGACATAAAAAACCGATTTTAAGCGTTACTTAGTCTATCTACAGTTATTTCATTTATAATAAATAGTAAATCATCCTGGAGTGGTCACTGAAACCTTTGGCGTAGAGACAAAAAACTACTACTATATTATACTATACTTTTCTCGACGCGCGTTTCGTTAACCAAGTTGGCATCTTCAGGGAGAAGATTAAAACTAAATTCTAACCTACACACTAGCACTATTTATACTTAATTTGTTGTCACGGTTCACCGAACCGTAACATCTGTATTTGTTTATCAGAGCAAACAGTGGACTGGTGGGTATCGGACCATTGTCCTTATTCATACTACTGTTACACTTAATGATTTCTAAACTTTCAAAAGCATCCACCTGTTTACTGTTTGTTACATTTCTAATTGATTTTAAATTATTTATGTCTATCCTATGGTTGTTGTCAAAAGCGTGTTGGGCAACACAAGATTTTTCCGTTCTGCCATATTCCAAATGAGCCATGTGTTATTTAAATCTAGTCAAAATAGATCTTTTTGTTTGCCCAATATACTACATTTGATCACAGTCTTATTATATAACTTATTTCGTATATTCTTAACTTTTCGTTATTGTCGATTTTGTCTTTGGGGTTACCCAAAAGTGTCTGTAGTTTATTTTTAGAATTATAAACCAAATTGATATTTTTTTAACTAATTTGATTTAATAAAATTTAAAATTAAAAAAAAATTTTGTTTACTAATATTTTTTAAAATTTTATCTAGTCCGCGGGTGAATTTGACAAATAATTTGACTATACTGAGGGGGAAATTTGACAAATAATGGTGAATTAGAAAATTAAAACTTGTCATTTTATGTTGAAACGGGTAGTGTGAATCGTTGGAAAATATCTAAGAGTCGCGGTTTCTTTCCTATATACATCAAACTCTAACTTATTTTCACTATTTCTAATAACTAATAGATCTAAAAATGGTATCTAGCTGTTCGTTGTATCCCATTTCATATGTAAATTTTATGGTAGAGAAACGGTTATTTAATTTAGCAACAAAATTATCTAAACTAATTGCTTTTGTATCAAATACTGCAAAGATATCGTCCACATACCTGAACAAGACTAGGGCAATACTCGAATTTATCTTTTGCTTCTATCACAAATTTACTCATAAAAAGATTTGCAATGAAAAGTGACAAGGAGTTGCCCATTGGCGTTCCTTCATCTTGTTGAAAGTATTCACCACATTATATTGAAACCAATTTTGATTCATACAAATACTAGTAAGCCGAATGTCTTCTTTAACAATTTTGTCATCTAAACCATTTAATTAAAGTTATACCCTGAGGTAGTCCAAAGTTTGCAGGATTGGGACACTTGGAAACAATGAGCATACATCAAACGATTCCAAAATTTCAACTTCTTGCAATTGGATATTTTTTATATTGACTCATTAGAATGTTTAACTGAAAAACTTGTTCGTGCAATAGGCAAATTTTGGAACTCGTTCGTTAACCATTTTGACAAATTATAAGTATAAGATTTTCCTGGTTTATGTATTTTTGGTGAACAATATAATTTAGGTATTACTGAATTTGACAATTGTAATTTTTGTCTCAGTGAAGGAATAATAAGGTTGTTACATTCTTCTAAAGACTTTTTAACTTCAGTTGTCATTTTTGACAAAGGATTTTTCGATAATTTCTTGTAAGTACCACGAGGTCATTTTTTTTTAGTTAGTAAACCAGTTATAAATCTTTAAGAACCCATAAGTTTGTTAACCAAAAATGATGAAAAGATAAAATTTCTACGTATTTTCAGCTACATTTGTGTAGTCCAACAAATAACAATGTAATGTGATCGTTGGGTCGATAAATTCGCGGACTCTAACAGAACCGTATTAAGGGGCAGTAGATACTTGTGACGACTGATGAAACTAAATATAATCTTATTTTCGAAAGGATACGTGGAACCCACATTATATTTTAGGTAGTGATTACTAAACCTAGCTACAATGTTTAAATATCTTGGAAAATCTTGGAACCCGATTGCAAAATATTTGCGAACTATTTCTTAATCACAATGTGAATAAGAAGCATCTTTGACGTATTGTAAATTTAGAGACTGTTAAAGTCCTAGAAATTCTGATATTTATTTTCCACACGTACCATTTTCCACAATAGTTGAGATATTCAGTGGTAATGTGGGAATCTACGTTACTCTTTAGTGAAACTCCTTTTTTTGCTTGATATATTATTATCTCAGCTTTTACTACATCTGCCTTTTTTGCTTGATATATTATTATCTGAGCTTTTACTACGTCTGCCTTTTTTTGCCTTTAATCACGCGGACGACTTGTTCTATTTTGTTTGTCGGATTACAGACGAATGAATTTAAATGTCATCCGTGAATTACATCAGCCAATTTGAGTAGGTATTTCAAGTAGATTGAAGGTATTTTAGCAGAAAGACTAGGCATTCAATAAATTACCCTCCTACTAGGTACCTAATAAAGGACCAAAAATAATCATCCGGACAGAAAAGAATAAACCGGCTGATGAAGTAAATAACGAGACTTCTAAACAGTGCTATTAACGGAGCCGATCGAATAGAAAGACTCGAGCAGGTCTAATTATTTGTTGCTTGGGGTCCAAGTTGAATCATCTTGTCGCTAATCACTTCTCGTAGCAAAAAAAAATATAATTGGGTTTCCCAAGGCCTAGTTGTGCTGAGTCAGATAATAGTTAATTTCTTTCATCAAAGGTAGGGTCGTTTTCCTTTTCTTGAAAAAGTTTCTGTGGAGAATGTCAGGATAATGTAATGTGTATAAAAGAAATTAATGTGTTTTGTGTTTGAAAAAAAAGGAATATGACTCTTTTTACTTTTTTTACTTTCACTTTTTTTCACTTTTTGTAAGATTAATTTAATTGCATTAGATACTGATTTTTTGTCAAACAGTATTTTTGTGGTAGAGTACACACACTGTGCTGCTTTTGATATATTTGTGTAACATTTAATTCAATATTTATTTCAGTTTCCAGCAGACTGTAAATAAAATGAAATAGAAACAAAATTTTCAAAACAGCCTCGTTTTTTTAATGAATAGCGATTTAATGAATAGTCTTGTCAAATATTTATGTACACAATTTTATTTCAATGCCTTGTACAGGGTATTCAGTACTAATAAACAAATTTTCATAAGAATTTGCCCAAAAAGATTTTTTATTGGAAAATGATGCACTTTTACAAAAAATTGTCAAGAGTAAAAAAGTTCTTAAAATCACTCAATGAATGCACTAGTTTTTTTTTCAAATTTTTTTGAGCAATTTTTTTGAATTTGCGAATAGTCAATTTTTGCAAAATTTAAAAAATGCATTCTTTGTGTGCAAGTGCATTCTTTGGTTGATTTTTAAGAACTTTTTATTTTTGACACTTTATAGTAAAAATGCATTGCTTTCGAGAAAAAATTTCTAAAGATCAAATTAGTATCAAAATTTAGAAATTCTTTATTCATTAAAAAAAATGCTTAGTAGTTAAACTCAGTTTTTCACACCCCATAGCCAGTCAAAAAAAGCCGCTAGACTGGCCAAATTTAAAAAATACTCATATAGTCAAAAAGAACATTTGAGTACTATTTTATCAAAAACATATATATGGGGCATTTCACGCCAACTAAGTGAGATAAAAAAAATCTGTTTGAAACATATGACAATCGATAGTACTCGCTAAAAAACTAACTTCCCTAAGATTTTAGATTTTTTGAGCCACAAGCAGAGGGATAGTGAGGGTGAGAAAATACAAATTTTCGTTTCGACTAAAATTTCAATCTTTCTCGGTAAGAAAATGAAAAATATTAAAAAAGAAGGTTGCAATAGTTTTTGATGTGTTTTTTTGCGTAGAATACGATAAAAATATTTTCAAAATTAATGGGGGTAGTTTTCACCCTTATTTTGAGGATTGAATGTTTAAAATCAAAATTTCTAAAAGTATGACACGATTTTTTTTTTCAATTTTATTTTTTAATTTCTTTCTTTTTTTTGTACTTTCGATTAATTGTTAATTTATAATGGGTGTTGACCAGGAACTGGCCCAAAAACGGCCCAAAATTTTAGATTTTTTTAGCCACAAGGAGGGATGGTGAGGGTGAGAAAATCACATTTTCGTTTCGACTCTAAAATTTCAATCTTTAAATAAAATATTTTTCAAAATTAATGGGGTAGTTTTTCATCTTTATTTTGAGGATTGAAAGTTTAAAATCGAAATTTCAAAAGTATGACACGATTTTTTTTCAATTTTATTTTTTAATTCTTTCTTTTTTTTTGTACTTTCGGTTAATTTTTTAATTTATAATGGGCGTCGACCAGGAACTGACCCAAAAAATGGTCCAAAGGTTAAAAAACGTGGTTATAGCGTATTTTTCTCAACCTGTGAGATAGTAAATGGCAAGTGAATAATATTTGAATAAATTGGAATATATTATTCACTTGCCATTTACTATCTCACAGGATGAGAAAATACGCTATAACCACGTTTTTTAACATTTGGACCATTTTTTGGGTCAGTTCGGTCGACGCCCATTATAAATTAAAAATTAACCGAAAGTACAAAAAAAAAGAAAGAATTAAAAAATAAAATTGAAAAAAAAATCGTGTCATACTTTGGAAATTTCGATTTTAAACTTTCAATCCTCAAAATAAAGATGAAAAACTACCCCCATTAATTTTGAAAAATATTTTATTTAAAGATTGAAATTTTAGAGTCGAAACGAAAATGTGTATTTTCTCACCCTCACCATCCTCTCCTTGTGGCTAAAAAATCTAAAATTTTAGGAAAGTTAGTTTTTTAGCAAGTACTATCGATTGTGATATGTTTCAAACATAATTTTTTTTTGACCTCACCTAGTTGGCGTGAAATGCCCCATATATAAATTTTTCAGTTCTCAAATCAGTTTGAGACACTCCTTTTTTCCTTGTCATTTCATTTTCAATTTTATTCAAATAGACGCCTAAAATTAGACACAAAACAATCAGTCTCAAGAGTATTTTCCAGTAAAATTTCAGATAATACATCTGGCTTGTCGCTTTACAAAGGGTGTCTTCTGCAGAAGTACATCGTCTGTAATTAGAGCTACCCCAACTTGTTTAGAATTTATTCCAGGTTGAAGTATTGAAAATGTCACGTACAGCCTATGCCAAAAATATCGTTCTTAAAAAGGGGTTGATTTTGCCATCGCTTGATAGACATTTCATAAAATCTCTACAAAACGGCCGCCTTTGATTACCCTTAAATAATTCGCAACTGTTCGTTTACAGATTTATTTTTATTGTTAAAAGCATAGGCTACTCGGGGTGAATTGTATCCGACATAATACTAAATTTATATCCATGAGTTAAATAACAGCCCCAGTTGTTTTGAAACGAAAGAGTTTTCCGCCCTTTTGATGAGGGTAGCCAGTGACGTGAGCCCGATCGATTCAGATTAATGTGTTTGGCTGCGATTTTTTAGATTTAGTACTCGCCATGACCGCGGCAAGTTTGGAAACTATCGGTAATCCATGGGTACGTGCATTTTTACCGGTTGGAAGTGTTATTCTATATAAATCACGGTATTGCTCTATGCTATTGGATGTAGATAAAGAGATCTATGGGTGTAGATAAAGAGATAGTATTGCATTCAATACCTACTTATTTTGTTTTGCGCAGAAATAAAAATAAGTAAAAATATATGTCCAAAAAAAATACGTCCAATAATCCTCTTTATGTTCACAGCTGCCCAAACTCCATTTTTTGAGTGTAGTGGAGTTTCAATATAAAAGTGAGGGTTGTCTGCACTCCAAAGTCTCATTTTCGGAGAGCATAGAACCAAACAATTCGCCCGAAAGATAGAACCAAACCTCATCACTCAAAAACACTTTTTCAAAATATCGGTATTGTTAAAATAGTTAATAATCCATTGGAAAAATTGTAATAGGGGTTCATCGGCTCTGAAAACTTCACATATGGATTGCGCAGTGGCGGTTGGTGATATTTCAGTTAGCCATATCTTGCAAACGACGCATGGGACCCACTTCACTTTTAGGTGATGACTATACACCTCTTACAGAAAGGATTTATAGTGAAAAAACCGTCAACAAAGTTTGCAAAAAAATTCAAAAAACCTGGAGCACTCCCTGGGATCTCAGTAACGCTCGACGGAATATTTGCAGTAAATTTTTTTCATAATCTAGAAACAAACATAAGGAGAGGTTTTTCGATGTGTTACAAAATATATTTTTTTCAAAATGTTATGGCCATTTTAATTTTAATTTTATAGGAACATTTTGTTTCCCAAAATTAAAATGACCATAACATTGAAAAAAAAAATATTTTGTAACAAATCGAAAAACCTCTCCTTATATTTGTTTCTAGATTATGAAAAAAAATTTACTGCAAATATTCCACAGAGCGTTACTGAGATCCCAAGGAGTGCTCCAGTTTTTTTGAAAAAAATAACGAAAAACTTTGTTGACGGTTTTTCACTATAAATCCTTTCTGTAAGAGGTGTATAGTCATCACCTAAAAAAGTGAAGTGGGTCCATGCGTCGTTTTCAAGATATCGCTAACTGAAATATCCAAACCCAAATATCCAGACCCAAATCATTTTTTGTCCGTTACACAGCTCCACAAAATTTTTTTTGCAGGGGTCTGACTATGTATACTATATGTATTTTGGGTCGCTAAACCGAATCCGAAGTCCAAATTGCTTCATCAGATCCGGTTCTTTTCCCTAACCTGAAAAAATAGGCCTAGAACCATGAAATTCAAGCTAAAAATTATATACTTTGATAAAAACCCAAATTAAATCCCATAATCATATATTTCATCAATTCCATAACCATATAATCTCAAAACTCCATAACCTTGGGCCCCATAACCTCAAAAACCCAATAACCGTATGATTCTAAAACCCCATAACTCAGTAAAAAGTGATTTATAGCGCTTAAGCAGTGTAAAGCGATATGTTTGAAACGGATTTGCCCTTCAATCGCAGTACCATTTAACCTCAAAACCGCGTGATCCTAAAACCTCATAACCTCAAAAATCCTATAACCTTGTGATTGAAAAACCTTATAAACCAGTAAAAAAGAGACTTATACGCACTCAAGCAGTGTGAATCAATATATTTGAAACGGGCGTGCCCTTCAACCTCACTACCAGTCAACCTCAAAATCACGTGATCCTAAAACTTCATAATCTTATACGGTTCTAATTTTGATTGAGTTTTAACATAAAAGTAGTGTAAAATATGGAATGATTGATTAAAACTCAATCAGATTTAGAACCGTACGCATTATGAAGTTTTAGGATCACGTGATTTTGAGGTTGAGTGGTAGTGAGGTTGAAGGGCACACCCGTTTCAAATATATTGATTTACACCGATTGAATGCGTATAAGTCTCTTTTTTACTGGTTTATAAGGGTTTTCAATCACAAGGTTATGGGATTTTTGAGGTAATGAGGTTTTAGGATCACGCGGTTTTGAGGTTAAGTGGTACTGGGATTGAAGGGCAAATCCGTTTCAAACATATCGATTTACACTGCTTAAGGGCGTATAAGTCTTTTTTACTGAGTTATGGGATTTTAGAATCATATGGTTATTGGGTTTTTTGGAGGTTATGGGGCCTAAGGTTATGGAGTGTTGAGATTATATGGTTATGGAATTGATGAAATATATGATTATGGGATTTCGTTTGGGTTTTTATCAAATTATATTTTAAGATTGAATATCATGGTTTTAGGTCTGTTTTTTTGAGGTTAGGAAAAGAACCGGATCTGATGGAGCAATTTGGACTTGGGATGCGGTTTTAGCGGCCCAAAAACATATAGTATACATAGTCAGACCTCTGCAAACGAAAAAAATTTTTTGTGGAGCTGTGAATTATTATTTCAACCATTTCAACGTCTGCCCTTACTCTGGGTCTGCCACTTGCTTGTTTCCGATTGATTCTTTCACTTTGACAGTACACTCAACATCCACATATCCGAACTCACTATATTTCCGAACTTTTTCTCACGATATTTCCGAACTTGTACTTCCACACAACCAAACTTGTCGCTGTCAAATGTCGAATGTCGCTGTCAAATGACCAATGAGCCAGAAAAACCCTTTGCGCATGCGCCAGCAGTTCGGTTATCCCCGAGGTGACGAAAGTTCGGAAATGTGGAAGTTTGCGGAACGGAAAAGTTCGGATATGTGGATGTTGAGTGTACTAATTTAGGTTATCAACTATATAATTAGCTATACAACTTTTATCATTTTCATCTCTCTCATTCATAGTCAGATTGTATGACGTTTTTTATGACTAGTTACAATTTTATATACCTGTATAATCGTAATGATCTGTATGAAAAATGACGCAAAACTTAAAAATG
The DNA here is from genome assembly GCA_029963805.1 of Aromia moschata. Lineage (NCBI taxonomy): Eukaryota > Metazoa > Arthropoda > Insecta > Coleoptera > Cerambycidae > Aromia > Aromia moschata. The sequence goes on from JAPWTK010000470.1 coordinate 20,131, forward strand.
ACGATTCTGTACTTATCGTGGAAAATTCACGTATATTCTACGGAAAGCATACCAGTATATTCTAGAAACAGCACGAACCGGTGAATTACATTGTCTAATGGAAATAGTAGAAAAACGTGAAAAATGTTAACACTTATGTTCCGTTTGCAACTAAAAATATCTTCTCTCTTCGCGAAGAGGGGAAAGAAATACTGTAATGGTATATGTGTGTAACGGTGGTTTTCACAAGATGGGGCTTCACGGAAACGATTTATTATATTCTTTGTTTTGTTCTTCGTCTGTCCAGTTTACGTAAAATTTGATACCCAATTTAGAAGGAGGATTAAAATAATGCATAATAATTTAATTGTTTACAATACAGAGAAAAAATCCGGTTGTGGATACCCAAAGAAAAATTAAATTATATAACACGATTAGATACGATTAGATCTTAAGTAGAGGTAGGTGAATTTCAGTAATTACTTCCCATTTTAACTAGGTATAGGGTTTCAATATATTTTGACGGTTTAAATAGGGCAAACATGAAAAAAAGGTTTCAAATAAAATACACAGGGTTGCGCCTGAACTTTTTTAAAATGTTATGTATACCACAACTGTGTATACAGTGTGCGTTTAATAAAATATGTTATACATTTTTGAAATGAAACACTCTGCTATAGCATTTTCAGAAGGAAGAGACCAAAGAGTTTCTACCTCCATGTTTTTGTGTATCGTCTCCAAGACCAAAGAGTTTTTACCTCCAGGCCAAACAGTAAATCAACACTTTTACAGAGAATTCTTGAAAAACTTCGAAAAAGGACAATGTGTGTGAGACCAAACATCAAGAACAACTGGATGTTGTATCACGACAATGCACCTTGTCTTACAGCCATTTCAGTAAATGAGTTTTTAACCAGTAAAACATTCATGTGGCTCCTCAGCCTCATTATTTGCCTGACTTGAGTTATTGTGACTTTTTTCTCTTCCTGCGATTGAAAATTCACCTCAAAGGACGTCATTTTTGAACTCTAGAAATCATTCAAATAGCCGTAACCGACCAGCTGAGAAGGCTATTCCAGTATATGAGTTCTGGCACTGCTATGATGAATGGAAGACCCGTCTCCAGCGCTGTGTGGCTTCCCAAGGAAGTTATTTTGAAGGAGACAATACTGAATTGTAATTCTATTCTGATAAAAAAATTAAACTAAATGCATGACAAACCTTTTTTTTTCAATTATTGCTATATCTGCAATACTACAACGATTTTATTCATTTCTAACCTAATACTCTTTGTAAAAAACCTTTTTTATATATATAAAGGAAAAATAATTATTATTAATAGAAATTAAAATAATTATTAAAAGGAATTATTTTTTTAGAACAGATACTGCCTAGTCTAAAAATGTTCATAATGCTTACAAAATATGGTTAAGTCTATCTTTTTAGGTAATTTGTAGGTGATCACAAATATGGAATTTAATAAGTAGGTGTCCCAAAAGAACTTAGAAACGACACGAAAGATCTACATTGTATTATTTTTTTATAATCACCATAAGAAATATTCAACTCTTTATTTATCCATTGTATTACCGTTCGCCTGTGCATAAAACGTTTCGAACTCTTCGCAAATCAACAAACGTATTTGTCATCCGGAATTCACTCAACGAAAGGAAATATTAGATTTTTGAACAAATAAAAGAAACATAAGACATTCGGGGAGAGCTACGAAAAGCTCCGGCGCTGAAATGCATTTATTTCTCCGGCGATTCGTGAGATACGTACATCTTGCAAAACTTTTTTATGCATGACAGACCACATATAAGAGATTTACCTTATATCTTAGGAAATATCGCTTCGGAAAATACAGCACCTGAAAAGCATTGTTCGTAACAACCGAGAATTATTATGATTTCATGTATTCAAAGCGGGTTTATTTAAGGTTTTGACAGTATCTGAATCTGAAAATTCGTTGGTGATTAATTTTAAGCAATTAAATTTTAAAATGTAAGTAATTCGGCAAAGCTGCATTTTTAAATTTCTAAAGCAGTTTCACATATTCTAACCTCCAGGATAATTACTAATTTCCTGCAGGATTGAAGATAGTAAAAATTTGAATTTGAAAATTTTTCACAATGCGGGTTTTTGTTTCCTTTGTATTTACATTGTACAATGAAGGGTTGGGTTGGTCCAAAAAATAGAGTTTTGTTTTATTAGATTTTCTTTAAGAACCTACAAGATTCCAACAATATATCCTAAAGTTATCCTCCGGAAAACATAATTTCACTAAACTTATGCCGTAAAAAGTTGCAAGCAATATCAATCCCTACGAGGTGTCTAAATTAAGGAATGCAACTGATTTTTTTTTATTCGAATAGAATTACAATTCAGTATTGTCTCCTTTAAAATAACTTCTTTGGGATGCCACACAGTGCTGGAGATGGTTCTTTCATTCCTCATAGCAGTGCTGAAACTCATAGTTGTTCTTGATGTTTGGTCTCACGCATACGATTCTTTTTCGAAGAATCTCTCTGTAAAAGGGGATCATTTACAATCGATTCCAAAAAGTCAAGACACCTTTCTGTCCTGATGTCCTTTTGTTCCTATGATTTTTTGGAACAATTTTTGCGCAGATCTTTCTCACCCTCAATTCTTTAGTTAAAATCTGATGAACAGTGGTGTGATTCAAATTTAACTCTTCCCCGATCATTCTTGTTGTCAACCGATGATCTGAACGCACATGATCCCGTATTATATCGACATTTTCATCGGTTCCTGAAGATAAAGGCCTTCCGCTGCGTGATTCATCTTCAATCGACTCTCTTACTTCTGGGAATACCTTAAACCACCGAAAAAACTGGGCTCTTGAAAAAACACTGTCTCCGTAGCCGTACTGAAGTTTTGCAAAAAGTACCCTGAAGCAAAATCTGATAGCACACGGGTACTCAAAATTAATATCACTCACTTTTAAAACGGACTAGAAAACGGAAACCGGTTTACGAAAACAGTCACAAAGAGCAAACAAATGACTGTAACAAGTTCAAACTTATACTGAAGGCGCACTACATGTTAACCTATGGCTCTTCCAAGTCCCATCTCCGCAGTGTTGCTTAATCGAGCGCAACGTTGCCAGTCTCATTACTTAATTTATGTCGTGAAAAACACAGTCAAACCCTTTCGTTAAATTTAGGAGTTTAGCATACAGGGTTTGTCCGAAAAGTAATGTCAGTGAGCTTTGAAAAATGGTTTTTATTGGTTCTATACGTACAAATCTTTAGAAACTTCAAAATACATTCCTCCTGCGTCCACACATCGGTTCCAGTGGGTCTTCCACGCATCAAAAGCCACACGGTAGCCGTTTGCCGGAATCGCCTTTAAAGCGTCGGTGCAAGCATTCTGAATGTTTTTCACCGACCCAAAATGCTGTCCTTTTATTGGGGTTTTGAGGCGCGGAAACAGAAAAAAAGTATGGGGGGGGCACATCGGGGCTGCAGGGAGGCTGGGGAATAACGATGATGCCTGCCTTGACGAGGTAATCGGCCACGAGGAAGCAGGTGTGCGAAGGCGCATTGTCGTGGTGAAGCTTCCAGTATTTTGAGATGTCTGGGAGGATGCGATTCACCCTGCGTTTCAGCCGCTTCAGCACCTCGACGTAAAACTTTCCGGTTGCGGTTGTCCCCTGCGGAACGAACTCATGATGGACCAATCCCCGGCAATCAAAAAAGACAATCAGCATTGTCTTGATCTTTGACCTGGACATCCTGGCCTTCTTGGGGCGAGGGAGTTCGACGTGTGCCATTCCGCACCTTGCCTCTTCGTCTCCGGATCGTATTCAAAGACCCAACTTTCGTCCCCGGTAATGACGTCATCAAGGAAAGCGGGGTTGTCTTCTCAGGTGTCCAAAAGTTCTTGGCAATTTTCGACGCGCCTCGTTTTTTGATCGTCCGTTAGCACTTTTGGCACGAGCTTAGCGCACACCTTCCTCATTCCTAAAGACTCCGACACAATTTCGTGAACAATGGTTTTCGTAATGTCTAATGTTTCGGAAATTCAACGGACACTTAGACGACGGTCAGTGTTCAACAAGTCACGCACACGTTTCACATTGTCGTCGGAACTGGAGGTTGATGGCCGTCCAGCGCGGTTCTCGTCGTTGACATCTTCCCGACCTTCTGCGAAGGCCTTGTGCCACCGGAAAATTTGCCTGTCCGAAAGACAATCGACGCCGAAAGCGTTCTTCAACATTGGAATGGTTTCCGCAGCGCTCTTCTCCAGTTTCACACAAAACTTGATCGCCATCCGTTGCTCAAGCGAACGTTGCATTTTTTCCTGCACCGGGTCATTGTAACGACTCTCAAATAACGAGTGATGCGACCACTACAACGACCGGTAGCCAACTGACGCTTGTTGGATCTTGTTGCCAGATCCCCCCACCACAATCCCAGCACGTAAAGCGCGGGCTGGCGCGTACAGTCTCGGGAAAAAAAATTCACTGACATTACTTTCCGGACAAACCTGTAGATAAATTGACCGTATCTCTACTAGAGAGTTTATGGCTAAAGCTGTAGACATTTTGTTCCTAAAACCGAACTGATTTTGATTTTGATTTTTCTTCTGTTTAGTAATATCAAACAACATTTTCTATTGTTATGATGCTGTCTAGTCTTTGAATAATTATAATGATGTCGGGTTTATTCAATTTGGCTGACAAACGTGATTTTATGATATGCGAGAGTGGACATAACAAGGCTCTTGTTTAGCTTAAATCAAATGTTACTCATATTATACGGTATTGTCAAACAGGTACGAATTACTGGAAATATTTATAAGAAGATCCGTCGTCACAGTACATCCTACATCTGCTGCCGATGAATATTTTAGCACGACCTGTGCACAAACTTTCTACACCGGTTGTTGTTGCCGTTACTTCAGAATAAAACTCGAAATAAGTATATATAGCACGGTGGAGCTTTATAAGGCTAACTTTAAACTCTAATATGTTTGCATTATGTAGTTGTACAAGTTTCCAGCCAAACCGAATATACTTCCAAGGGATTCGTAGCCGAGTTCGGGGGAAAATATGTTAATATTTTATTTTTTTAATTATTAGTTCGAAATTTCGTCACGGCAAAAGTCATAAGTTCGGGAATTAGAGTGGCACGAAATTTAATGGCTCTTATTTATTTAAGGGGAAACTTAACGAAGAGACGGCAACGAAATTAACAAGAGCTTTAGATAACATTAATCATTCCTCTTCAAGGGGGCCAATCCATTTATTTGGGTTTTTGAGACGAGAGAAAAAAACACTATTATCTAAAATTAAGACGGTTATTTATCTTAAAGTTCCGCGGCCTTTGAGTACGAGTCAAAACAAATTTAATTTTTCCAGAGACCGGAGTTCCTTTTTATAATTAGACCCTTCACTGTGGTGAAATATGCAGTGCCAACTAAGATCTAATACAAAAAGGGATATTCTTTGTTACATTCAACGCCTACTTGGTAGAGCGCTTTGTTGCGTTGGACCAGCCTGATATTCTTTTTATTCCGAGATAATGAGATCAAAGTAAAGGCTACTATGTAATAATAACTTAATAAAAACTGAATAAAGAACTAAAAACATTCGTTTTATTTACTTCGTTAAGAAAGCAAATATATATTTAGGTCCATTCTACGGGGTGTTCCATAACTCATGAAGTTATGGAACACCCCGTAGAATAATTACTGGTGATGATGAATAATACTTCACTAGTTAATAGATCGTTTTTTTTTAAACCAATGTTAGATAATATTAAATTTTTGCTAAATATGAGATATACAAGACTAGGAATTGTTATTAATGGAGAGCAACTTAATTTTTTAAATGACAACCGGTAGGCTTTCTCTCAATATATGAAATAACAGATATTGAACTTTACTAAAATTTTGATATGGTTACATAAAATGTTCGCAAAAAAAAAGTCTAAAACTAACTCTGAAACTAATAAAACAAAAGAAAGATAAGGAGTATTTAAATGAACAATTTCCATTACTCTGGATAGGCAGAAGATGTACAATTGAATGGCCAACGCGCTCTCCGCATCTAAATCACTTAGATAAAGTTGAATAGATAACATTGAAGACTTCAAACAGAAAATTCAAATGAAATCTGGGCCATCCTTGAGAACTTCCTAGTAAATCTTATTGAAGAGTTTCGGCACCGGCTTGGGAATTGCTTAGCGGAAAATGGAGATCACTTTCAACACCTCATTCGCTAACTATCGTTTTGTTGTTTTATTTTAAAAAATAAACAATTAAGTAAGCAATCAATAGGACAAAATATTAATCAGTCTACCACATGGTATGGCATACCATCCATACGTACAGTACCGTATAAAATATGGAATAATTTTCTCTTGTGATGCCAAAGGAATATTTACTTTGCAAAAAAGGTGTATTAGAAATATTCTAAACATGAATCAGATGGATAGCTGTAAACAAATTTTTATAGTTAAAAAAATACTTACTTGGTAAAAAATACTTTTACAAAGCTACCTATATGTGCAAATATATAGACATCCAAAGAAAACGTCATCAACTCTGGCTATGAACGAGAGAGATGGAATGGAACGCAATGGAATGGAACTCTCACCAAATGTCTAAATGAAACTCTCGCTAGGCTAGTAGTTTCGTGCAAAAGTTGTTGAAGTAGTTACCGCAAATAATTACATTTGTCACCTACCTTAATTTTCTTCAATCAGACTTCGCATTAACTCTCCACTATATAGTCTACTTTGCCGCATTAATTTAGATTTTCACTTCTTTTACACTCACACTCAGCGTGAACTCAGCTATCTAGCGGAGTCTGTTTGAGGTGACTTGTGTCGTCGACTCACGGCGACACAAATCAAATGGAAATCACCCAATGTGAGTCTTGACAAGTAAATAAGGTTATAAATTCGATTAAGAATAGAAATACGTCTTTTTTTCTCGGCCAACTTTGATGACTTTTTTTTTATGTCTATAGTAAAATATATACACATTAAAAAAAACGTTACATTTTCTCTATTTAATATACAGGGTGAGAAAGACTGGGACGAGACTAAACTGGAGATACTAGGTATCTCCAGTTTAGTCTTTTAGTTTAGTCCAGCTTAGTTTAGTCACCAAAATATTATGATTGAGCTCAACATGCCTTATACCAATGTCGTTGGTTTAAGAGATACAGCGTATTCAAAGTTTCAATTTTATTCTGAAATTTCTCAATAATTAAGAAAGTTTTGATAGTATAAATCTGAAAATTGATAGTTTTACGTTTTTTATATTATTTTGACGTCTAGTATCTTCAGTTTAGTCTTGTCCCATCTTCTTTCTGATGTAAGTATAAAAAAAAATACCTTTTAAGCAAGTGACGAAGGCAGTAAGTAAATTTTTACTGGATAAATGTTACTATACAAAAGTCGAATAATTGAATGATGAAATTTAAATATTTGTATATATGTAGGTTTCTTTTTAGTGTTTAGTGTTTGTAGCGTTTTTAGAATATTAGTGTATTCGTTCTTGTACTCGTTTTTTTTTATTTTAAAATGAATTATTGTTTGTTCTTTTATATTTATATATTTTATATTTTACATTTACATTTACTTTTATATTTTATTTTTATATTTTACTTATTAGGATCCTAATATTAGTGATATTATTATCCATATATTTTTTACCATATTGACAGTTCGACACCATGTAAGGTATTTTATAAGAACTAATAAACAGTAAAAAAAATACATTCTTTTACAAAAGTTAACTTGTTTTTTATGCGAAAATTTCTTTATGTAACCATATACAATTTTTAGTGTACAAAGAGAAAGGCTGCTGTTTTCAGATATTGAGAGAAAACATACGAGTTGTCATTAAAAAAAATAAACTTGGTCTTCTAACAACCAAACACGAAAACATAAAATTATTTCATGTCGACAGAAACATGGCAAACTAATCTGATAAGAAGTCTCTTAGTCCGGACATTTTTTCATATACAAGATTATTAAAAAGTTAGAGGCATTATGCGCGACTTTTTTTTGCTACGCTGTATTTTTGTTACAGCAGACAGGTACTCACACAATGCGATCTAACTGTTAAAGTTTCCTGGAAAATTGGGTAGAAAACTTCGCGAAGCGTAAATTTTTAACAATGACTAATTTGCGATGTGTAAAAATAATGCGCATTCCTTATATCTCACCCCATTTAAATCCATCCTCCATGAATCATCCCTATCAGAAAACTTTTAATTAACTCTTCACAAGTTCAGCAAACGTAAATAATTATATTTACTATTTCAGCTGGTTGTTCCCGTTGTAGTTTTAATAAGTCCCTGTACCACTGTCGGCATTAAAAGTTTAAATTGGTTTTTGTATTAAAATGTGTTATTTACCTTTTTGTGTAAACACATTTTAATTTCGAGCGTTAGTAGCTCTTCGGAGTGGAAAGGGGATATTCAAAGGGGCGTTAAAACGGAAACGGAACTATCTCTTAATTTGTAACCTTGTGACTTCATTGTTATTGAAAAAGACAGAAGAAAGAAAGAAAGTAGATTAGAATAAATTAGCAGAATACAAAAACGTGAGTTATCTGCACTATCTATAACTACGTGATTTCATTGTGATTGAAAAGTAGAGATGAAGAAAAAGAGAAGGTAAATTAAAAAAGATTAGAAAAATACAGGAACATGAGTCATCGGAACTATGTTTTACTTTGTAACCTTGTGATTTCATTGTGATTGAAAAAGACAGAAGAAAGAAAGAAAGTAGATTAGAAAATATTAGTAAAATACAAGCACTTGTAACTTCCTTGTGATTGAAAAATAGAGATAAAGAAAGATATAAGATAGATTAGAAAAAAAATTGAAAAATACAGGAACATGAGTCATCTGAACTATCCCTTACTTTGTAACCTTATGATTTCATTGTGATTGGAAAATATAGATGGAGAAAAAAAAAAGGTAAATTAGAAAATATTAGAAAAATACAGGAACATGAGTCATAGGAACTATCTCTTAGTTTGTAACCTTGTGATTTCATTGTGATTGAAAAAGACGGATGAAGAAAGAAAGAATGTATATTACAAAAGATTAGGAAAATACAGGAATATGAGTTTGACCCTTCGAAATGCAACGTAATAGTTGTTTTCAACCCACTTCCACGTATTCTTTAGAATTCAAATGTTCACAATTCATTTCATACGTTTTATAAAAAATGTATTGGTATTTTCTGTAAATTTTAGGTAACAACACACACATCTCTAATCAAAAGAGATTTAAAATGTCTGTCAACTACATGCTTATTCAAAAATAGGTTGGTTTTACCAAGCATCCAGTGTAAGGTTTTTTTAAAACAATTTGAAATAACGTATCTGCATTAACCGGTTTTTTAATAAACAATTTGAAATAACGTCTCTGTATTAATCATTTCATTAATTCATAGCATATTATAAACAAAACAATAATAGGAAGACTATTAGATTCATAATTTTAAAATTTCACATTTTTATTTCACATTTATAAAATATATTGATAGTTTATTCATATATTACGAATAGAAATGTCTCCAGTTGCAAAACACAAAGAGTTTTATTTTTATATAATTTATTGTGGTATAAAACCTCAAGACGACATAATACAATAATTCAGTTCAGCGATTCCAGATACTTAAGTTTTATATACTTCCCTATCTCTATCATTATTGTATTGGTTTTAAGAAACAATTCTGCAACGTATCACAGTTTTCTTTCCCTAAAACTTCTACAACTGTTGACTGAACAAAAAACATTTAACAAAGTCAGCGGACACATTTTTTCTCAAGAAAATTGCGTTTCAGCATATACAGCGTGTGCCCTTTGGAAATGGAACCACCCCTCTTATTTTTTAGGGGATTGATCAATATTCAATTTTTTTATATGGTGGTACTCCAAAGGATCTCTTTATCTCTCTGCTCACAATCCTCCAATCCTTCAAATCCTTCAATCAAATAATCGTCTTTCCGCTAATAGCTGCCCATACTCCATTTTTAGTGGTTTCAATATAAACATGAGGGTTATCTGCACTCCAAAGTCTTATATTCTGAGTTAACATAGCCCGAAAGATGAAACCATCCTCATCAGTAAAAAAAAATTCGAAGACGACATTCTTATTGTTAAAATGGTTAATAAACCATTGGAAAAACTGTCTGTTCTGAGAAGTTCATGTGTTCATCACAGAAGTTCATCACAATATGGATGGAGTTCCAAATCGTTTTTTAAAATTTGTTGACACGTTGCATAGGGAAGATTCGTTTGTTGGCTCAGATGGATGTTCTTGGATTGTCCATTATCACTTTCCCTAACCATTTCAAAGTTTTTTCTGTCCTTACTCTGGGTCTGCCACTTCCTTGTTTTGTTTGATGCTTCAGTTTGCCGGTACAATTTTAGGAAACATTCTACTGACTGACTAAAATGATCAAAATGAATAATTGCGTCTGGAAAAACTTCCCAGAAATCGTTATATGCAACTCTCATTGAATATATGCAGTTTCCATTGTTTCTACTTCCATGTCTAAAATACATTTCAAGAGAAACACGCCTCTGTTCTTCAATAAAATTGAATATTTTGAAAAACTAAATCTGATAGTCAAACCAAAACCGCTAGGCTAACCAAATTTTAAAATTATTTATAAGCTAAAGAGAACTTTTGGAGTACTATATTATCAATTTTTTTTTGAAAATAGGTCAACCTCCTTCAAAATAAGAGGGTCGTTCCATTTCAGAGTGCAGATGGGGAATTTATACAGTTGGACACAAATGCATAGATTTTCTTGTGTATGCATCTGGATTCATTAATCTGGATTATTATAATTTAGTATCTATTTACACTAAGTCTTCTTGTCTTTTTTACGAAACCGTACTCTATTTCAGTCTGTACATTATTCATCAGAATAATTACCAAGAGGTGTGATCGAGTAAACACAAATCAGTGTAACTAGAAAGAATAATATACCAAATGTTTTTAATATTATTCGCTAAATATACTAGAAAATACAAAGATCCAGACTACATCATGGCCTACACCTACACATACAAAGGATATATTTGATCTCTGATTATGGGTCCATGGAAGATACGTCTTACTATAGACATTATTGTTTGCACTGTATATTAATTGGTTATTGCCCACCCACTATCGATATGCGTTACGTGAATCTACAGGTAGATGTAACCCTATAATCCGTGAAACTACTGAAATTAATTGTGAGGTTACCAGATTATTCACAATGAACGATAAGCAGACATTAATACGACAAAAATGTTGGGCACCATTAATTAAAGTAATCATAAAATAATACTACTCTAGTGGTTTATACCAAACAAGAACGTTTTCGAAATGAACTGCTTCTTGGAGATGAAGTAATATTCTTCACACCACATAATTAGGCCATACCTAATCGGTAGAGAGTATCACGTGACTTAATCCTTTTGGTTAATTGGTAGTTAGCAATTCGGCAAATACGTTACTGCGATTGATGTTTTTGAACGCACAAAAAATTGCTTTTTTTACTAACCGGAGGTGTAACATTTGGGTTTTAGTTTTACCCGAACTATCAAATAAATAGTTCGACACTTCTTTCTAAAACATTTCTCAATATTTAACGATTTACCTTGTACAAAAGAAGTAACATTATGTACCCACTGCATTGCTTTGTTTTTGTCCTACACAAAAATATATCATTGGAAAGAAAAAAGTGACTAATGATTTGTTGACATTAAAATATTGTTCTTCCACTTCTAATTATGTAAAAAAGAACTGAGATATAATAAAATAGTTGAATCAACAGAAACTGAGTGAATGAAAAGAGGAGGCCGACAAAAGTATTCCTGAAAGAAACAGTAAAATATTTCTAGCATTTTCTATAGACATAGATCATTACCAGAGTCCATTTGCCAAAGCTCCATTAAATTATTTGTGTTGATGTTATGAACGCTTTGATACAATAACCATTAAAATAATATTTTTATTAACGCTGCTGAACCTTTTACAGGTAATGAACACTGGAAATTACATTAAAATCATCAAACATTTTAACAATATGCTTTACAAAACGTAAACTTTTAGAGTAGTTCACAACGTGTTCCAATTACACTTTTCCAGCCATCGTCCCTTTGGAGTAAAATTGAAAACGTTGTACGCTTTTCATTACATGAAATTATTGTAAAATTATTTCCATACATTTCAACTTCGATCTGTTTATTTAATAACACCCAGTATTAGTTATGCAGTTTATTTGAAATTTTGACATAAAATGCACTTCATATAATAAAGACGTTGTTAAAGTTTCAACAAAAAAATTCATCGTCGTCTTGGTATTTGTTGTGATTTTTATATAAAAATCATGTTTGAGTCAGTTGTTGCTAAACAAATACGTTTTTGTCTAACAAATAATTTTTTTAACAGAATTTCTATGTTTTTATATGTGCCTTTACTTGTATGGTAAATATCACTGTATTAAGAGAGATAACATTATTAATATCGCAAAAAAATGTTTTTTTAAGTGTCAGTAAAAATCAAATCGCATGAACCATATTATTAGGTTGTCGGAAAAGTCATGATGTATTTTTGCAAAAGATGGCATTACATGTATTTTTACATGAGAAATGTCATAAGTCAACACTATTCACGGCTCGAGTGCTATACCATTTGACAGCTGGCAGTTCAACCTTCATTTAAGAAAAGTTGAAAATGGAAGATCAAACTGTTCATTTTCGGCATATTTTGCTTTTTTTACCGCAAAGGGAAGAACGCAAGGCAGGCCTGTGAAAAATTACGTAAAGTTTACAGTAACAATGCCCTACAAGAACGTCCGTGCCAGAGATGGTTCACCAAATTACGTGCTGGTGATTTTGATGTCACCGATGCTCCTCGCTCCGAAAGGCCCATGGAAGCTGGTGACGACCAAATAAAGGCACTCATCGAAGCAGACCCACATTCGACCACTCGTGATATTGCGGAGACACTAAACCTTCATCATTCCACCGTTCACGATCATCTACGAAAGCTGGGATTCATCAACAAGCTCGATATATGGGTTCCTTATGAACCCACTTCAATCCACCTCAAGTGCAACAAAATCGATACGTTTTTGAAGCGCCTGGTATCAAAAACAGATTATTTACAACAATATTCGATGTAAGCGATCGTGGTGCAGTGGAACTGAGCGAACCCAATCACAATCCAAAGCTGATCTTCACCAGAGGAAAGGTATGCTCTCAATATGGTGGGGTTATAAGGGCGTGGTGTTTTTCGAGGTCCTATCGCGGAACCAGACGTACAGAGTTCTATGTGTACTATCGCCAACTGGATTATTTGTATACATCTCTTGCGAAGAAGCGGCCAGAACTCAACAATCGCAAATGAGTAGTGTTGGACAACGACATCGCGAGACCCCATACAAGTTTTGTGACTCGCCAAAGGTTGCTACAGCTTGGTTGGGAAGTCTTGCCTTATCCTCCTTACTTACCGGACCTTGCCCCATCAGATTTCCATTTGTTTCGTTCCTTGCAGAATGACTTGAATGGTAAATCGTTTAATTCTGATGAGGCCATCAAAGAGCATCTCACCCAGTTCTTCGTTTGAAAAAGGCAGTCCTTCTACGAGCGTGGAATCCCCAGAAAGATGGAAAAAGACAATCGATCAAAATGTGCAATCCATCATTGATTGAACTTTGATCTATTATTAATAAATGAGCCTTGATAATCATCCAAAAAATTCGTCATGACTTTTCCGACAACCTAATATTTTTCATTTAGTTTCTTTGCGTAGGTATTAACGAGAAAAATGAAAACTATTACACGATTCCTTCATCTTTAATTCAAATATTTAAAATTTTTACTCGGTTGCCTATAAAGTATTTTTATTCTAAACTCAATTTTCTGGATTTTATTTTATCCGACTGATTTTTACAATTTTATATGTAACGATTCAACCTGATCCTAAAAGATATCCAAACGAAAATTTAATTAATTTGTTTGTTTTCCATTTCAGCTAATTACTTATTCTGGCCGCCATTAAATCAAATACAAACTTATAATTAAGAGCCTTAAACTTTATGATTATGGTCGACTTTCTTGTTAGGATTTTTTTTTAATTAAATAGTATAAGTTTAAATTAAATCTCGGTAAAGGATAACCTATAAACCGAAATGTGCGAGCCACTTGAAGTCTAAAAAGTTAAAGCATTTTCTTGGAAGTAAATTTATGAATAGGGTACAGAAAGAACAAGATTATATACCTAGTCTCTAGGAAATTGTGATAAATGATTTCCGCGAAAGGTATCACGCTGAAATACGGATACCTACTGTGTTAAAAGCCCGAAGAGTTATAAAATAGGGCACCCTTTCCATGTTAATTGTAAAAAATATGTGAACTTGACAGCTACCTGCTTAATATAACACGGTAGAAAATGTAAAATAACAACAGGTGAAAAAGCAGTCTTACTTATTGGATATTTATGTTTTTAACGCGTTTGGCAAAGACAAAGAGAAAGTTAGAGTGTGTTGTAAAATGTTTAAGATGAACTACTAAAAGATACAAAGACGTGAAAACGCATTACATTTTTAAAAAAACTTTGTGATACACCGTGTTTTGTAAAAAAAAAACGTCACGATATTAAGGCGTTCTGCAGCCGGTCAAATAATGACTGAACGACATAGAATTAATTCCCTTAGAGCCCCTATACCCCTGAATATTATCCCGGTAAAAGTAGGTAATTTTGAGAATTGAGGAGGGTCGCATACTCTTCAGGTAGACTTACGTTCTTATGTTTTACTGGGTCTTAACCAAAAGTATGTACTTTTTCATAAATTATTCCTTATATAAACAATCTCTATTCACTGTCCGACTCTCTCTTTAATGTTTTAGTACTTTGTTATTTTTAATGTGTTTTTTTTTGCGTAGAATACGATAAAAATATTTTCAAAATTATTGGGGGTAGTTTTCACCCTTATTTTGAGGATTGAAAATTGTAAATCGAAATTTCGAAAAGTATGATTTTCAATTCAATTTTTTTTTAATTCCTTTCTTATTTTTTTGTACTTTCGATTAATTTTTAATTCATAATGGGCGTTGACCAGGAACTGGCCCAAAAACGGCCCGAAGGTGAAAAAAACGTGGTTTTAGCGTATTTTCTCATCCTGTGAGATGATAAATGGCAAGTGAATAATATATTCCAAGGTTTTTGGGGTCGCTGATTACGAATCTAACGTAGAAAATTTTCCGTAGAATACGATGGTATTTTTTTAAATTTCAAAATTTAGCCAATTTTTAAAAGTTGACTAGCCATTTTGTTTTTTTGAAAATATGACGTTAGATTCGTAATCAGCGACCCTAAAAAACCTTGGAATATATTATTCACTTGCCATTTACTATCTCACAGGATGAGAAAATACACTAAAACCATGTTTTTTCAAATTTGGGCGGTTTTAATATCGACGCCCATTATGAATTAAAAATTAATCGAAAGTAAAAAAAAAAGAAAGAAATTAAACTTTTCGAAATTTCGATTTCAAACTTTCAATCCTCAAAATAAGGGTGAAAACTACCCCTATAATTTTGAAAATATTTTTATCGTATTCTACGCAAAAAAACACATCGAAAACCATTGCAACCTTCTTTTTAATGTTTTTCATTTTCTTACCGAGAAAGATTGAAATTTTAGAGTCGAAACGAAAATTTGTATTTTCTCACCCTCACCATCCCTCTCCTTGTGGCTCAAAAAATCCAAAATTTTAGGGAATTTAGTTTTTTAGCAAGTACTATCGATTGTGATATGTTTCAAACAGAAATTTTTTTTTTGACCTCACTTAGTTGGCGTGAAATGCCCCATATATAGTAAATGTACAAAGATAAAAAACAAAACACTATTTTCAGGACAACACACTTTTAAAATTACTATAGTAATGAAGGTTTTTTTCCTTCAAACCTTCATTACTATAGTAATTAAATTAATAAAGAAAAAACCTTCATTACTATAGTAATTTTTAAAGTGTGTTGTCCTGAAAATAGTGTTTTGTTTTTATCTTTGTACATTTACTATATACTAGCGACCCGCCCCGGCTTCGCACGGAAATATAAAAAATGGTTATTGTGGGTTATCCCTAAGAGATAGACATATACCATCGCGGACTTTTTGTAGACCTTTTTAAGATGTACAATACTGTAGCACATTATTTTGATCTATCTCGTAGGGTTCAGCCAGCGTTTGCAATATAAGCGCAAAAAATGTGTTTATTTACGACATCACATCCGAAATCCCTAAAATTATCAGTGTTTCTCTACTATATTATGCATGTATTATACATATAAACCTTCCTCTCGAATCTCTATCTATTAAAAAAAAAACCGCATCAAAATCCGTTGCGTAGTTTTAAAGATCTAAGCATACATAGGTAGTAAATAGATAGGGACAGACAGCGGGAAGCGACTTTATTTTTATACTATGTTATGATGATGTATACAGATAGTAACGCCAATGTTCGTAATTTACCACCTTACTTGACAACAATAACAACATTGATTGAGCTCTGATGAAGGAGAAATAAAGCCCCGAAACGTTGGCAAAAATCGAATAGTTTGTTTGTTTGTATTGTTTGTTGTTTGTTTGTATCCCTGGACCTAATCCAGCCAACCAAAAAAACTAGTTGTTTAGAATGTCAGCGCAAATATTCATTCTTGATTCCTTTTGCTCGGGAGTGAAGAGTTTTGGCACCATTTTTGCGCAAACTTTGCGCATGTTGAACGATTCATGCAAAATCTGGCGAATACATTCTTTGTCGATTCCTGTTAGTTCAGCAAGCCTGTTTAGTCGGATGCTTAGACGACGATCTTCGCGGATTAGTTTACCAATTTTTTCAATGTTTTCGTCAGTTTTTGACGTTGAAGGCCGTCCGGAGCGCGGATCGTCTTCGGTCGTTTCATGTCCCTCTTTAAACCGTTTAAACCATTCAAAAACTTGTGTGCGGGATAAACATTCATTCCCTGTACACTTTTTTTAACATTGCACAAGCTTTTGTAAAAGTTTTCCCCAGTTTAACAAGAAACTTGAGGCTAACCCGTTGCTCCATCTGAACACTTAACATTTTTTCGACGCGTCATTGGTGGGTAGACTAATTCAAACGACTGCTAGTCAAACTGAGCTACCCATTGGCTGTCCAGCGAGCTCAGGATGTGGAAAGTATCACCAGACACAGTTCTGTTCAAACTTGTCGCAAACACGCTCGCAGCGCGTTGGTAGCAGCATCAGTTCGGTTATTTAATAGCCACACCTCGTATGTAAGCTGCAAATGAATACTTATGAGAAATATTTAATTTTTCAAGGTCGAATCTGGAAGTTAGAAATCAATTAGATCATATCGTTACGCAAAACCAATATAATCTTACATTTTAGAAAGCAAAAAAGTGCATCAGGACATATTATCGATTTTCTGTGTATTTTTACTAACGTTTATTGCTATGTAGATGCCGGTTGCTACCGCCTACCTGTTTCGGAAACCCCACCGATTCCAAGAATCTCCGTCCTTTTGAAAAGCCTTAACTAGACGTCTCGGAGCTGCATCCAACTTCTTGTAACTCAACAAAAGGTACAAGAAGGCGAAAAAACGTCGTAAGACTTTTACCCGCATTAATTAAAGTGCTAGAATTTATCTTCTCTTGTACGTGCGGTTTCCTCAAGGATATTTTCGTTATTCTCCGAAGTTTCGCTGGGCGTTACTCGTCTCGTTGACAGGCCACTTCTCTTGATGAACGACCTACATAACTTTCGAGTGTTTGGCCGGCCAAGACACTAAATTCGGGGAATACCCAGCGGAACTTGCGGATCTTAAGGATAAAGCGGCGAGGATTTCTGATGTCCACTTTGTATCGTTCCTTTGACTAACAACAAAATAAACAGGATCGTGTTGCGAGCACTTCAGGACTGGACGGTTTAGTCCTCCTTTTAGGTATCTAAATAGCAGAAACGCAATAAATCCTTCCGCTAGTTCTACAAAAACCGCGACTGTGAGTCAACTCCAGTGTCCTTGAGGGTCGAAAATTTCGGAATTACGAATAGTCCAGTAGGCAGGGAGGTAAAATCCTCAAAAAGTGTTCTTGAAACATAGAGGGATAATTTTGATGGTCCCATATGTATTTTTTTGCGTAGAACACAATGTCTGTAGAGCTGAAACTGTCCGCTAATTTTTAAATTAACAATTTGTGAAAAAACGTATTTTTTTCACATTTTCGCATTATTTCCGTTTCTTGGCATATTTTATATAGCATATGCAATTTGCATATTATGCATATAAGAAATTGTAGCCTATTGAATTTCCAAAAATTTTAAGCCCAACCCGAAGTCTCCAAGTGCTATCGTTACCTTGCAAATGACTGCTGAAGTTGGAAAAGTGCTTTTTTTTCACTATTTTTTTTAATTTGAAAGTAGGGCGACTATGATCATGAAATTTCTTGGAGGGACTGCTATTTGTAGTATGAAGTTACAAAAAAATCAGCTCGATTCGTTAATCAATTTCGAGTATGACGCCATGTTCGAACAATGACGCCATTTCTTTGTTTATTATACGATATTGACCGAGTTGGGCTAGAAAAATCACAAATGTCTTCAAGTTTGCGAGACTTTTTGAGATTTTGAAAAATATTAGTTTGGGCCAGTTTTATAACGTTTTCTATGCGACTACCTTTTTTGACGCGACGTATATATTATTATAGCGTTGCCGCTTCGGAATTCTCGGAATTCTGACTATAATATCTTGAAAGTACGCTTCAAGACACATATTTAAAAAAAAATGGACGTCAAGATTTCATGATCATAGTCGCCCTACTTTCGAAGTAAAAAATGGTGAAAAAAAAGCACTTTTTCAACTTCAGCAATCATTTGCAAGTTAACAATAGCACTTGGAGACTTCGGGTTGGGCTTAAAATTTTGGAAATTCAACAGGCTACACTTTCTTAAATGCATATGCTATATAAAATATGCCAAGGACGGAGATATAAGCGAAAATGGGAAAAAAAGGTTTTTTTTTTGACAAATTGTTAATTTAAAAAATTAGCGGGCGGTTTCAGCTCTACGGAACCCACGCATTGTGTTCTACGCAAAAAAATACCGTCAAAACTATATGTTTCAAGAACACATAAAAGTCTCTGTCTACTGGACTAGAAATACAAGGTTACCCTAAAGTAAGCGATGCATTTCAACTTAGTATACAACTTCAGCAAATCAAACCAACTACAAACGTTAATAGAACCTGAATTCTATTATGAATCCTTGAATGACAAGAGTACTTCTGTCCAACACTGGTCACACGGACATGTGGACTCTACGCGTCAGAGTACATGGAACCCAAGTGGCAAATTTCGATTTGGTGGTGGATTTTTTTTTTCATTTTTTCACAAAATTTCTTTAGATTTTCTATATTTACTTCAAAGATAATAACGACAGTATGGACATCGTTTTAATCCTTGTTGAATGAAGAACTGAAAACAGGGATGGCCTACTAGATAATTTGAACTACTCGTAAATTAGTTTTCCTTAAAAAAAAAACGAAAAAAATTGATATGAATTGATTTGATCTCCGATAAAATGTAGAGTATGTTTTGTATGTAAGATTATGTTTTATGAATAGTATCAGATACTTTTTGAGAACTTAGAATAGTATCGCAGTCCTCTATGACAAATAAATAAAATATATTCAAAATAAAAATTTTGAAAAAAAAAAATGTTTCCGCTACCAAAATGATATTTGACACTTGGGCATTCTAACATGTAGAATCCAAATATGCAAAAATATACAGAGGGTACCATTTAAAAAAATCGGATTTCGGAAATTAATTCTAGTATAAACTCCCCAAATAAAAAAAAAAAACGTTAACAGATTCACTGGTATTGTATAATATATTATGATCAAACAGAATTACTTTCTTAATTTTCTAGAGATTTGAACCAAACTTGGTATATAACAGTTTTTGGGCGTACTGAATCCATATCTTGCATCAGAGATATAAAATTCAATATGGCGGATTAAATATGACGTCTTTAACTGCCTAGTGCGGATCAATTTTTTTTTATTTTTCTTGAACCGGAAAATGTTTTGAGTTTTTCAAGGTTGCTGATCACAGTTTTCGGAGTTGCTGAATATGGAATGAGATTTTTTAAATTTCAAGATGGCCGATCTAAAATGGCGGTTGCAAATTCAAATATTTTCGGAATTTTAGAAAAACCGTATATAGGAGATTTTTTAGATCACTCATTATCTGAATCTGAAAAGCTATATATAGAGGTTTATGAGGTCACTGATAATAAATCTGAAAACAGATTTTGAAAATCCGAAATGGCGGATCCAATATGGTCGTAAAAAACTAAAATTTTATTGTTGTTCGGCAAAGAATTGACATGGTTCAAAATTTCACCCCAGCCCTGATTTTCCGCTCTTCGGGAATGATAGATCAAAAAATAATCCTTGATTGAAATCGAATGAAAGAAACGAAAACTTCCGTGAAAAAAATGGTGTGAATTTACAAATAATTAAAAAAAATTGGAAGTGTCACATGAGCCCTATCTTATTTTCCATCCTCTGGGGGAGATAAATAAAAAAAAGTAACCCTTGAAATCAAATTAGAAACACGAAAAAAACGTATACAAAATCTGGAATGGTTTGGTAAATAATTGAAAAAAAAATTTCACCCTCGACTCCTATTTTCACCCTTCAGTGGTGGTAAATCCAAAAAAAAAAACGGAATCGATTCAGTGACAAAAAAATCCTTACATACTAAATATTATATGATTTCGTAAAGTATTCGAGGGTACTCGTTTTAGCCCGAATAGTGACAAAAAACTCACAAAGGATTTATTGGGGATGTTGGACAAATAACGAACCACTAATTTTCTGCCGACGTTTCGTCCAATTTACTCAGACCTCACTCAACTTCCTCAAGGCTCAATTAGTGTTTTTTTACGGTCTGTGTCATTCGAAAGTTTGATCTATTTCTCTACCTGCAGATACATGTGTTTTAATATCTTAAAAAATGTTATGATATTTATTGCTTCTGCTTGTATAACCATAATAAACTAATAATTGCCTAGGCTCGATTCATTTTAATCAAATTGGACGTCTTCGTCAGAGAATTAGTGGTTCGTTATTTGTCCAACATCCCCAAAAAATCCTTTGTCAATTTATATTTTATGGATGCAACCGATAACGACCATGACAAAAAAACTGTACCAGTTACAGAAATGTTACTTTGATTTCTAAAGCTTGGCCCTACCTCTAGTATACTCTACCTTTGCTGAAATGCACAACTCGAATTCATATTAACGAATTCGCCAACGGGATCGATTTTATTATTTTTACAACTACAAGAAATTTCTTATTTCCAAGATTACCCCCCCTCGCGATCCTTTCAAGGCCGTTGAGGTACCCCCCTCAACGGCCTAGTCTACAAATTTGAAAAAATCTAATTTTTTTTTCATATTTCAAAAGTTTAGACATTCAAAAATATGCCCTTAAAAGGATTTTTCAACATTTCTATTATGTTATGAGTTACAGCCATTTTTGTGACGCGGCATCGGCCTCCGGTCCGACCGGAACAAATGAACAATAGACGGTAGACGCTGCCCGAGTACTTACGAAACACGAAACGTATTTAGTCGGAATCTTTTTCGTCTTAGTATTTATTTCAAATTAGTTTTGAGCCAGCCTTCAAGCAACGTGGACGTGCTAACCGAGTAAAATTGCCGGAAACTTGTCTCAAAACTTTAAACGCGTTTTTCTCAAAACTACTTTTTTCGAGTTGGCGTGAACGATATCTCAAGTTCTAATGAACCGATTTATTTGAAATTTGATGTGAATGTTCTTTATATATTTCTCTATCGCCTCAAGCACGCTCAGAACAAAATTTTTAATTTTACTATTTTTAAAAAAATCGGAGTTATTAAAAAAACATGCAAAAACATTTTTTATTCAAACGGCCGCCATTTTATGATTGTTTTTTGACTTTTCCAAGGTTCGGGCTATAGGGGCATCTATACTAATTAACCCGCCACCACACGCGCTGTTCGCGTTTGTATTCCCCTGTTCGTCCGTTTATTTCTTTCTAACTAAATTAAACCTACCTTAGTAGACGACGCGCTCATTGTACTTTTAAATCAAATATTTGCGCTTAAAATTGACATACGGAAATAAAGGGCCCACCATTCCCCCTTCCTTCCGACCCAATATCCTTTCCTTTTTGTTTCCGTTTGTAGCGAACAGTTACAAAGTCGCATCTCATCTCGGCACAACGCATAATTCGAGTAACTATTTCGCGTCTCGTTGCGGCGTATCACGCTAGTAAAACCTTTCAATAATCCACGGTGGTGTTCCCCCATCTCCTGGAGACAATTCGTCTTTTTCGCCGCGACGCGACAAATTAACATTTTCGAGAATCAAAGCGGTGTTTCCATATCTGCTGAAGACACCTAGAGACAGAAAATACGGCACCCAGGGTCATCCAGGACATCGCAAATCATACAGTCCGTAAGTAGATGCGTTAAATGTTTCGCCAACAAACATTCCTTGGTCCTTCATCGTCGGATTAATCCTGTTAAAACCACATTTCCTGTGGTCCGACCGTCGCATATTTTAATATACGTACGTAATTCGTTAATTTTTTGAGGTTAGCGTGCTGTTTTCCGCGGTCACATTTTTTTACGGCGCCGTTTTCTAACCGGTTGTTTTGGTCACATCGACCGATTTAATACCGCGTTAAGATACATATTGTCGTTTTCTTTCGTATTTTTCCCATTTGCTTATTGTCGTTTTGTATTTTGCCAATTTTCTCTGTTAAATCCGGATTTAGAGAAAACATGGCTCAAAACCAAACATATTCGGGGAACAACGCTGCTCTCCGTGAGAGTTTGTATTTACGATTAGAAGATATAGCTACCGTTGCGGCTTCCTTTCAAACAGAACCCGAAAATCATACCGTGCGTCGTATCTTGAAGTAAGAAGTGAGTCTGTAAAAAACATTTATGATGATATTTTAAAATTCACGGGGACATAGTCATGAAGGTTGCGACTTTACCGATTCTAAACCTGGATGAGGAACATGCTTTTTTTGAAAAGAGTAGACGAGACTTATTTTACTATTCAATCCATAGTTCGCGAGTTGCCGGTTCATTTTCGGTCCTCGGCCCAGTCGCCAGTTGCCGATAAAACTTCAATTGTCCAAACGTCGAAAACGCGTTTGCCAAAACTGAACTTACAAACATTTGATGGAAAATTAGAAAATTGGAGCGCATTCATTCAAGTCTTTAATAGAAGTATTCAGGATAACAACACGTTAGCAAATGTCGAAAGGTTTGAGTATTTGTTGGGTTGTCTATCGGGTGAGCCTCTCAACCTAATTAAAACTATTGTGCTATCAGACGATAATTACCCCATTGCATACAAAACATTATTAGATAGATATGACAATAAAAGAGAGCTAGTAACTCATTATTGGGATCGTTTACGATCATTGCAGAAATTAAAAGATGAAACCCCTAGTGGTTTACGAAGTCTTATTTATAATCTTTAATGAAAAACTTATCAGCTTTGCGGGCATTAAAAATCGCAGATTCATTAGAGGATTTTATGTTGCTTAACATTCTTTTAGAAAAACTTGATTCTAAAACTCGTCGATACTTTGAAGCAGAAATTAGAATTTGAAAGGTGAAATACCTGCATTCGATACATTAAATACCTTTGTAGAGAGTCAGTGTCATGTTCTTGCTGCAGAGCATTCGACCTCCCTTAAAAGCAATACTTATACTTCAAAAACAATAATACATTTACATCGCGTCCAAAATTGGTATCGTCTCTGGTAGCTAATACTTCGAAACAAAAGTGTTTAGTTTTTGAAAAGATCATATAATTTACCGGTGTCCTGTGTTGAAAGCCAAGTCTCCCGCAGATCGCTTCAAGGTAGTTAAAGAAAAGAGGCTCTGTATCAATTGTTTGAGGCCGCACTAAGTCAAGAATTGCTCTTCTTACATCCACTTGTCGTACCTGTCATAAGAATCATCATACTTTGCTACACTTCGATAGGTTTTCGGGCAGCTCAGGAGCTATAAATGAAACCAGTGATAGTGGTAATACAGCACCAGCTGAAAACAGTTGTGCCCACTGTCAATGCATTGGCTAGTTCACTTTCTCGTCAGGTAGCTCGTTATCCACAGCCCTTTGTTGACGTTCATGACTCGCAAGGACACCCGCACACCTTACGGGTTTTAATAGATAATGGTAGTGAGGCTAGTTTCATTACAGTAAAGGCTGCTCGTAATCTTAACCTTGAAAAGACAGCATGACAAAATTCAAATACAAGGTATTGGTGCAAATTCTAGTATATTTTCATCGGGTTCAATCCATTGCAAGATAAGTCCTCATGGATCATATCAACCCGCGATACATCTAGAAGCTCACATCATACCTCATGTTGCTTCGGTAATACCTTCTCAATCATTACAGTTTTATTCGTGGATCATATTAATAATCTGAAATTAGCTGATCCAAATTTCTACATTTCTCGCCACGTTGATCTCTTGCTGGGTGCTGACGTTTATGCTCAACTTATTCGCCCGGGCCTTGTCCTTGCCCCCTAGTCCTCGTTGCCCCTCAGCGTTCAATACCATTTTCGGATGGGTATTATCTGGCTCAGTTCAACCTGAACAAACTAATGAACGCGTCATCAATTCCTTTCATGTCAAAATCATGGAAGATTGCCCAGAGAATGACCTTGAGTCCACTATGAGACAATTTTGGCAGGTTGAAGAGGTCCCCATGATCTCGACTAGCCCAGACGATGAGCTATGTGAGAAATTGTACGTTGAAGGGTATAGCAAACTCCCATCTGGTCGATTCGTCGTTCCCTTGCCTTTTCGAGATTCTAAACCTGTTTTTCCTGAATCTAAAGATATTGCAATTCGACGTTTTTTCGCTTTGGAGCATCGTTTGAAAAAGGATCCTGTTCTTAAACAATCATATGTTGATTTCATGCGATTATCTGAATTCTGATCACATGGAATTAGCTGCCCCCATCGATGAACTCGATTCCTACTACATTCCTCATCATCCGGTACTGAGATCTGATTCTTCATCAACAAAATTGAGGGTAGTCTTTGACGCATCGGCCAAAGCCGCCAACAACCAATCATTGAATGATAATCTGCTCGTGGGATCAAAATTACAACAAGACATTGTCGAGATTTTGCTTAGATTTCGTTCGCACTCGGTCGTTTTTATAACTGACATCAAACAGATGTATCGACAAATCCAAGTTGCACCTCAATACTGGGATTATCAGCGTATCATTTGGCGATTCAATCCCGATGAACTCCTGACTGAATATAAGCTTAAAACTGTTACTTACGGTGTGTCTTCTGCACCTTTCTTAGCTTTGCGAACAATGCAACAGCTGGCTCTTGATGGACAGACTAAATATCCCGCAGCCTCAAAGGTCCTGCAAACTGATATCTACGTGGATGACATCATCACAGGTTGTGACTCATTAGCTGCAGCACAGAATCTACAATCTGAGCTTATTCAACTGTGTGAATCTGGAGGGTTTCCTTTACGAAAGTGGTCGAGTAACCATTCAGATCTATTAGAAACACTTCCGGCCGAACATTGTCAAGCCCCATTTTCTTTCGACTCAGTACCCACACTCACTCTTAAAGTTTTAGGCCTCCAGTGGTCCCCAATGACAGACACGTTCACGTTTAGACTAATGTCCTTCGACCGTCCATGTACAAAACGCGGAATTCTGTCAGAATTAGCACGTGTATATGATCCATTGGGATATCTCACTCCTGTCACCTTCTACATAAAGCACTTACTCCAACAGATATGGCATTCCAGCTGTGACTGGGACGATTCTCTGCCTGAACCTCTTACTCGTCAATGGTTAAAGTACAAATCAGAAATTTATTTTCTCTCAGACATCAGTGTGGATCGTCAATTAATTTTCGACCGGAACAGTCCATGTCAAATCCATGGATTTTGCGATGCATCACTGGCTGGATATGCAGCAACGGTTTTTGGTCGGTTTAAGCATGGGGAGTCTTACATAACCCGTTTAATTATATCCAAATCAAAGGTAGCACCCTACAAGGTCAAATAAATTAACTATTCCTCGGTTAGAGTTGTGCGGAGCAGTGCTTTTGTCTAAATTACTACACATGGTTGTGCAAACATACTCTGGTGTTTTGAGTATATCAGATGTCGTTGCCTGGACTGATTCGTCTATCGTCTTGTCGTGGATCCATTCATCTCCTCATCGTTGGAAAACATTCGTTATGAACCGAGTAGCCTATATACAAAAACGTGTGCCTTCTATTAACTGGCATCATGTCTCATCTATCGACAATCCAGCAGATTGTGCATCAAGAGGTATCCTTCCATCTCAACTCGTGAATCATCAGCTTTGGTGGTCCGGACCACCATGGTTATCGCTACCATCCGAACAGTGGCCTCAATCTGATAAATTAGCTTCCTCCTCCAGTCAAATACGGAATCACTTTGCGAAGAGGAAAAACTGTTAAAGTGTTTGTCGTTCAGATTGAACCATCTGTTCTCATGCAGTTATTACATAGGTTTTCTTCACTTCAAACGATATGTCAGTGCTGGCATATGTTGTTCGCTTCCATCATAATAGCAAAAACCCCCTTGACCATAAGGTGGGACCCATAAATAACGTTGAATACCATGACACTCTTCTGAGGTTGGTGAAACTGGTTCAAGGTCAAGTATTTCAATCTGAAATTCACAAGTTAAAAACCAATCAACTCTGTTCAAGGCCTTTACTGTAAGCTGAATCTGTTTCTGTGATGACCAGGGCATCCTCCGAGTAGGTGGTCGTCTTCGACATTCCAAATTGTCATTTGAACATAAATTTCCCGCGTTGCTACCACAAAAACATCGTTTGACCAACCTCATCATTGAGGATGTGCATAAAAGGAATCTCCATCCTGGAGCAAAAACCCTTCATTATTTAATACTGCAGAATTTTTGGATTCTATCCGCTCATAGAGCTATAAGAAAATGTCTATCCAATTGCTATAGATGTTTTCGAGCTAAACCTCAAGCGTTACAGCCATCAATGGGTGATCTACCCCCATGTCGTTTACAAGCACTAAGAGCTTTTCAAATAGTTGGTGTTGACTTCGCAGGCCCTTTCACTCATAACAATGAATCGTGTTCGAGGTGCTAAAACTCTCAAGGCATATCTCTGCCTATTCGTCTGTTTATCCACTCGTGCTGTTCACTTAGAAATAGTCTCCGACTTATCAACTGACGCATTCCTAGCAGCATTTCGCCGCTTCATTGCTCGACGTGGTTGCTGCTCTGGAAATTCATTCTGACTGTGGCACTAATTTCGTAGGCGCTTCTCGACAATTACTGAACTTTGCTCAAAGTGCGGCCTCTATTGAACATATTCAATGGAAATTTAATCTCCTTCTGCCGCTCATTTTGGAGGGATCTGGGAAGCAGGGGTTAAATCCGTAAAGACCCATTTGACTCGCGTTATTGGAGATCAGATCTTGACTTTTGAAGAATTGTATACGGTTTTCGTGCAGATCGAAGCATTGCTAAATTCGCGTCCGTTGACTCCCACAAGTTCTGATCCGAACGATTTGAATGTTTTGACGCCGGGACACTTTCTGACTCTAACTCCACTAACTTCATTCCACGAACCTGATTTAACTAACATCAAATTAAACCGGCTCACACGATGGCAATTGATCCAGCAAATGCACCAACATTTCTGGAAACGTTGGAATCTCGAATTCCTACATACGTTACAACAAAGGTCTAAATGGACCGACCCTTCGACTCCTATTAGAAAGTAGGTTCTGTTGTCTTGATTAAAGACGATTCATCTCCTCCGTTACACTGGCGCGTGGGTCGGGTCCTCGAAACTCACCCAGGCTCAGATAATGTAGTACGAGTCGTTACTTTGAAAACCGCGTTAGGAACTCTTAAGAGACCCGTGGTTAAACTATGTCCTCTCCCCTATTCTCTTTAAACTTAAAATACTTCGTATTTTAGGCGGGGGTATGTTCGCGTTTGTATTCCCTGTTCGTTCGTTTATTTCTTTCTAACTAAATTAAACCTACTCTTAGTAGACGACGCGCTCATTGTACTTTTAAATCAAAATATTCGCGCTTAAAATTGACATACGGAAATAAAGGGCCCACCATTCCCCCTTCCTTCCGACCCAATATCCTTTCCTTTTGTTTCCGTTTGTAGCGAACAGTTACAAAGTCGCATCTCATCTCGGCACAACGCATAATTCGAGTAACTATTTCGCGTCTCGTTGCGGCGTATCACGCTAGTAAAACCTTTCAATAATCCACGGTGGTGTTCCCCCATCTCCTGGAGACAATTCGTCTTTTTCGCCGCGACGCGACAAATTAACATTTTCGAGAATCAACAAGCGGTGTTTCCATATCTGCTGAAGACACCTAGAGACAGAAAATACGGCACCCAGGGTCATCCAGGACATCGCAAATCATACAGTCCGTAAGTAGATGCGTTAAATGTTTCGCCAACAAACACGCGCCTTTATTTTAACGCGGTTACACGCGTGTCAGCGTCGTGCTCATTTACGTTGTTTTACCAATAACATTTACAAGTACACTCGAACCCCTCTTATTTCACCTTCGCTTAATTCACATCCTCTGTTATTTCACCACGTTTCCCCCTATTAGGTCGCGAAACCGTCCCGGTTAAGTCGCCGCCCGTAAAAGTTTTAGAACTACGTTTGGAAATTGGATTCTCGCATGAATATGTACAATTTTTATTGAAAAAAATGATTGTGTAATACATTTATTGATTTAAAATAGGTTAGGTGTCTTTTAAAAATATGTAATCTTTAAAATATTCATTCAAGTGGAAAATTGAACTTTGTCACGCACGACTGGGTATACTTACATTGATTTTTCGTTCAGTTGGCTCATTTTTCGTTATAACAAGTGCTGTGGTATATCTCTAAATATTTCTTTTTGCAGTTAAAACACAAAAAAGTTGAGGTTATGATCGCGACTTAGAGGCAAAATTTCGCGACTTAAGCGAGGTAATGATGCACGGATTTGGCGACTTAAGAGGGGTTCGAGTGTACTATAATTATGCATAAAGATGTTATATTTTGTTATATATATATGTAATGGAGTCTCCTAAAAATACTTTTAACAATTAAGGATGTATGGTGTACCATATATGGCATAAATATTTTTTTAAAATAAATGTTTATTTTTTCATAAATGTTTTTTTTAATTTTTTTTTTTTGATGAATTATAGCGACAAAGCTGTCATGTATATTTTTCACATGGAATTTACAAAAAATCATGCAGGAAGGGGTTAAAATGTCAGAAACGTGACTGCACGCGCAGTGAGGAAAACGCTCACATCTGGTACACTGTCACTTCGTTTAGGCACTACACCATACTAACTACATTTTAATGCAGTGCAGCTTTGTTATCCCCTCCCAAAAATGATGCTAAAGGCATTCCTAGACGTTCGAGATTGAAATTTTAACATTTACCGTTTGATTGCCCGAAAAGAAATATTGTGAGGGGATTCCCTCATAGCGCGTGCGATGGCGGGTTAAGCATCCGTTCGGCCTTTTCATCATGCACGCCAGGACACCCTTTTTTGGACCCCCCACTTTTGCCAGCTCATAACTTTGTCAATTTTGAGTCTTTTTTTTCAGTTATTTTTTTATATTATTTTAAAATATCAATAAACAAATGCTGAAAAAATGGATAGTAAAAATATTTTTTGTTTCGTTTGTACAGAGCTTGAAAAACCGCCCGAAATTCATGCCTCTAGACTAGAATACCCCCTTAAGCCGCCTCCGCGGATCTCTCGGGAGGTCCGCCTAAATTTATAACGCGCACCGTTGCTGCCCGGCACGGCTAAAGACGATTGTCTCGGGATTAATACTGCACAACCCTTGTCCGCCGCGGAGCCGAAACTCATCACGACTTAGCTGCTATTCACATAATTTGATTTATCAGGAGGCGGGATTATCAAATTGCTCAGATGGAGCGCATTTCCGTCGCGGAATCGAGTTTACGGCGATCCTCCATTATTTTCTTTTCGACAAGCCAAATACAGGCGGCGCACAGTCAGTGGGTTAGAATCGGAAAATCCTGGCAAAAAATCGAGAAACCAAGTTCGTTATATTCTGTTTTAATCCACATAGCTTTGTGAAGCAGGGTTTCCTGCGTGTAATACTTGTAACAAAACGACAAAATGGGCAGGCAAAAAAGCTGTTTCTAGTTTCAGTTTAGAATGTTATTTATTTCAGAGAAAGCGATAGAGACCGCACAGGATAGCTCGTAAATTTCGTTATCCTGTCAATTTTTATGATATTTAAGAGCGTTTACTGAATAAGTTGTTCGGCCGTGACGAATTGGTTTCTAGAGGATTTTTTTGTAAATTGTTTCATTCGGGGAAATAGCCCAAGTGGCACTTACCACATCTGGCAACAGAAAGGGCCTAGGCGAGTGTACGAAACCTATGGCAGAGGCTAGGATTCATCATACGATATAACTATACCTACTAATACTAGCAGTTACTACATATGTTAAAAATAAAATGATAATGATAAGTGTTCGTTCTCGTCATTTTTTTTTATTGGTATAACGAACACATTTGTGGAACAAACCCAACTTTAAACTTATCTCGTTAATGCCTTCTCGCTGTAGTAATATAAATCGTCGTTAATGCTATCTAAACTCATTATTCTAAAATATAGCCCGCTTCGATGCATAAGAATAATTAACAAGCAAGTTCCCAGCCTTCGGGGAGTAATCACGAAAATTTTCATAAAGCACCGGCGAAATAAGACACTCCGAACGAGATACCTTTAGAGTGTAATCGTGAAATGATTATTTTAGAGGAAGTCTGGCAGAAAACGGCTCCTAGAAGATTTATGGTTTTGAATTCGCGACCCTAAGGAAAAAGTTTGGTTTTCTCCGACAAGGTGTTAAGGGTTGTTCTGTTCGTCCTTCACGAGACCCTATCTAAGTTTACTGGGAAAGCAAAGACCTGCAAAACTCATTAAATATGAATATTTCGATTGTATGCGTTGTCGTCCTTTATCACTCTAAAACCCAGTTGTACAATATTGTGTTACACATCTTGGCAACTAGTGATAAGTATCTTTATTTGTATAGAGAATAAATAGCAAACATAATCTAATAATAATTAGGCGCAGAAATTAAAGGATATAAAAAAATTACAAATTTTTAGGTGATCTTCAAAGAGTTGTAACTTTTCGATGGTTTTATTATAATTACTCAAAAACTGTTGACGCTAAAAGTTTTAAACTCAAGATACAAAATCAATAAACTTGGAGCTTCAATTCCATTACATATCTTTGAACATTACCTAAAAATTTAGGATTCTTTTATATCCTTTAATTTCTTCGCCTAGTCTTCACCACTTCTTCACAAACGACAATACCTCCTTTCTGTGGGAGGGCTACTACTAAGAGCTATGTAATAGAAGGCACGTTTTTGGTAAGAACTAGTTAGTTAACTGTAAATTTTGCTTCTTGGGGACTAAAAACAGAGCCTAAGAGATTTTTCTCATATTTTTTTACTAATAATTTGACAATAAGCATGAACATTGTTGTGTTTGTTGGAACTCAATGAAAATCATGTAATTAATGCAGTTTTCTGAAAGCTATTACTGTCGTATTTTTTTCACATTGATTACGCAGCCACACAAAAAAAGGTGTGTGAGTCCCCCTAGTCCCATGTTTTTTGGGTTGTTGAACACGATAGTGCCAGTTTTTTTTCACTACACGTCAGGACTTTCCGATTTTCCGGAAAATCCCTCGTACCCTCTTTGTTTCAAGGGACCTTCGCAATGACTGTCTTTTGGAAGTGCTCTGACCTGTGAGATCCCTCTTGATAGCCCAACAATAGTCAGTCATAATATGTTCATCCCAATGTCCCTTACATCTTTTTTCCATCTCATTGAAATCCTGATGAAACTGTTCTCCTTGTTCCTAACTGTGGTCTCCGAGATTTCCTGGAATGTATTCCAAATGTGAGTCCAGAAAATGGAGCTTTAAACTCATCAGACAACCAAAAGTTTCTTACCACTATGTATCTGCCACTAATTTCTTGTAGTTCTCATCGTCTCCAGCATCTACCACGGCAGCAGTTTTATTGCACTACACTCAAAACTGGAGAGCACTTCTAAGCCCACCTCACGAAACGAGGTTTTTTAGGGTTTGATTCATGGAGTTAATTTATCGGTATTAACTGTAGCATTATGAAAGGTAAAACTCGAGGTTGAGTGAGAAAGGTAAAATACGAGGTTCCTCGAGTCGAGGAACATCGTATTCAGTTCCAATAGGACCTAATCGGAGAATTCTGCCGTGTATAACTAAAATACCATTGTAGTATACCTTGATGTAACCAATTTAATAAGTACGTGAAAAAGCAATAGCCGAGTAGAGAATCTCGTGCTGTCGGTAAAAAAATATATGTAGTTGAAGAACCAGTAATGTATCTCTAGAAAGTTCTTCTTCCTCAATTACACATAAAACTAGGTGTCATAAAACAATTTTTGAACGATTTGGATTAAGAAGGGAAATGCTTTTAATATGTGCAAAGCAAAGGGTATCCCCCCCATAAGTATGGTGAAATGCCCCCCTTTTTTTAATTTCCTCGCATGATGAAAGTGTTTCTTAGGGTTAATTATGAAAGGTAGTAATAGTAAAGTATGAAAAATAATAGTAAACTAGTAGTTTTTATATTTTTTAATTGTTTGAAATCATTTGAGTCCTTTTAGTGCAAGAAAAAAATCAGGACACTACAAAACGATGATTTTAAGCCGTTTTAAGTCGTTTCACGGACAAAAAAATTGATTTTTCGTACTTTTGGGCATGACCCACCACTCAAAAAAATCTGAAAAAAAAATTGAGGTAGTAAAAAACAGTTAAAAACATAACATATTAAAAATCTTAGCCTAAAGCTTTTTTTTGGTTAAAAGATATGGGATTTTTAAAGTTTGAATAATTTTTTTAGAGGTCATAATGACCTTGAAAAAAACATAAAACTAATCATATTTTCCGTACTCATAACTTTTTCCACATTTTTTTGACAGTTAAAAACAGAGAAAAAAAATAAAACGTAAAAAACAGGGTTTTTTCCATACCTAGCTGAGAGGAAAATTTTATGGACCTAAAATTCGGTCTACCTTTCATAATTAGCCCTAAGAAACACTTTCATCATGCGAAGAAAAGAAAAAAAAGGGGGGAATTTCATCATACTTATGGGGGGATACCCTTTGTAAACCTATCAGAGACAAAGATCAAGGACGAAATTTTTAACCATTATATTCAGCGACTTAAAAATCCGGGACTGGTGTGCCTAGACTTAGTTGAACCCTTCAGGTTACTTTACGATCGGAAAATGTGGACATCTTTCAGGAAAATCGAAAAATCCTAACATATAGGGAAAAAATAAAGTCTCCATCGTGTTCAGCGACCCAGAAAACATAGAAATAGAGTAGTTAGACACCGGATAGATTCAAACAACTTTTTTTTGTGTGGCTGTGCTATGTTTTCGCGTTCAGTTTGATTTCATATTCGTCAAACTGTTTTAATGTTTTACGGATGTTTACTTAAAACGTAAAACATGTAAGCATACTTTACTATAGAATTTAGTAGTAGTAAATAGTATTGATAACATACAAATCGGAGAGATCCTTAGTGGTAAGTTTCAAAAGGGGAGGAATCTATTTTATTTTTTTCCAAAATAACTTTTTTTTTAATAGTTGTCAAATTTTTCAAAACACCATAAAAAACTAGACCGTTCCGTTTGTTATTTGACATATGTCAGTTTTTTGCGGTTTTCTCATTTTCTCTTGGAATGAGTCGGTCCCGTTTTTAGGCCTAGACGCCTCAAGTGTACACGTTTCTTCAAGATTTCAATTAACTCAGCGTCAGAGGTACGCCTTGCCAAACCAGCCAGAGGCGACCAATCACATTTGTCGATGACGTAAATCAATAATCGTATCAGGATCAATTGAACTTGACACACGCCGATCACCTATTAGACGATAATAGGCTTTTGTCTTAACAGCTGCCGCGGAACTGTGAGGCGATTATTATAGAGGCTCAATTGGCGAAACGGCGCACAGGTATGTATGCGGCAACAATGGCGGTGTCAGTCGTCACAGTATTTCCTCTCGAATCACGTATCAGTCCGTGTAACCGCTGTAACTCGATATACATATACGGACGTGTGCGTTACGGTGATTAAGCGAGTTGTACTCAGTGGCGGCGCGTGTTCCCAGGTCGTGGGAGGGGCTAATTAATTCATAAATTATTATATAAAGGGTTGTTTTTAAGCTGAGTGTTATTTCTACATTGCCGACACTTACGTTCTTGACATTTGACATATATGTGGTGTCCAACCTCTGCTGTAAGAAATGGATAGTTTTACGCTTGAACAATGTTGGGAAATATTGAAAAATGATTTCCAAAGTGAATGCTGTGTTACAGAAACAGTGAGAAAATTGAGAACAATTTTTAGTCGAAATGAAGCTCTGTTAGCGCCTGGTGTAAGAAAGTTCTTAAGGAATGTTCGTGAAACTGGCATGCTTATGGATAACAGAAGTCCTCCACGTGCTCGTCGGGTGCATACACCCTAAACAGCTTAAAGAATTGCTGCTGTTGCCCAAAGTGTGCATGAAAACCCAAGAACCCCAACTCATCACAGAGCACAACTTAATATCAGTCGCACTTTTCTGAGGAGAATATTGCATAAAGAAGATTATTTGCTTACAAGTTGCAACTTCCTCAAGACGCAAAGGAAAATTACCATCCACTTCGTTATCGCTTCTTCGTGTGGGCTTTAAATGGGTTTGAAAATGACGCCAATTTCAATCGAAAAATAATTTTTTCGGACGAAGCTCATTTTTATCTTGGAGGACGTGTTAATAAACAGAACTGTATGATTTGGGGTTCCGAAAATCCACACGTTGTCATAGAGAAGCCAATGCATCCTGCAAGAGTGACTGTTTGGTGTGGGTTTTGGAGTGGTGGCATCATTGGTCCGGACTTCTTTCAAAATGAAGGTGGAACAGTGATGGAATGCGTTACAGAGACATGTTAACTGTTTTTTTGTGGCCGCGATTGGACGATTTGGACTTGGGCGAGCTTTGGTTCCAGCAGGATGGAGCAACGTGTCACACAAGCCGTGAAACAATCGATCTTTTGCACACTAAATTCGGTAACCGTGTTGTCAGCCGTTTTGAAGACTTAATTAGCCATTGCGAAGCTGCAATTTAACACCGTTGGACTATTTTTTATGGGGACATGTTAAGGACCATCGTTACTCCAACGATCCACAAACAAACGCACTGAAGGAAAACATTAATCGAGTTATTCGTGCAATAGAGCCACAAATAATCGAAAATGTACTGCAAAATTGGGTGAAAACAATGAACCACTGCCAAGCCAGCCGCGGCGGCTATTTAACTGAAATTGTTTTTCATAAATAAGAGGAAGGCATATTTTCTTGAATAAAGCAACAATCATTTAAAAATAGTCAACGATGTAGTTTTAACAAAAGGAACCCTCTGATGACTCCATACTTACACTTTTCATCGGAGAAGCTGTGAGTCATTCAAAGCTTCCTGCTGCAAACAATGATGAGTGGTGATATGTCTCTATCTTCTTCAATCCCAAAAGGCGTTTCAACTCGATTGCTAGGTTCTTCTTCCAATTGTTATCGGTGTGATCTATGTCCAACAAGTCCATTCACTGTTCGATGTGTAAATTATAAAGGCCCACAAAAAAGTAGGATGTGCTGGGGCTGCGACCACATTTATATACATATATATGTATTATTTGGAATTATGTATTATACCTACTTCATTTTGGCACTGTCAGCTACTACGTTACTCAATAAGTTCGTAGGGTGATATATAGATGGCGCCACTATTGACAAATTCGTATGATATTTAGATACCTTCATCCAACCTTCATCCGAATGTGTTAAAATTTCATGAAATTTCAACCATTAGTTTACAAGTTACAATGGATTTAGCGACGCTGCTTTTGTAATTCTCAAAACAATGGAAAAATAAAATATGAATTTCGTGTGTTAATAAAGCATTGCTTTTTAATGGGAAAAAAATATTTTTCAAGCAAAGCAATGGCTTAGCAAGTGTTATCTGGTCTCCGCTCCATCGAGGCAAATTTTGTCTCAAAAGAGACTGTTTTGAGTTGTTTAGGCGAAATAAAAAGGATTTTTTCATGCGATATATGGCAATGGATGAAACACGGATCACTGCACTCCAGAATCCAATCGGCAGTCAGTTAAGTGTATAGCAACCGGCGAAAGTCATCCAAAGTGACCAAAAAACAACTGGGAAGGTTATGGTGTCCATATTTTGGGAAGCACATGGTATAATATTCACCAACTATCTTGAAAAGGGAAAAAGGTGGACCGTTTGAAGGACGAAATCGCAAAGAAAGAGTCCTCAAATGAAGAAGAAAAAAGTGCTCTTTCACCAAGACAATGCACCGTATCACAAGCTTTTGCAACAATGGCAAAATTATACGAATTGCACTTCGAATTGTTTCCGAATCCACAGTATTCTCTAGATTTAGCCCCCAGCGGCTACTACTACAGCACATCTCAAAAAAAATGCTCACCTTAAAGAGATATAGCTCTGCGTATATATACATATATACGCGGTATATTGATGCGTATTTTGAAGGGTTGGACAAATCGTTCTATAAGGAAGGGAAATAAATGTTAGAGAAGCATTGGAATGAATGTATCACCCTTGAAGGAAACTATATTGCTGATTAAAGTCGAATTTTGCCTAAAATTTTGTTGTTTTAGTAATCATCCTACGAACTTATTATGTGATGAAATGTTATTTAGAATTATGTTCTATCCCTACTTCATTTTAGCACTGTCAGCTATATACCATGTAGGTGTCATATTTAACTCGCGATAACATATTTCCAGCAGTCGTTGGAGTTAGTGTATCGAAAGGGTGGAACCCTCTTAAAGCACGCACACAAACCGTATTATTTTTAAGGCCTACTAATGGCAGGATGTGTCAATCAATCCGTTGGGTAAAATAAAATTGGACAGATCCACGTTTCAGACAGTTTAATTGCTTCTTGGCCTCTGCCAGCCTTTTAGCAAACGCCGGTGGTGATATAACCACCCTAATGCGACGCGAAAGCAGGCGGATACGTAGAGGAATGTTTAATTACCAAAAATTAATCTTTCCGACAAGATTACTGTTTGTCAAACGTGTGTTTCCTGTTCACACACGACTTAAGTTGTACCCATTAAAATATCATATTAATAACCACATATTTTATTATAACTTCCAATGTAAACTTCATTTCAACAGACTGCTGAAGAAATTATACAATTTCAAAACCTATGTTTTTGATAGTCAAAAAATTCACAGATCTTGCATCCTACGCAAGTATCGCAGGGGTATTGAAAATACCAGACACAGCTGGTAGAAATTTCTAAATTATAATAAATATAAAACACAGTTTTGTTGTTACGATTTTTGGCGGTTTGACCCTGAAGGTCTTGTCTTTTTAAATGGGTTATCTTGCATGTGATATTCAGTCAGGTTTGCGATTTCTTTGCCGTGCATATTCTAACAAAAATGTTTTCGATTAGTAAGTTGATCGTCCTCATGTGCCTTTACAATGGCCGTGCTGCCGTGGACTACCTGCAGTGTACCGAGAATGTAGATGCAGTTGCGATGAATTTGGCCCGTCGTATTCTTGAAAACCATTTGGGCCAGGGATATGCTCTAAGAGACTATTACTTAGTTTCATAAACAGGCAAAAATCCACACCGATGGATAGCAGAATACCGGCGTGTGGATAACATATACCGACAAGATTGTGAATATCTTGTAGATGTGAAATCGGCCTTTAAGCAACATTGTCCACCAGGATGTGAGATTTTACAAGTGTTGGTGTCCGATAGTCCTAATAGGCAGTTTATACAAATACAAATTTTGGTGAACTGTAGATGCCAAAAAGTCCCGAGGCAAAGAAGAGGATTGTTCGCAATAGACTCCCTCACAGCATTGTCAATCCTCAACTTCGTTCAATGGAGGAATTCGTAAGAGAAGCCGCCTCTACCAGCCAGTCTAGCTCTTAAGAAGTCAGATATTCAATGCCTTGTTGACCTGATACAATTTCTTGTCAATTGTTTGATATAATGCTTACATAACGTAACGCATAAATTAATTTTCAGCCACGTTTTCATGCAAAATCCGAAAACAAGTCAATGTTTAATTTAATTTGTTAGGATCTGCAGAAGTGTGTATCTACCATGTTGTAAACAATAATCCAACTACTTTAACAAAACTTTAATCTACCTTGTCAAAATTCAACAAAGTATTACTAATAATAATAATAGTAATAATAATAATTAGGCTTGGATTCTAAGAATCCATCCACTCAGCAACCTTGAATTCGAACGTGAGCCAGATGATTTCAAAATTGTTTACAATGTAAACAATTAACGTTTCATTTCCATTTTCTAAAACATTGCATTTTCGTTTCTTTAATGGCAACATTATTTCCTCCATAATTCCTCAAATGAAGGTTACGTCAGCCTAAAACTATTTATGTTGCGCACTTTATACATTTCATAGTCCATTATATTTATACAGAGTGTGATACCAAAACCTTTCATTTGATGTATCTAGAAAACTATGTAAATCTTCCAGTTTAGAGATTACTTAATCTTAATGAATCACCTTGTATATATGTTAATTATTATTAAAATATATATTAATTATTAATGAAAATTAATAAAATATCAAATCTGCTCATCCTATTACAACGATCAGTAAATATCAAATGGTTATTTAACATTCAACATCAGTTCATAAAATACGCAGAAAAATTTTCACTAAACGGTGTACTGCTAGAAAGTTTTTTTATCAAACTTACTCGAATTTATAAGCGCCCTGCATCTCGGATGTCGTTTTGCAATTTCAGCAAATCACCAAATCTCGGGCATCCGACGGTGGCCTTGGACCCCTTGAACAGTCATCAAAATTGTGGATGACTACACATGTAACCCAAACATAAACATAGACAAACAGCTAGGTCGTTAAGTGGCCATGTCGAGGTCGCTGCATGTCGCTCGCGTTAATATTTCGCAAGACAGCTCCCATTAATACACGCCCAGAAGTATTTTCAATACTAAATAAGATGTAGATACTTGACATATTAAGTAAATCAACTTCAGTCTTGTTTCCGCATTCTATTCCATAGTAATCTTAGTCTCATATAACTCGGTAACTTCTTTTTCCATGTCATCCAAGTTTATTTTGAGGTAGCTATTGTTGTTACAAATCTTCATTCATAGCTGATTAGTCGATCTATCAAAATGTCGTGATATTGCCTTGTCTGATGGTCCTTTATTCTGGAAAATGTATCATGACTGAACGTGCAAATGGATTCTGACCAGTATAGGCTTTTTCACATATACATTCTGACGATGAAATCTTTCTTTTTAAGCAATAGTCCCCGGTAATTGTAACTTGTTATTTGGATGAAGTACACTATTTTTGTAGATCTTGCGGTACCGTTTCCAAAACTAACCCCTGACCGATCTTCTGTCCCAAAGTTCAGAGTGCTGACCTCTAGCCTCGCTGCACGTTTTCCGTAAATGAAGGCAAAAACGACTAGAGGGATATCTTCCATTTTAACAACATGGTCCAAACAATCGCGATTGCATTCAACGAATGGAAAACAAACGTCTTTAACTGGAAAATTCAGTCAGACTGAAATTTGCTGGGCCGGAAAGAGTAAAGTGGGCATTTTACGTCCTGAATTCATTGTAACTGAGATATTCCGTTAATGAAATAGGTTATTTTGTATTTGTAAGTCAATAATCACCACCCGCCGATAATTGCAACTTGTGTATTTCGACAATATCAATTTACAATTTTTGCTGTATCCCAACAGCCCTGTAAATTTGTCTAAATGTTACCGAACCGTTTTCTCGGACCGATTGATCCAAGTTTTACAAAAGAATTAACGAAGTTAGTGCAATGACTTTCTCTCGCCCTTTTTACTATGCAGTTACTTCCTTAAATTGTAAGGGTGAAAAAACCAACTAGTTTTAATAGGATACTTTTTCATTGAGATAACAACATGCTCCAAAAAATCAGCGAATACTGCGATGCACGAATTGAAAAATCTTACAATTTTAATATCTCCCAAAACCCTGGAAAATTTCACCGTCGTCGGACGATGATAAGTTTCAAAGGCATTAACGAAGAAGTGTCATGTTGAAACATGTTTTTTACTCTCTGAATATCAATTTGTCGCTGAGTTATCTAAATTGTTAAAGTTGAAAAAAGTTTCCAAGATTTTTTTGTATAGTTGATAATCGATATAGCATGCAAAAATCACCCAAAGAGAATAGGGAATTTTTTTTGTCTTAATTTTCTGGAAGTGAATTTGCAATTTCAAGATCATTTTACAATTTTTAATATACTCCCAACATCCCTGTAAATATCTAAATCTATCCACCGAACCGTTTTCTCGGACCGATTGATTCAAGTTTTACAAAAGAATTAACGAAGGAAGTGTCAAAATGAAACATTTTTTTTCCACTTTTTTTACAATTATGCATTAGTTACTTGCTTAAATTAGTTAAAGTTGAAAAAAAAGTTTCCAAATTTTTTTTTTTAATATAGATACGACCATTTTTCACTGAGATACAGCATTTCAAAAATCACCAAAAAGTGTAGGGAATTTTTTTACTGTCTTAATTTTTTGGAGTAGTGTATTTTAATTTTAAAAATCCTTTTACAATTTTTAATATACTCCCAACAGCCCTGTAAATATCTAAATCTATCCACCGAACCGTTTTCTCGGACCGATTGATTCAAGTTTTACAAAAGAATTAACGAAGTGTATTGCTTCTGAACATTGCGTAATCTTCATTAACCCATTAACGCCCAAACGGACACAATTTTTCGTCCTTCTTGGAGCGTCAATCTCGAAGGGAAATTCATGAATTCACTCAATAAAAACCACTTATCCTAATGTTTTCGGATGTGATCATTCGATTTATGGATTGTGATTAAATGCTCTAGAAAAAAAATATGGCTGACTTTATGGAGAAAAGTACTGAAAATTAGGGGATTTTTTTTTATTTATTTTTTTTTAGTCCAAAAAGTACTCTAACCTACTCCGGATTGTAGAGGGAGGTGGAGGCAATAGTTGGAGTTGATGATAGTATTTTTTTGTCGACCTCAACTGACTCTAATCTTTTCAAAATGGCGGACATTGCATAAAATCTCATGAAATATGAATTTTTCTCTAGTATTGACGAGAATATAACGTTATTGTGAGTTTTTCTTGATCCACAGTCATTTTCCTCAAACAAAACAATAATCCAGAACATACTTGACTAAATTTTCAATTATCGATGATGGCGGATTCAAAAATGGCGGCCGGATTTCTCAAGAAATGGCGCGTTTTTCATTATAAAAAAGTAAATATACTTTTTTATAATGAAAATATAGTTATATAGAAAATATAGAGTTTGTAAATATACTTTTCATATGTCAT
The DNA here is from genome assembly GCA_029963805.1 of Aromia moschata. Taxonomy (NCBI): domain Eukaryota; kingdom Metazoa; phylum Arthropoda; class Insecta; order Coleoptera; family Cerambycidae; genus Aromia; species Aromia moschata. The sequence continues at coordinate 61,786 of JAPWTK010000470.1, forward strand.
TTCATGTTTTAGTAGCATTTTGAGTTATTCCTGGTGAAAAAAGTCTGAAATCCAAGATGGCATGATTCAATATGGCGGACATCATTCTTGAAAATTCAAAATTTGAAAACGGAAAAATTACAACATATTTCATGTCATATTTTACGTAGAATTATGATGGAAAATGTCCTCTCAATCTTCTTCATTAAAATGCGTTCTATCTGAGTAAAAAATTATTTGTCATAGAATGACAAATAATTTTTCAAAACGAGGTTTTTTTCCGGTGTTGAGGTTTTCATGAGAAATCATGAGAATTATATATGCACTTCGGGATGCTCGGGCGCAAACTACTCGCCGGAAGTACACAGCCAACTTATTTCTCGTGGTGCATATACGATTTTTTCTCACACCCACCAGAAAGTACGTTCTACGTACTATTCTTTGTCCGCCATATTGAATCCGCCACATTGGATTTCAGACTTTTTTCACCAGGAATAACTCAAAATGTTACTAAAACATGAAATGATATAGGAAAAGTATAATTACAAAGTCCTATTTACTTTTTATAATGAAAAAACGCGCCATTTCTTGAGAAATCCGGCCGCCATTTTGAATCCGCCATCATTGAAAATTGAAAATTTAGTCAAATATATTCTGTAGTATTGTTTTGATTGAGGAAAATGACTGTGGAAAAATTCATATTCCATGAGATTTTATGCAATGTCCGCCATTTTGAAAATATTAGAGTCAGTTGAGGTCGGCAAAAAAAATCCTATCATCAACTCCAACTATTGCCTCCACCTCCCTCCACAATCCGGAGTAGGTTAGAGTACTTTTTGGACTAAAAAAATATATATATGTATATAAAAAAAATCCACAAATTTTCTGTACTTTTCTCCATAAAGTCAGCCATATTTTTTTTCTAGAGCATTTAATCACAATCCGGAAATCGAAAGATCACATCCGAAAACATAAGTGGTTTTTATTGAGTGAATTCATGAATTTCCCTTCGAGATATGAACTACAATGAATTTGCTACAAGATCCTTTTTACAATTTTTAATATACTCTCAACAGCCCTGTAATTTTCTAAATCTAACCGTCGAACCGTTTTCTCGGACCGATTAATCAATGTTTTACAAAAGAATTAAAAGAATAATAATAATAATAATTTTATTTTCCTTTAAGACGTGATACAAGTACGTATAGGAATAGTCACAAGTCTTAAACTAAGATTTACAAAAATAGTCATTTACCGAGTAAAAACATTCATCCAGTAAATACTCCTTCAATTTGGTCTTGAATAAATGATCTTTTTTTATACATTTTATTTCACTGGGCAGACAGTTAAACATCTTTGGTCCTATATAATTAGGAGAGGTAGCAGTTAATTTTAGTCTAGCAAAGGGAATGTGCATGAGATCTTTTTGTCTTGTATTTAACTCGTGGTATTCATTGTTTATAATAAATTTTTTATAATTCTTGTAAACATATATGCAAATTTCAAAGATATATAAACTAGGTAAGGTAAGGAGCTGATATTTCTTAAAAAATATTCTTACAAGAAACGGTGCTTGGAATATTAGCTATACATCTTAAAATACGTTTCTGAGCTACAAAAATATGACTAGAAAATGAGGAGTTTCCCCAGAAACAGACACCGTAGCGTAGTCTTGATTCCACCTGGGCGTAATATAAACAGATAAGTTGATCTGTCCTAAGAACTGTTCGTATATTTCTGAAAAGATAAGTAATAGATGATAACTTAGATACCATAGCGTCACACTGGTATTTCCAACTCAGATTATTATCTAAGATTAAACCTAGAAATTTTATATGGTCTACATTGGGCAGTGTAGTTCCACTAATTTTTAGTTCTAATGCTTCACACTTTTTTTGACAGAAGGAAGTGTATTGCTTCCGAACATTGTGTAATCTTCATTAATATGAAGAAAAAAATGTTTTCAACTTTTTTTACAATTCTGCATAAGTTACTTGTTTAAATTAGTTTAATTAGTTGAAAACTGTTTCATATTTTTTTTAATCTAGATACATTTTTTACTGACATACAGCCTTTCAAAAAAAATGTAGGGAATTTTTTAATTTTTTGGTAGTGTTTTTAATTTTAAATTCTCATATACCCCGGCCTTATGAACCCCAAACCTAGACTTTTTTCTCTCTTTAATTTTTTCGAGTAGTGTATTTTAATTTTAAAACCCTAACCCCCCCCCCCCCCCCCCCCCCCCCCCGAGCACCCCGTGGAAAGCGGGATTCGACACATTTTTTACTGACATACAGCCTTTCAAAAAAATATTATAAATTTTTTTTTTGCTCTCTTAATTTTTTCGAGTAGTGTATTTTAATTTTAAAAATCTCTCATATACCCCGGCGTATATGAACCTCGCACCGATGCACCCCGTGGAACAGCGCGGATTCGACGAGCGCGTACATCCCGCTAAAAACTTTTCATTAGAGCCCTAGACGGGCGCGTAAACAAATTATAATCCTCTTGATGGGAATTACGGCGGCCGCCGTTACAATCTACTAATGCAACATTATTTCGTTACGGGCCGCAATATAATAAATTCCGGCTCAGGGCCTTTTTCGGCGCGTCGCATCGCGTCGGCCCTTAGCCCAATCAACGGGGAGAAAACCGGTCACTAATTGTTATCAGCAAACAAAAAATATGGTCGTATAAAGAAATTAATGCTAAGAAAGATAGCGTTTTTTTGAGACTCGAGTTTTAAAGGCGAACATAAGCCAAAAAAAATTCGCAAAAGTAAAAAAAAACGTTTTTTTTGCAAATAAAAAAAATCTTCAAGTCCTACACAAGAAAGTTAAATTAGAAAGTTGTAGGTCTTAAAAATGCGCGTCGAATGAGATGTGAACGAAAAAAAATCGGTTCATAAACATTTGAGAAAAATTTAAAATAAAGTCAAAAATCGCGTTTTCGTATTTTTGCTATATAAATTCCAATTTTGTTTGAACAGACTTCTTGTTAACTAGAAATACAGACCAAGATAAGCGGAAAATGACCCTTTTTTTTTAAAAAGTTTTATTAAAAAAGTTTTATTTTTTCGAGTTATAACGATTTAAAAAAAAAAACGTTTTCAAAAAATCAGCTTTTACAGAGGCAAAAATGATGGTATAGAAACGATCGTGGGCTCATTTTATTCGCGAAGACTTGTACTTTCATGCTATTAAAAAACCAAATAGCTTTTATTTAATTTTAACATAAAAAAATGCGTTGTAAAATTGGATCATTTTTTGGAACCGTTTGTTTTCGAATAACTTTTTTTAATTTTGGTTTTTCATTTTTGGCCGTTGCATATTTGTAAACTGGCATTCAAAACACGCATTTAAAAAAAATGAAGGTCCTACGACCTCAGGGAGCCGAGAAAGTTTTTTGTTATTATTATTATTCCTGACAATGCTGTATAACGTCCGATTGACTTCATTTTTACACGAAATAGATCTCAAAGACTTTTACTTTCTTAAAAAAAAAAATATTTCAAATCATTTCGCATAAATTAAGTTGACATAATTGTTTGTGAAAGAACAGCGTTGGGTGCGGCACGCGATAACCAGCGCACGGCGACAGAGTGGCGGGACACTCCGCTTGGGCGCATCGAAAACTAAACACGATTCCAAATCGATCGCGCTCGCAAAATTATATTTTCCTCAGCTTAAAAAAAATTATCTCGTCTCCCTGAGGTCGTAGGACCTTCATTTTTTTAAAATGCGTGTTTTAAATGGCAGTTTTCAAATATGCAATGGCCAAAAAATGTAAAACCAAAATTGAAATAGTTTTCGAACAAATTTGCTCTGAAAATTATTTGAAAACGTTTTTTTAAATCGTTATAACTCGAAATAAAACGAATTTTTGACAAAGGGCCCCCTGGGCATATTTTTATGCAAAAATTAAATTATTTTTTCCAAATTATGAACCGTTTCTTTCTCTCTTCGATTTTTAATAAACATTTAAGATTTAACTTTCTTGTGTAGGACTTGAAGCTTTTTTTTTATTTGCAAAAAAAACGTTTTTTTTTGACATTTGCGAATTTTTTTGGTTATGTTCGCCATTAAAACTCGAGTCGCAAAAAACGCTATCTTTCTTAGAATTTTTTTTCTCTATACGACCATATTTTTTGATTGCTGATAACAATTAGTGACCAATTTACATGGGGGCTTTCGCTCGTTGATTGGACTACCTCGTTAACCCGTTTCGGCCCAGAATGCCACTCGAAGCATATCGCTCTTCGGTGCCTCAGAACTGTTCCTATTCTCGACAGAAAAATGTTTAGGGCATATTTTGAAAGATAAAGACTTGACCTTTCCGATGGTGTCAATTAAATTTGTCTAAAAAATTGTTAAATAGGCAAAAAAAACAGTATTTTTACAAAAAAACACGATTTTTTCGACACAAATTATTTTTTAAATCAATTTTTCAAGGGATTTTGGGTCTGCCATGGACCTGGAACCTCAGTAACCTGTGGAATAAATGTCTAAACTTAAAGGATGCATTGTTTAAATATAGATTTTTCTCCCCTGTGCATCCAAAATGGCACCTCAACTGCAAAATTTTTGCAAAAAACCTTCAAAGCCTGTTTATACGAAAATGACGCACTTTTTTAAAAAATTGCCAAGAATAAAAAAGTTCTTAAAATCACATAGAACCAGAACCATCACCATCACCAAGAATACGCTGGAATTTTTTTCAGAATTTTTTGAGCGATTTTTTTAATTTTGCACGTAAATTTTTGCAAAATTCAATAAATCGTTCAAAAAATTCTAAAAAAAGCATTCTAGCATATTCTTTGGGGGATTTTAAGAACTTTTTATTCTTGATAATTTTTCGTAAAAGTGCAATGTTTTCGAGAAAAACAGCGTTAAAGATAAAATTAATGTCGTATTATGAAAAAGTTCGATATATTCGCACATCTATCATTTGCCAACCATGAACTTTATATTTATTGTAATAAAATCTTAGAAATACTGGGCCATAGTTTTTAAAGAAAATTGATGTTTAAGTTTCGTTTTCATACACACATGTTTTTATGAGAGGGGCAATACATTTCACGGTAAATCTATTGTTTATCTTCAAATGATATAAAACGAAAGAAAAACACGCTAATGAAGGTAAAGTATTGCTTCTATTTTCATGTATTAAAAAACTAGTAGTTGTAACTTTTAAATATTTGCACGACTAGAATAAACTGATTACGATTTTTTTATTTTGCAAAAATTGACAAGTGCAAAATTAAAAAAATCGCTCAAAAAATTCTGAAAAAATTCCAGAGTATTATTTAAGGTGATTTTAAGGTGATTTTAAGAACTTTTTATTCTTGACAATTTTTTAAAAAAGTGCGTCATTTTCGTATAAACAGGCTTTGCCAAGGCAAAAACAAAAAATAGCAGTTGAGGTGCCATTTTGGATGCACAGGGGAGAAAAATCGATATTTAAACAATGCATCCTTTAAGTTTAGACATTTATTCCACAGGTTACTGAGGTTCCAGGTCCATGGCAGACCCAAAATCCCTTGAAAAATTGATTTAAAAAAAAATTGTGTCGAAAAAATCGTGTTTTTTTGTAAAAAATACTGTTTTTTGCCTGTTTAACAATTTTTTAGACAAATTTAATTGACACCATCGGAAAGGTCAAGTCTTTATCTTTCAAAAAAATGTCCCCTAAAAATTTTTCTGTCGCGAATAGGAACAGTTCTGAGGCACCGAAGAGCGATATGCTTCGAGTGGCATTCTGGGCCGAAACGGGTTAATTATGATTTCCCAAGTCGGCGGCGACCGAGGCGACGCGCGATCGCCGGGACGCGGGCTGCAGACCTGCAGGTAGCGTCGCCGGAAGCTGCAGGCGCCGTTGCCGGGCAACGCGCTCCGGGCGCGGCGCGCAGCGGCGGAGGGCCACGCGGGGACGGCCCCGATTAGGGCCCTGCAGAGGTCGCCGTCCTAATAGTTTTACATAGTCCAATTTATACAAACACTTTTTTTGTAGGACTGTTTGGTATAAGGTGGGGAGTGTGAAACTAAGTTTTCAATCTCGAAAGCCGGGGAGAACTTTTCGCAGGCGAAAAAACAAGAAATGTTCGCGCTTTCTTTAGTTTTTTGCTTATATCTCCTAAACGCCGCATTCTTCAGAAAATTTTATACGTTCCGAAATTAAAGTAGACATTGTCCTACAAAAGGCATTGTCCAATTTAATTGTATGTCGTGTGTGTGGTTCGCACTCTACGGAAGTTTGAAAATCGACGTTGATGCTGTTGCCTCATAAATAGTAGATGCTGCTTCCTTTAATGCAGGGTTGTTTACAAGGAGGGCGCATATTTTGGTCTTGCCATGTCCAAAAGGGAATGACGTTGTGTCACAACCGGAGAAGATGTGAGCAAAAAGAATGTAGTCAGGCTACTTATACGCTATTATGTTGAGGAGAACGTGCCAGGTTTGCCACTCTTTCCTGGTTTCAGCATGTATAAGATCGTTTTGGCTGAACTAGGAATCCAAGTTAGCAACACAACAACGTCAATATATTCGCTGATTATAAATACACAATCGAAATTGGGAGATTGAGACAAAGCTGTTGTCACAATCTATACAATTCGCCTCGAAGTGTGTTTTCAATTTCTGGATTATATTGTTTTTGTTTTTCTCATTACCCAAAAATTTTTCTGGGACACAGCAGGAGGAAGAGTTATTTTTTCGAAGGTAATGTCTACTGATGTATTCATTTTGGAACTGCGCTCATCTAAATTCGTCGATTTTCAAACTTCGGTAAAATACGAACCACACCACATACAAGTACCTTTGACCCATCCATTTTATAGGAAATTTTGTCTACTTTAATTTCGGAACGTATATAATTTTCTGTAGCATGAGTCGTTTAGGAGATATAAGCAAAAAAATAAAAAAAGCGCGAAAATTTCGTGTTTTTTCACCTGGAAAAAATTCTCCCCTGGCTTTTGAGGTCGAAAACTTGGTTTCACACTTTCCACCTTATATTTGATATAACAAGAAAAAATAATTTGCCCTAATTAATGCAAGCTGAACCCTTCTGAGGCTACGCATCAACTGAGCAAAACGCATCACTTTTTTATCAAAAAATTTGTTCTGATGACATTTTTCGGTAGAGAAAAAAAGAGTTCCGGAGTTCCTGACCATTTTCAACAATAGTTCTATCGATTTGTTGAAGTTATTAAAAATATATTTACTTTATTATACAGGGTGATTCAGCTAACCCGTTCGTTAAAAGTTTATGAACTTCCCATTTGAAATTTATTTTTGAAAATTTGGAATCAGGGGTTAGCGGGGACGGTCTATTCAACTAAAGTACATGTGTTTTTCTGACACTTGCGGTTATACCGGAAGTAGCTATCAACTTCCTTATTTTAAATGGAACACCCAGTATATTAATACATTTTTGAATTTCTCTCCTAATTTTAGGTTGACTTTGTTAAAAATTCCCTATACCTATCTTCAGCAGTTTTTGAGATATTTTAATTTTTTTGAAAAAAAAATAATAGGTTTTTTAGTATCCTATTGAAATGCTCGTCACCGATTCAAATCAAAAAGTTATAGTAGCAAACTTTGGGCTGCCCTTGGGCGGAATATTAAGGTTTCAGGTGGTATGTAATTTTATGTTTTATTATTTACAGGGTGTCTAAAAAATCGAGTTCATTCTAACAAATTTCAACTGCCCAAAAATGAGTTTTCTTAAATGGAACACCCTGTATTTTATTGCTCTATGTGATGGAGAATTGAGTGATCTTTCATTCTGTATTAGGATTCTCTATACCTATCTGCTACCGTTTTCTTGCTATCGAGGTATTCTTTGTTCGATACCATCATAGTTTTCCATTTCATTAAATTACTTCTGACTAGCGGGCCATGAAAATAAAAACAGTGCATCATTTATATTAATTCTTTATCATAAACAATGTTACAAAATTATTGAAAAAAAAATGAAGTTCATTTAAAGTGGTATACACTCTCTAAATAAAATTACCTTAAATGAATAAAAGCATATTTCAAACGGTTTGGAACTTACCATAGCCTAAACAATAAAACATATTAAAAATAATAAATAAATATTAATAACAATAACTAAACAACTAAATATAACAATAATAACTAAATATTAGACATAATTGTTAATATTTAGTTATTATTTTTAATATGTTTTATTGTTTTGGCTATGGTAACTTCCAAACTGTTTAAAATATGCTTTTATTCATTTTAAGGTAATTTTATTTAGAGTGTATACCACTTTAAATGAACTTGATTTTTTTTCAATAATTTTGTAACATTGTTTATGATAAAAAATTAATATAAATGATACATTGTTTTTATTTTCATGGCCCGCTAGTCAGATGTAATTTAATAAAATGGAAAACTATGGTATCGAAGAAAAAATACCTCGATAGCATGAAAACGGTAGCAGATAGGTATAGGGAATCCTAATACAGAATGAAAGAGCACTCAATTCTCCATCACATAGAACAATAAAATACAGGGTATTCTATTTAAGAAAACTCACTTTTTGAGCAGTTGAAATATGTCAGAATGAACTCCATTTTTTAGACACCCTGTAAATAATAAAACATCAAATTACATACCACCTGAAACCTTAATATTCCGTCCAAGGGCAGCCCAAAGTTTGCTACTATAACTTTTGTTTTGAATCGGTGACGAGCATTTCAATAGGATACTAAAAAAACCTATTTTTTTTCAAAAAAAATTAAAATATCTCAAAAACTGCTGAAGATAGGTATAGGGAATTGTTAACAAAGTCAACCTAAAATTAGGAGAGGAATTCAAAAATGTATTAATACACTGGGTGTTCCATTTAAAATAAGGAAGTTGATAGCTACTTCCGGTATAAACGGAAGTGTCAGAAAAACACAAGTACTTTAGTTGAATAGACCGTCCCCGCTAACCCCTGATTCCAAATTTTCAAAAATAAATTTCAATGGGAAGTTCATAAACTTTTAACGAACGGGTTAGCTGAATCACCCTGTATATATGATTTTACTAATAAATATATTCAAAAACATGATACAAAAGGTTTCAGAGCGATATCCTAATTCTAAAATTATTTTTAAGCGTATACAATGAGACTGTGAGAGACCATTTTTTCTTCTTGGCTGTGTTTCGATAATCTTGACTCCCCACCTGTTTTTAACATCTGCTTCGATCTTACTCACTCTATACTATGATCTCTTTCTATAACATACATCTCGCTTGTTATTACACAACGTGTTAGTCTATAAGCAACGTATATTTTTTGATTTCCTTAACAATGTAAAACGCGATTTTCTAGAAACCATGTTTTTTAGGGTTGCGGGTACGATTTAAGAAAAACTACTTGACCAATTGCTCTGATTTTTGAATATGTTATTGTATACATTCATGGCTATCGCATGAACTATAATCATTTTGATTGGTAAAAAAATTTCCGATTTTCACCCGATTTTCCACCATCAAAAATGTTTTTTTTTTTTTTCGAAAAATGGCCGCCATTTTATTATTTTTTGATGAAAAACAAAAATTGTAGTTCATGCTATAGCCACTTCAACAAGGAATAGTTTGCCATTTTTTTTCAGATCATCCATTCGACCAAGATTATGCCCGCAGTCATATTTTGATGTTTTTTTTTTTTTAAATCCGTATGCACGTCAGTGAGAGGCAAGAGGACCACGCTAATCAAGCACCCCAAAAGGGAACAGAGATCCACCACGTCCACGCCGTTGTTCCTGGGTCGCGCGGTTGACGTTTATAACATAGATACTATAAGTTTTAATATTTAAATTTAATTATACTAAAAAGTTATTTAATAATTAATTAAATATTATTTTATAATTATTTATTATATATTTAAAATTTTTAATTTTATTTAAAATTTAAATAATAATTAATTATTATTTATTATTTTAATATTTTAAATTTTACTTTTCCTCATATTTTAATTTTTAAATAATTAATATTACTTTTATTTATTTAAATTAAATTTAATTTTTAAAATTTAAATATTTTATTATTTTTGAAAATTTCTACAAAAAAAATAATTTTTAAATTTTATTAAAATTAATTATTTTTTTTTGTAAATATTTTATTTTTTTAAATACTATATATAAAAAATTATAAATTTAAAATTTATTAAAATTTATTTAAAGGAAGAATGATTTTTTTCTTTAAAAAGTTTAATAATTCTTTTCCAATATTTTTTTAAAATTTTTTAAATTTTTTGTTATATAAAGAAAAAAATATTTTTTAAATTTTAAAAGAAATTAATTTTTAATTAAATATAATATTGTATATTATTTAAAAAATATTTTATATTTTTTTAGTTTGTATAAATATTAAATTTATTATATTAAATTTAAATTATTAAATAAAATTTATATTAAAAGTATTTTTATATTTAATAAATTTTTCTTAAAAAAGAGGTAGGATCTTTTTATAAAATATTTTGGTTTTTTATAATTTTATAAATATTAATTTGATAAATTGAATCCTAATTTATTTTATTAATTAAATAAATCTATATATTTATTTATTAAAAAAGAAATTTTATAAATATAAAATTTAATTATTATTATAAGGTAAGATATATTTATTTGATTATTCATTAATATTTTAAAAGAAAGAATGAATTTTTTTGGTTTAAAATTTAAATTTAAAATTTTTTTTATATTAATTTTTAATTAAAAAAATTTTTATAAATTAATAAATATAAATATTTTTAAAAGTATAATATTTTTTTTGAAATATTTCATATATAAAAAAAATTATTAAAATTTTAATGGAAATATTTTAATTTTTAATAAAAAATTTTTTTAAAAAAATAAAAATTGATTATCTTTAGAAGAAGGAAAATAAGATATATTAGTATAAAAGGGTATTATAAGAATGTTTCCACTTATATTTATAATTTATATTTAAACAAAAAATTATAATTAATATTATAATTTTAAATTAAAAAAAAATAAAAAAGAAAAATTTATTATTAAAATAAAAAGAAGATTGATATAGATTTAGTTCAAATATATTAAAATAGGTTAAAATCCAGGACCAAAAAAAAAATTTTTGTTCCCTGTAACGGCGAATCGACTTTCGATGGTTGGAATGTTGAGCTTTGTGCCCATGGAAACTTTGGTTCTCCTCTTTTTCCAAGAGCATCAGCGCAATTTACCGAGAGATAACTTCCATATGAATCTTGCTGGGTTCTTTCTAATGATTGTGAGGGCATTCAATGTTAGGGGGTAATTGAGTAGGTGGACATTATTTCGGTTTCCGCGACCCCAAAAACGTGATTTTATACGAAAATTGAAACTCGGTTCCCCCTTCCAGGGGGTGGTAAGGGGGTGCTAGCAAGAAAATGGGCAATTAAAATGATTTTTGATGGTCACATTCGGTTTCCGCGACCCCAAAAACATACCAGAAATACACATACATCTTGAAAATGCTCTTACCAAGTGATGGTATTTTCATTATTTTTAGGAGTGGTTGGGAGAAGCTAGGAGGGGTGGGGGTGGTCCGTTTAGAGTGGAATCGACTTAGTTCATCAGTAGATACTACAGGAATTTTTTTCAAATTGTTTCAAGACAAGAAAATCAATAATAAACTCGCAATAACTTGTCAAATTATAAAAGATAACCTTGTCCGAGGTTAGTTTTATAAATAAATACCCCAGTTTATCTCTTTATTTCTCCAACGATATTAAAACCCCTGACAGTTATCTTAGGGGCCTCCAAGACTTAGAGGCATGAACTTCCACCCTAGTTCCCCCTTTAGTCATGGAAGGGTGGTATTCCTCTAGCAGTTAGTAGTGAGGTACTCCCAGCCTGGCCACACCTTCTACTGTACTAATTACTTTTTTTACTCTTTTTTAAGGGGTTTCGTTCATTCTGATGATAATTATTTTTTTAGAATAAGACAAAGTTTGTCTTTAATTTTGCGATTTATTTTTTTATTCCTAACATGAGCAACGTGAAGTTCCTTTCAAACTTCCCAAAAGTTACAGTAATTTTGAGTTTTTTTCTTCTACATTTTACGTGCTGTTCTTGAATAAAAGTTAGTTGAACATAAGTGTTAAACCTACTCTTTATTACCTTTCTTCATGGTCGGAAAAAGGAAAAAATACAACGATTGAGTGATTTTTCACTGTGTAGGCCTGATAGACCTACAAGGTAACTAAAGCACTTAAATACCAAGGGTAATTGGCAGGGTTAAAAAAAACACAGAAACTAAAATAGTACGTTCACGTTCTTGGGGATGTGTTTGCAAATTATTTATTACTAAGTATTTTCGTGTAGATTTCTAGGGTGGAGAATTAACTAGCGTATTCGTGTGGTCTACATGTCACGGTGTCATATTGCGACAGAGCAATATATTCACGTCTACTACAGGAATTTTTTTCAAATCGTTTCAAGACAAGAAAAATCAATAATAAACTCGCAATAACTTGTCAAATTATAAAAGATAACCTTGTCCGAGGTTAGTTTTATAAATAAATACCCCAGTTTATCTCTTTATTTCTCCAACGATATTAAAACCCTGGACAGTTATCTTCCGCCCTAGTTCCCCCCTTTAGTCATGGAAGGGTCGTATTCCTCTAGCAGTTAGTAGTGAGTGTACTCCCAGCCTGGCCACACCTTCTACTGTACTAATTCCTTTTTTACTTTTTTTAAGGGGTTTCGTTCATTCGATGATAATTATTTTTTTTAGAATAAGACAAAGTTTGTCTTTAATTTTGCGATTTAATTTTTTATTCCTAACATGAGCAACGTGAAGTTCCATTCAAACTTCTCAAAGTTACAGTAATGGTTGAGTTTTTTCTTCTACATTTTACGTGCTGTTCTTGAATAAAAGTTAGTTGAACATAAATGTTAAACCTACTCTTTATTACCTTTCTTCTGGTCGGAAAAACGAAAAAAATACAACGATTGAGTGATTTTTCACTGTGTAGGCCTGATAGACCTACAAGGTAACTAAAACACTGAAATACCAAGGGTAATTGGCAGGGTTAAAAAAAACACAGAAACTAAGATTACGTTCACGTTCTTGGGGATGTGTTTGCAAATTATTTATTACTAAGTATTTTCGTGTAGATTTCTAGGGTGCAGAATCAACTAGTGTATTCGTGTGGTCTACATGTCACGGTGTCATATTGCGACAGAGCAATATATTCACGTCTGCATAAGTCCAAACACACGCTCAAATACCAGCGCAAATTACACAAACTGCATCTCGCCGTCACGGCTTGCGCGTACGCCAATGTCCTGTCATGTTGCAGCCCCAGCGTTTACTCCACGGCTCCCGACTTATTTGATTGTTAACGTTTACGCGTATACGAGTATAAATGTTCCAGATTTGTACTTTCCGCGCGAGAGGGACCTTGTTTATTCAGTTATCGTGGTTGAACGCGTCCCCATTTCGACTTTTGGCAGAGTCATCGCTGTTATACGCGAGGTCCCTGGGGTATTTTAGGAAAAACATATTTGCATATGAGGCATTTCACGCCAACTAAGTGAGGTCAAAAAAAATTTCTGTTTGAAACATATCACAATCGATAGTACTTGCTAAAAAATCTAACTTCCCTAAAATTTTAGATTTTTTTTTAGCCACAAGGAGAGGGATTGTGAGGGTGAGAAAATACAAATTTTCGTTTCGAAAATTTCAAACTTTCTCGGTAAGAAAATGAAAAAAATTAAAAAAAGAAGGTTGGAATGTTTTCGATGTGTTTTTTTGCGTAGAATACGATAAAAATATTTTCAAAATTATAGGGGTAGTTTTCACCCTTATTTTGAGAATAAAAATTTAAAATCGAAATTTCGAAAAGTATGACGATTTTTTTAATTTTTTTTTTTATTTTCTTTTTTTTGTACTTTCGATTAATTTTTAATTCATAATGGGCGTAGACCAGGAACTGGCCCAAAAAACAGCCCACAGGTGAAAAAACGTGGTTTTAGCGTATTTTCTCATCCTGTGAGATAGTAAATGGCAAGTGAATAATATATTCCAAGATTTTTGGGGTGGCTGATTACGAATCTAACGTCAAATTTTCAAAAAACAAAATGGCGGATCCAGTATGGTAGTCATCTTTTAAAAAATGGCTAAATTTTGAAATTACCAAAAATACCATCGTATTCTACGGGAAATTTTCTACGTTAGATTCGTAATCAGCGACACCAAAAACCTTGGAATATATTATTCACTTGCTATTTACTATCTCACAGGATGAGAAGATACGCTAAAACCACGTTTTTTCACCTTTGGGCCGTTTTGGGACCAGTTCCTGGGCGACGCCCATTATGAATTAAAAATTAATCGAAAGTACAAAAAAAATAAAGGAATTAAAAAAAAATTGAAAAAAAAAATCGTGTCATACTTTTCGAAATTTCGATTTTAAACTTTCAATCCTCAAAATAAGGGTGAAAAACTACCCCCAATAATTTTGAAAATATTTTTATCGTATTCTACGCAAAAAACACATTGAAAACCATTGCAACCTTATTTTTATTTTTTTTCATTTTCTTACCGAGAAAGATTGAAATGAGTCGAAACGAAAATTTGTATTTTCTCACCCTCACCATCCCTCTCCGTGTGGCTTAAAAAAATCTTTAATTTTTGGGGAAGTTAGTTTTTTAGCAAGTATCGCTAAACATATCGATTCATATGTTTCAAACAGAATTTTTTTTTACCTCACTTGGCGTGAAATGCCCCATATACATATTTTTCACTTCACGTCTACGCAGAAGAAGGAAATGCATTGATGGTTTTGGAATCAATAAATAATTATTAGGGTTGGCCGATTGTGCCGCAGTACAGCGGCGCGCGGTTGGCGCGGGCGGGCCATTTACTTCAGTCATTTCACCCGACCATCTGGCAAACTCTTGCATTATTATTAGTGTGTTCGAGATGTTTATGTCGTCGGTGTCGGTATTACACATTAATAACACAGCCACACAAAAAAAGTTTCTGACTTGGGTGTCTCACTGAATCCGAATCCGGGGTCAGTTTCGTCCCAGCATGTTTGGGTCCGGCCATAACCTCAAAAACCCTCAAATTTGCTATATACTTTAAAACCATAAACCCTATGGTTCCGAAGCCTCATAATCCTATAATACAATAACCAAATGACTCCACGACCTAATAACTCCATCACCACATAATCCCATAATCACATCACCCCATAACCCTATAAACCCAATAAAAAAGTTTCTGACTATGTGTACTATATGTTATGTTTTTGAGGTCGCTGAATCCGAATCCGGGGTCAGTTTCATCCAAGCACATCTGGGTTCGGCCATAACCTCAAAAACCACCCTCAAATTTGCTATATCCGTTAAAACCACAAACACTATTGCTCGGAAACCTCATAATCCTATAATACAATAACCCAATGGTTGTACATTACGTTGGATTACAGCATGTACATGTACATATACAATCGGAGTTCTGGCATTTCCAGATTCATTAATTTACATATTTATTTATTTATAGATTTTCTTATGGTGTATATTTGCTTGAGAACTGTAAAATCAGTTTCATTGTGAGAGATTGCGTTACATGATTACAGCATCGAGTTATTGGATAATTGTATTATAGTATCATGAGGATTAAGGGCCATAGGGTTTGTGGTTTTACGGATATGGTGAATTTCAGAGTGTTTTTGAGGTTATGACCGAACTCTAACGTGCTGGGATAAAACTGACCCCGGATGCAGATTCAGCGACCCCAAAAACATACAGTAGACATAGTGAGACCTCCACGTCAGAAACTTTTTTTACCGGGTTTTAGGGTTATGGGGTTATGTGATTATGGGGTTATGTGGCTATGGGGTTATGGAGTTATTAGGTTGTGGGGTCAGTTGGTTATCGTATTATAAGGTTTGTGGTTTTAACGGATATAGCAAATTTGAGGGTGTTTCTTGAGGTTATGGCCGAACCCAGACGTGCTGGGATGAAACTGCACGAAACCCGGATTCGGATTCCGCGACCCCAAAAACACATAGTACACATAGTGAGACCTCCAGGTCAGAAACTTTTTTTTGTGTGGCTGTGTAATGAAATGTCACACGTGCAAACGACTACAAAACTACCATTTGTTGACAAAGTAAATAAATTCATCAGTGATTTCGAAGTCTAGACTCTGTAAAGAAAACGGAAGTGTAGGGAAAAAGGCACATCACATAAATACTGTGTCATAAAAATAGAAAGAAGACAAAAGTAGTCTGGTCCTGGAAACCTTGATTGCTTTTTCCGCGTCTTCATTAACAATTGCGGTTGCTATCCAATTCTTAATCACTCTTTATTTTAAGTAGAATTAAAATCGGTAAAGCTCCGATTCCGTTAACGTTGAAAGTCCGAGCCTGGTTTTTAACGCGGCCGAACGCGCTCGTATTTTGGCTTTTGACAGCGATGACGCCGTTATAAGCTGTATTGCGCCCCGACGTGTTGTTCAACGTTCCAGGTCGGATACTTTAGGCGTCCCTCCCGGAGTCGTGCGGAGGGTAAACGCCGGCTAGCGACCTGAATCGTGAGCATTCTCTTTAATAATCCAGCTGGTTCGCGCACGCTGGAAATCCATAAAGGGGTGAATTTTTTATTTTCCCTACGCGGACGACGATTTGATGGCGAGCGTGTATGTGCGTGAGCTCGCTCTGTAATTTTGCACCGTTGCACACTGGTTGATTTGCCGAAAAACCGGGCCAAAAGTCAAAAAATGTTGGGATTGCTATCAATGGCTGTATTTGAGGGTTTTCAGGGTGGCTGATTACGATTCTGATATAAGAATTGAAAAATTAGAAATGACAGATCAAATATGGCGACCATATATGTATAATTATTGATTTATATATATGCGAAGTATATGTTTTTTGACGTCGGTGAATTTCGATTCTGATATCAGAATTTATGCATTCGAAATGGCGTATCTAATATGGCAGCTATATTGATAAAAGTGTGTGATTTTTGTTTAATAATGATGATGGCTGATAACGATTTTGATATTAGAATTATGAAAAGCATCAAATATAGTATGTTACACATATTTTTTTTTACATACTACTTCCTACATAATTTTAGTCAGATGAAGAAGTATCGTCTGAAATATCTCAATTATCTGATTCTATAATGTTTACGAAGTTTCTCGCACTCGCAAAACATTCATTCGGCAGCAGAAGTTGAATAGGCGGTTTGAGATAATTTAGGTAAATGTGTCAGATAACCAATAAAACTTTACATTAATTTGTTCAAAAAATTTTTGCGACAAATTCATATTGGAAATCAAATCATCAGATTCAAATCAACGATCCTAATAGCCATGAAAGGCATACACATATTGTAAACAATAAAATTTTTTCAGAATTTCGAACAAATTGTTTAAAAAAAATTGTTCGCACGAATTAAAATTTAATATAGGATTTGAAGTCAGAAACCTAGGAAACCATGAAAAACATATGCATGATGTACACATATTTATTTAAACAAATTGTAATAACAAATTAATTGTTAAATATGATCCAAATTTAAAAAAATACTCAAATACTAAAATAAACATTATGGTAATTGTTAAAAAGACGGGATTTTGTCTAAATTGACTAAAAAAATAATACACGAATATTATAATTATTAAACTAAACTAAAAATAAACATAAATAAAGGGATTGTATCAAAAGTTGCAGGCAGTTGCAGCAACCGTTTGAGAATTCTATCACAAAAGGGTTTAAACTAAATTTGTGTAAAATATGACGACATACACCGGCTTACATTTTTTGTAGGACTAGTTTTCCAAAATCGTTTCGAATATGGAAAAATGGATTTTTGTAACGTAAATATTGAAGTGATTGTTTACCAACAATAACAGCAATATTTTTATGTTAATATACATAATTATTAAGCATTTACCTTCGCAATGATGCTCCATTTCAAATATCCTAACAACAGCACTCCTCTATTTTTAATTTACGCGAACGCAAATGAGTTCTGAACGCAAGTTTCAGGATACAGTAAATAGAAAATATAAACATTCCGCAACAATGGCACGCATAAAAATATGCGCTAGTGCCAGCTCTACCAATATGTTAAAACACAACATGAAATTCAAACATTCCAAATGTTGACTTTTGGCCAGCTTTTTTGGAATATCGACCAGTGTGCGTTGGGTTGTCAGATATTTCGTTCGACAGTAGATGCACAAAAAGTAACGGGTAACGGGACAGCCAATTTTCTCGAAGTGGTGATCTGATAGCCGAAAATGACCTGCATAAAAGTTGTCGGGTATTTAACTTGACCTTGACTGTGGCCCTCAAGGTCATTTGGAGGGAAGTCAGCATGAAAATTTAAGACGGAAACGCCCATTTTGTGACCCCGGAATCGGATATTCACGTCATGGAGTCAAATGGTCACGTAGGGTCATACCAAGGTTGAGCTAATTATCATTTTTTTCGTTACCTGAAATCGGAAAAATGACTTGTATAAAAGTTATTTCGTATTGAGAGACGAACTTAATAATTGCCTTTAACTGTACCTTGACCTTGACCATCAAGGTCATTTGAAAGTCAACTTGAAACTTCAATTGAAAACAGTAATTTTGAACTCCAAATTCAAAAAGAACATAAATCTGCATAGTTAGATGTACCTTTGCGCACGATCAAAAAAACCTTGGGATCGTCAAAGTCGGCAAGAAATCTGTCAAGGATCAAGGTTACTGTATATCAAATTTTTTTTTTATAATAGATTTTCCTGATTTTAGGGCACCACTTATCGTCCAAATTGATGATTAGTCCAAATTGACCTTAGTTTGACCCCGTATGACATTTTGATCCTACGGGTGTATGATCCTTTGACCCCATAATATGAATACGTCTTAAAACGTAAAATGTCACGCTCTGTCCCAATCCGAGGTCAAAAATGGGTGTTTCCATTTAAAATTTTCAGGTTGACCTTCGAATGACCTTGAATGTCAAGGTCAAGTGAAATGAAATGACTTAGTACGTCCCTCAAAAGCAAAAAAAAACTTGTATAAGTCATTTTCTCGATTTCTGGCCACCACTTTAAGAAAATCGAGTGCCTCTTTACTCTTTATACAGTCTGTATACATACATAGGTGCATTACTTATAAAAAAATTGAATATACTCATAAATAAATTTCAGTTGACATATGTATATTTTTGTTCCTTGTAAAACCAAATTTCACATTTTCGTAAAAATTTTGAAAATCATTGTTAATCATTTTGAGAGCTTTAAAACAATAATTACAATAATCACAATACTTACAGAGTTTATAACTTAGAGTTGACCATATTCGCTTTGAGATTTTTAGTTAAAAGGTTAAAATTGGATCATTCACAAAGAAATATTCATCTATGTATGAGTTTACTTTTTTATATACTAATTAAACAACTTTTCATCTTTACAAAATGGTAGTAAGTGATACTTAGAATGGTATTATGCAAGTATATTTTTTTACAATTAGCATTTAACGAACTAAAGTATATTAAAAGATGCTGGGTTCTATTTAAAATTTATGGACGAAATTCCGACCTGTTTTGACAACATAACAAAGACAGGACAAGTCTATTCGGTTCCCTCGTAAAATTTTTATCTCCTCGAGGAACAGCAGTCATAAGAGGACATAAAGAAAATGTGGGGAGAAATATTTTAAACTAAACCTATAAAACACAATAGCATACAGATTGTAAACACAGAAATGCAAAACATATCTTGCGTCTGAATGATGCTACCTACCGAAAACATACATAATGTACCAATAAAATTTTCATAGGTAAACGATTATACAGGATGATTAATCAAGGTCCGACCCCCCCCCCCCCCACCCTTTTATTTCCATTAATATTTACTATAGTTTTGTGAAAAAAATGTCTAATGTATTTTTTGTATATTTTTGTTATATGGTATTATTGAATATTTATTTTATAAAAATATTTTTTTTAATATATCTAGAAAAGCAAGTGTCAAAGACAATTAATCCGCTCCCAAAAGGCCATCACCTTTCTCGAGTGGACGTAAGGTTTAGGTACTGATTGTGCTGGAGCATATGCGTCTACCCACTGGCGCTTATGGCTGCAATTTACATAAAGCACCCACTTTTCATCCCCGGTAACGGTAAAGATTATTCAACCAGTCAAAACGACGACTGCGGGAGAGAAGTTGTGTGCGAATGTTACTCTGGCGATCGGCTTCGCTTAATAAACGTGGTATCCGCTTGCCCAACTTTTGGATTTTGCCTAGTCTTTCGAGTCCACGTATTACCGTGACCTGGCTACAGCGGAGCTATCGTGCCATCTGTCGTGTGGTTCCATACGGGTGTGCTTCGACAATGTGAGCAACTGGGATGGCCTATCAGATCGTTCTTTATCGTCGATGTCGTAGTCGCCAGATCGAAAGCGTGTAAACCATCTTGTGCATGTTGCTAAACGAGCGGCGTTGTCGCCATACGTGGCCACTATATTTTGATGTATTTCGGTTGCATTATCGCCTAAATAAAATTCGTACAATAAAATATATCAAATCTCACTTGAAATTTCGTAATACATTAACAAAAAAATATTGTTTTTTTAAATTTGTTGACTCACATTTAACAATGCACTACTGGAAAAAAAAACTTTATTTTCATTTTGATGAAGTTTACACAACGTTCACAAACAATACACTTGTTCCTTTAATTTTGTCTGTTAAAACTTTTATCAATCGGTCCGAGAAAACGGTTCGATGGATTGATTTAAAAATTTACAGGGTTATTGGGGTTTATTAAGGCTATAAAGAATCCTGGAAACATTAGTCTCCCCACCAATATTTTTGAACACGCGGTACATTTACTAAAACAACGAAAAAAGTTACTTCTTTCTCTTTTCTTTAATTAATGTTGAGGGTGATTTTTTTTTTTTCGAAAAATCGTAAAAGGATGTTTAAGTAATGTATTCCAGTATTTGAAACTGCCCTTATTGCGGTCATTGGTGGCTGAGGCTGAGATATCGATGATCAAAGACAAAAGGATCCTTTTAAAAAAAGCAAATTTAATCTGAATAAACAAATTATCCGGCCCGTGTATTGATTGTGATTGAAGTCCATGGACCAAAAAAAGAAATGAAAATTTTACAAACATTTTTTCTCGCGCTATTTCTTAGGATTACGTCATAACCGTAGCTCACGAAAATGTTTTGCAAAAATATCTTTTTAGAAAGCGTAAAACGTTTAGGCTTCGAAATGTTTTTTTTAAATCGAGATAGTACCATTTTTCACTTAGATACAGTCTTTCAATAGCACCAAAAAATTTTGTATTTTTTTGCCTTAATTTAATTGAGTACTTAGTGTAATTTACCCAAGGGCGTAGCCAGTATTTATCTTGGGGGGGGCGCCCAATGCAGATTAAACAAAAAAAGCCAAAAAATAAAAGGTCAGTAGAGGCAACGGCAACCGAAAGCCCACGAGTATTTTGATTTTTACTTGACCCTTTGGGGGGGGGCGATCACCCCCATCGCCCCCCCTGGCTACGCCTTTGAATTTACCCGCTGTTTACCCCCTGACAAACATGGTTGGCAAAATGCACGTCGAGAATATAGCGTAGTTGTATTAAGCTTGTATTGACAGAATTTGTTCTATATTTTTCTCTTCTATCTTCTCGTTATCTCCCTTCATTTTGAACTACTTTCGAACTAACATCTATCCCTTGCATTTTTAAATTACGCGGCACACTCGAGGTGAATCGATAGTCGGCGCCGGTTATGTCCCAGTTACATTTCAGTCACACAGGGCCCCGGACATATTGTCAGGAGATTCTAATCCGAACAAGAATGATAGATTCCTGAGTCTCCGGGCGACTGCTCCTAAGGCCCTATCGTCAGATATGCATGAACCTCCTTCATCTCTACTCACTTGGGGGTCTCTTCCGAGAGCATCTTCTGCATCTTGGGGATCGAGAAAATCTAATGTCTAATAATATAATCCTACAAACGATAGTGAGCTACTTCTTCCTACTCCTTACGTGAACGAAAAAGTTGTAGTATGCAGCCTATTGAGTTATTATACTCAACTCATATTTCACCCCAACCACTTTTATATGTTGGTGTCTTTCAAAAATACAATCCACAGGATAGGTGCGGTATGGATCCAGGAGATCTTTTGTATCTCTAAAGATATCTTATATGATGCAATCTAATGCCTAACTGTCTGATAGAATATGGAGAACGGTTTCGATCTCATTACCACACAATCTACAGCTATCCAAGATCTCGTTTATATATCCCCATTTTGTTTAGGGGACCTTTAACTGTAGCATATCCCGTAAGATAACCTGTAACTATTATAGTTTTAAGAGGCTTCCAGCTCGTTTAGCACATGCATCCTTTATAAGGGCCTTACCTTTTGGTTAGTTTTGGAGTATTACCCCAATGTTTCTTATGGTGGGTTTGTATCCATTTTTTTTTAATTTATCCTCATACCATGGGTTTTGTTTGCCCGAAGGCTGGTTCCGGGTTAATATATGAAGTTGCTGAACCTCACCTTGCAGTTCTTCACCATGCTCGTGACCTGGGCCTATACTAATCATATCGTATACTTCCGCCTGAAAGACCAAGGTGTGTTTTCCAAGTGAACAAGAGTGCCTTATATTCCTTGTCTGACTATACAGTAAGAGTTACCATACTGCGTACATAGGTGGATATTAAATACATATTAAATGGCACATTTTTATGTCAAAGTTAGGCGAATTTAATTACGTACAACCCGAAAATCTAGACGTTGCAAAATCTAACTGTAACTCTGCATAATAGGTGTTTATAAAAACCCTATATTTATAAAAATGCATTGATGTACCATCAATTAATATAAGCAAATTTTATTTTCAGACCAGATTTCATTTCATAGTGTTGCGTATAATTAAATATACTGTTATCTTTTTTCAACTGAAGTTTTTTCAACTTAATTTTAAACAGCGAATATTACTTTAAACATCTGAGCTGTGAAACAGTTTTAAAATGTCTAATAGGAATATTATGTTGATGCGACAACAGCGAAACAAGACAGAAACTACGATCAGTCAAACTTCCGGCGAGTCGAAGCAGAGTCGGACTCAGGACTATTATTCAATTCGGACAGTCGGACTATTAGTGCAAAGCGATAGTTCACAGAAAATACATCATAATACCGTACTTTTTACTTTAACGTACTTTTTATCTTTATTTATATAGGTTGTATCTATATAACTAAGGTAACAAGAAACAAAAGTTCAAATCTATAGAAATAAGTAAACACGTAGAAATACTAGGAGATGTAACGCTCAATATTAGTAATGTTCAATGTAAAATTAGACAGATGACTAAAATATTTATATGTATGTATAAATTTATATGTATAGGTTTCTGATCTATAAACTAGTAGGTATAAACTGGTAGGTATGTAGAGTATTTTTAAACATAAAAGCTCCCAGTGGTCTGACGTAACCTTGTGTGATATATGACGTCACACAATAGTTCAGTTCAAGAGTTGACTCTAATGAATGCATTCGCTCAAAATTAATTCACCGCGCAACACGCCACACAATACGAGGACATGCTGGGACCTTATCTGTTTAAAAATGCTCTGTATATTTCGAAGTTCTATGAAATGATATGTATTTCGGAAACGATTCCGACCGGACCTGCTTCTAAAAACCGCAGGTCTTCCGACTCCTATAGTGGGTCAATCATGTTGTCAGAATTATGCACATTAGCGCGAAGCCATGTACCGGAATGGTCCGGTCGAAGCAAACCCGAAAGCAAGATATCCGCCAAGGATGACAAACTTTACACCTGTTTTTATGTGCAAAAAAATTGTTTTGAAATTCCTATGCACAAAAGTGATCCTGTCTCTACTAATCAGTAATTAGACCAGAATAAAATATAAAATGCTATTTCAAATTTCAACCCAAATAGCTCCATCGACAAACCGGATGCCTGCCATACGCCTGAGCTAGCGATCGGATCGCGATTGGTTACCACCTCATGTTTAGGCGGTGGTGAGGTCTACTCAACAAAGAAGTTAACTTATCAATTGCCCTTCATTCTGCTATGTACTGCATATACCTGGTCCTGTACCTTACTCAGTCTTTGAATTAGGTCTCACTTCGATGAGAGACCAGTCGTTTCTTTGGGATATCACTAGCTCATAGTTGGGATTGGGAAGAGTTTTGATTGAAATTCCGTCTGTTTTCATGTCTAAAGTCACATCAACCATACTGCAAATGGATGTATGTCCTAATCTAACAATTATGTTGCTCAGGTTGTTCTGTAGTCTGAAAAGGGTGTCCCGACAACTTTTGTTTCAACAAGGCGTAAACAATTCGATAGATTAAACTGAAAATCAGGTATCCTCACCAGACCAGAAGACAGAAAATCACGTACCTAAAAGTAAAAAAATAAATTGCTTTAGCCCACGAATGGGATTATCGGCGTGCCGCGGAACAATGGGCTGTATGTAAATGACAATGGCGCAAAGGGGATGAAGTTTTTACATTTTAAATAATTCTTGTTTCAGGTTTAATGATATATGCGTTCGGTTGGCTTGCCTTTCGGGGGAGGTCCCCATTGTCTCCGTGAAAAATGGCCCATATTCACGAAATCTCCATTATTTACAGCCTGTAGAATTCCAATGAGGGCTTGTTTTTGTTTGTTAAACTCCGACAAAATACAGATCATTGACAATACAGAATCACTGTCGAATTTACCTGAAATGTTTTCAAATATTCATTTCGATAAAGGGAAAGTTTCAGAATCCGTTGATAAAATAATTTGGTGGTGAGGCATTTTGCTAATATACAGGGTGTTTCCTAAGTAATCTGAAAAACTGATTGCTTCCTCTGAAAAATGATTTAATGAAGGTCACTTTGTTTATAAGATACAGAGCGTTGGTGTTCCATTTTTTTTTAAGATTTTTTTTGCAAATTTCTTAAGTAGACTAATATGTTCCTTTTCAATTTGTACCACTTACACACCGTGATATAGGGCACGTTTTGGCTATTTGTTTTCCATCACTGACAGAGGTATGCATGTGGATATATATAAACGTATATGATGGTGTGTAATTGACCGAAATTTAAAAGAAAATATTAGTCTACTTCAGAGATTCTTGAAAAATAAAAATAATAAATTGAATAAATATTTAACGCTCTGTATGTCAAAAACTAATCCACTAAAAAAATTATGAGCTTATCTTCATTAAATCACTTGAGGAAATATCTCTTTCAGTTTTTCAGATTACTTAGGAAACACCTAGTATTTAGAAAAAAAAATCTGATTGAGAAAGTAGTCCACCATAGTATGTTCTTTTCATTTTGCAGGGAAGATTTTTGTTGATGTAAGTTTTAGTGTTTTAAGGCTAAAGTAAAGACATTCTATAATTTTAATCTGTTTCAGCCAAAGAATAAAAAATCAGGAGATATTTAAAGAAATACTGCAGTAGGTACCTTTAAAGAAATTACTTTTTCAAAAGAACACTGTGGTGGAAAACAGCATCTAGAATTCTATGAATGAAGAAAAAAGTTGTTCAATTAATGAAAAATAAAAAGAAACCCATTAAAAATATGTAATAAATAAAAAACACTTTGTAAGCGATAAGCGATAAATCTTATCTTGACGTACATAATTACATTATCACAAACAGTGTTTTTAGGTAATTAAAATCGCAAATCATAAAAAAACACTAACAAATTGAACATAAACATATTAAACACGACGTAAGAACGGAGACGTAATGACACAGTAATTAGTTCCAAAATTGTTTTCCAATGACTATTGATGGCTATTACGTCAAAGCTCAAAAACAAAAGATGATCTGGAAATGGATCTATACTGGTAATGGATACTGGAAGCACTGTCTTTTTGTCCCAGTTTTTTTGTAAACTCTCTTTCAAACAGAATTTTCGAATTTGTTCCTTTCATTGTTAAAGCACTAAATATTCCGAATGATATATTTCTTTAGACGTAATTTTTAGCAAAACGTAACGTTCACCCTTTTCGAAAAGTCAAGTAATAAATCTGAATTTGGCAGCTACTCGAAGGAAATAATCATTACGCTTTTGTCCCTCTCTGGCCGTACTGGAAAATTCATAATTATCTGTCTTTTTCACTGAACAGGAATAATTTAGGTAACTTATTTACTGTTAAAGGGTGACAACTTCTCCCATTTCGCTTTCGAGCATTTAATAATTGTGCTGAATAATACAGAATTAAGTTTTCGATTCAGCTGTTGTCAGTGGACTGGTTAGGAGAGCTGTAAATCATTTTTTTAAAACCCTTTAACGACTTCGCCACAATTTAACCCGGAAATTTATTTGAGCGAGTAAAACAGAAGGTTAGTTCCAATTAACCTTATGTTATTCAGGATAATTAATGTAATAATATTGAAATGGATCTATATTAATTCAGCAAAAGCAATGTAGGAAATCAAAAGAATGAAATTCCCCTCAAAATTTCCGAAATGCCTTATAAATATTTGCGAAACATGTGTCTCTAAATCGCCAGTTCAATAAAAAAAAATATTGTACTTTTAAAAAAAAATTCTGAAAAAAAAACCTGAAATTCTTTTCTATTATTTTCTGGAGAAGCAGAACTGAAAAGGATTTAATATTTTCGGAGTTACTAATGATTTTTTAAAAACATCAGTAAAACCTAAGTTTCATACTTTAAAGCCGACAAGGGCTCAACTTTTAACCCAAGCTAATAAACAAGAACGTTTGATATTCTGCAGAACTAGGAGGTGTGGCTATTAAATAACCGAACTAATGCTGCTACCAGCGCGCTGCGAGCGTGTCGCGACAAGTTTGAACAGAACTGGCGATACTTTCCCCACCCAGAGCTCGCTGGGTAAGCCAGTGGGTCGCTCAGTTTGACTGTAGCAGTCATTTGAATTAGTCTACGCACCAGTGACACATCGAAAAAATGTTAAGTGTTCAGATGGAGCAACGGGTTAATCTCAAGTTTCTTGTTTAACATGCGGAAAACCTTTAAAACAGAAGTTTATGCAATGTTAAAAGAAGTATACGTGAATGCGTGTTTACCCTGCGTACAAGTTTTTGAATGGTTTAAACGGTTTAAACAGGGACGTGAAACGACCGAAGACAATCCGCGCCCCGGACGGCTCTTAAAGTCAAAAACGGACCACAACATTAAAAAAATTGGTAAATTAATCTGCGAAGATCGTTATCTAAGCATCCGAGGGCTTGCTGAAATAACAGGAATCGACAAAGAATGTGTTCGCCAGATTTTGCATGAACCCTTCAACATGCTCAAAGTTTGCGCAAAAATGGTATCAAAACTCCTCACTCCCGAGCAAAAGGAATAAAGAATGATCAGTTGCGCTGACATTCTAAACAACATTGACACTGATCCAGGCTTGTTAGACACGGTGATACTGAAGGGGACAAGATTCGAAAGTATGGAAGCGGTTAAAGCAAAAGCGACGGAGGTTCTGAACCAGCTAACAGAAGCGACTTCCAGCACTGCTTTCAACAATGAAGAAGTCGTATGGAGCGGGTAGAGATTACCAAGGGAATACATTGAACGCCAACAAGTTGTTACTGTAATTGGTAACGAATAAAAAGTGTTATGATGGCAGTTCGGTTATTTAATAGCCACATCTCTTATGTTAGAAAAACTAGAAAGGGATTCAAATTTCTTCTATAAAATGTGGAGTGCTGAGTCCTGTTTTATCACAGCAGGAATTTCAAATAGAAAAATATTCATTGCAGGTCAACAGACAATGTCGAAAATTTTTCTGAAGTGAAACATTCTGGCCGCCGATCTGTAAACGTGTGATGTGGGACAAAAAAGAATACAATTTTGGGCGCGATTTTTTTTTATCCATTCGCTGACCGGTGATCTTTTCCTTGATAGGCTACATATTGAAAATTTAATCGATGAATTATTACCTTTACATGAAGCACAAGAGACTGTTTGAAACCTGGATTGGAAAACGTGGAACAATTAAGTGGCCTCCGAACAGTCCAGACCTAACCTTTCTTGATACCTTTTTATGGGCCTTTAATAAATTGAAAAAAAACATACCGCCTCTGTATAGAGATGAATGGTGGCCATTTTCAGCATCTCAAGAAATTCGAATAACAATATGTATCTTTTTTTAATTTTGTTGTATATTACTTGTCAACTTTTATTCTTTTTAATAAATTTTTCTTTTGCCCGAATTATGCTTTTTTTTGGATTCATAATTAAAACTGATTTTCTATGTACATCCGCTAGGTTTTGGATTAAAAAGCAAGAAAACCTATTTTTATTTCTTTAGATTTTGTGATATATTCGAACAATTGCAAGTGCATTCTTGAATTGAAAATACAAAAGTTAAGGAGGGGGGGGGGAGAGTATTTATAGTGAAACACCCGGTACAAAACTTTAAGCCTGGAGTGGGTACTGGAACCTTCGGCGTAGAAACAAAAACCGTTTAAACCATTTAATTCGAGTAATTCCCTGAGGTAGTCCAAAGTTTGCGGGATTGGAACACTTGGAAACAATGAGCATTATTTCCAAGTGTTCCAAGACGATAAAATTATTAAGGAATACATTCCGATTACTAGTATTTGTATGAATCAAATTTTTTTTAATTATAATGATGAATATTTTCAACAACATGAGGGAACGGCAATGGGTAACTCCTTGTCAACTTTCATTGCAAATATTTTTATGAGTAAATTTGAGACAGAAGTAAAAGATAAATTCGAGTATTTCCCTAGAGTTTGGTTCAGGTATGTGGACGACATCTTCGCGGTATTTGATACAAAAGCAATTTAGATAATTTTGTTGCCAAATTAAATAACCGTTTTCCTACCATAACATTTACATATGAAGTGGAACACAATGAACAGCTACCATTTTTAGATGTATTAGTTATTAGAAATAGTGAAAATAAGTTAGAGTTTGATGTATATAGGAAAGAAACCGCGACTCTTAGATATATTCCCATTTTCTAATTCACCGTTTGTTAAATTTCCCCCTCAGTAAAGGGAGGTTTGAACATGAGATTTGACAATTAATTAAGAATATAGCTAAGAGTAACGGTTACTCAGTCCATTTAATAGATAAGTTAATAAGGAAGCATACATTTAAGAGAACCCTGTAAAATTCCACGACTTTTCATAGAGATACTGACAATTCGAATTTCGTTACCATATGAACCTAAATTCACCCGCGCACAAGATACAATTTTTAAAAATATTAAAATCAATTTGGTTTATATTTCTAAAAATAAACTACAGACGCTTTTGGGTAACCCCAAAAACAAAATCAACAATAACGAAAAGTCAGGAATATACGAAATAAGTTGTAAAGATTGTGATCAAAAGTATATTGGGCAAACAAAAAGATCTATATTTACTAGATTTAAAGAACACATGGCTCATTGGAAATATGGCAGAACAGAAAAATCTTGTGTTGCCCAATACGCTTTTGACAACAACCATAGGATAGACATAAATAATTTAAAACTAACAAATGTAACAAACAGTAGACAGTTGGATGCTTTTGAAAGTTTAGAAATCATTAAGTGTAACAATAGTATGAATAAGGACAACGGTCCGATACCCACCAGTCCACTGTTTGCTCTGATAAACAAAGACAGATACGGTTCAGTGAACCGTGGCAACAAATTTGGTATAAATAGAGCAAGTGTGTGGGCTAGAATTTAGTTTTAATATTCTCCTGAAGATGCCAACTTGGTTGGTGAAACGCGCGTCGAGAAAAGTGTCATTCTCGACGCATTCAATTTTTCGTAATTAATGACGCAATGGTTAGCTAACATCTATCTGCAGGCCTTTGGTTCACCGATTTAGAAGCTATTACGGTTCGATTTGATTAGAAACTAAACTTCGATCATTTAGTTTAACAAGGATGTAATAACGCTAAGAACCACATACAGTGTCACGTCCTAAAAGCCGCATAGTGGACTGAAGTGCACTGGAGTGGAAATTATTGTGATACAAGATTTAGCCAGAACTAACTTTGAGGGGTCAACCGCATTTTAAAAGGACAGTAAAAAAAGGGCTCGAATTGAGAAGTTCAGATTACAGTGCCGTTTTTATGATTGCAAAGTAGCTTTTTGTTTACTACTTCCATTCGCCTGTTTGTCATCAGTCATCACCTTAATATTACGACACTGTTTTTATATTCCTCTTAATTTTTACTATGAATATACACATAATAGAAAAAATGGAAAAAATAAAGGGTCAAAAGAATTTTCCGAATTTTTAGTGATTTTTCAGAATGCTGTAACTCATTGAAAAATGGTCTTATCGAGGTCTAAAAAAAGCATTTTGAAGTTTCAAGTTTCTAGTTTTGAGATATTTCGGCGAAAAAATTTTTAGAGCTCCATGTTTCGCGCAACACGTGTGTGTAAGAAGCGTAAATCCGATCGTGCAACCTCCACGTGGTACGCTTTAGGTAATGCTAATGCCGACGGTAGTGAAAATCAATCTTTTTTCAAGTTTTGGAAGCCTTAAAATTTTTTTTCAATTATCGAAAAAAAAAAAATTTTTTTTTTTTTTTTTTTTTTTTTTGTAAATTTCAACGGTATTTGTGGAAAAAATTGTGGGGAAGCTCGAAAACATTTTTTTTCACTTTAACCATGATTAGGATATGTTTAAACTCAAAAAAACGTGACCGTTTAATTTGTTTCAAAAGTTTGACCGTTTGCAACAAGAAAACGGTTCGTTAGATCGTAATGTAACTTTGCATGGTTTTTGGGGGTATATTCAACTGTAAAAGGCACACGCAACATTAGTCGTTTCATGAAGATTTGAATTTCAGCCGTTGATGTCCCGAAAAACCATCAATTACCCGTTTTTCCTGTTTTTTTCAAATTCATGTCAAGGATAAAAAACAAAAATTCTCCTCAAAAATCGCAGCGGAACCTTGTATGGTGTTTATTCCAGTTTTCAGAACTGCCCTTAGATTTTCTGTGCTACCGTTGGTTGCTGAGATATCGTCCCTTTTTGATTTAAAGTTCGATATCTCAGCAACGTATGGTCGTATCAAGATTTAAAATAATAAACAAGCTATCCGGTCCATACCATGGCAAAGTTAGAAACATTTTTTTCAAGCTCGTGGACTTCGAAATGATTCTATGATGTAAATTGCTTTTGATTTTTAATGAGAACTTAATTTAGTATCTAAAAATAGACTAAAGATGAACGAGTATCTTAGAAGATATAGATTTCAACAGTAGTTAATTTAAAATGTGTATTTATTTCACCACATATATTTTCATCCGACGCTACATTGGTTGAAGACAAGTCGGAACATCATGCGGTTTTATTCAGTTTGATCATACAATATAGTTTCTTTTGTTACCAGCGTTGTCTAACATGGTGTGAGCCAGCAGTTCTATTCTCTCGCGACAAACTCGGGCGTCGGATTTAATAAAATTATGGCTTGTCTAGTTCGAGCTGTCTCTTGTTGGAACGCAATCTGAGCACTTTTCAGACTATTGGAGGCACTTGGTTACTTCCACATCGTTACTATAAACGTTAGATGCCCTACTGTCCGGTTTGAAAGTGTTGTGAAAAAATCAGTCTGGATGTTTTGTCAAAGACAACATGAATAAAAATTACTATGAGTACGAGGTGTTGCTATTAAATTACCGAACTACTGTCATACCACTTTTTATTCGTTACCAATTACAGTTGCAACTTTTTCTCCTTCAATGTACTCCCCTTGGCGATCTTTACACCGCTCCATACGACTTTTCCATTGTTGAAAGCAGTGCTGGAAGTCCGCTTCTGTCAGCTGGTTCAGAACCTCCGTCGCTTTTGCTTTAACCGCTTCCACACTTTCAAATCTTGTCCCCTTCAGTGTCACCGTGTCTAACAAGCCTGGATCAGTATCAATGTTGTTTAGAATGTCAGCGCAGATGTTCATTCTTGATTCTTTATGCTCGAGAGTGAGGAGCTTTAGCACCATTCTTGCGCAAACTTTGCGCATGTTAAACGATTCATGTAAAATCTGGCGAACATATTCTTTGACGATTCCTGTTATTAAAGCAAGTCCTCGGATGCTTAGACGACGATATTCGCGGAATGATTTACCAATTTCTTCAATGTTTCCGTCCGTTTTTGACGTTGTGGTGGGGCGCAGATCGTCTTCGGTCGTTTCACGCCCCTCTTTAAATTCCCGTGCACTTCTTTCAACATTGCATAAGCTTCTGTAAAAGTGTTTCCCAGTTTAACAAGAAACTTGAGATTAGCCCGTTGCTCCATCTGAACACTTAACATTTTATCGACACGTCATTGACGCGTAGACTAATTCAAACGACTGCTACAGTCAAACTGAGCGACTCACTGGCATGTCCAGCGAGCTCAGGGTGGGGAGAGTATCACCAGACATAGTTCTGTTCAAAATTGTCGCGACACGCTTTCAGCGCGCTGGTAGCAGCATCAGTTCGGTTATTTAATAGCCACACCTCGTATGTATGTGTATTAGTAATGATGCCTTCATAATTATTTCTGCAAAATGGTTGTTTTTCTACAATTTCAAGCCAATCCAAGCTAATAGCTAATACCGGTGTATTAACATAACACACACGAAACATGGAATGTGTTTAGTAAAAAAATTATAAGAAACAATTAGTACTATTTTACGTAAGACAATAACAAATGTTTGACTAAAACGTTTAACAATGATATTCCTTTATAATTAAATTTGGCATAAGGCACGCAACATATAGGCAACTCGCGTAGCGTGTAATGGGGTCGCTGCAATTCGTATTTATTATAGTAGTCCTGTGATAGCTGGTGCTGTTGTACAACCTCCGCTATATGTATGATGTTGAATAGTGTGATACAATTTCATAATAAACTGTGGCAAACGTGTGGAAGGCTGCTAGTTACTTTCGTGTATTACGTACACATCTGTGGCGCAACTCGTTGTCCACTATTTGTAGTGACTCCGCTAACGACAAGGCACTGTTCTATAATTTTTGTTTGTCGTCATACAAATCATTATAGTTACCATGTATAGATTTTACAGCTGTTTCAATGGACACATTTTGAAATTTGGTCTGGCTCATTTATCATTTTTGATTGAGCTATTAGGTGAAGATGTTAGCTGAAGATGTTATTAAATGGTGACTTTAACGTATTGAAAATTGTGCATTAACCTGAGAATGTTGAATGTTACAGAGTTATGACTGTTATGAGTTCGAGGTATGTAAGCTTAAAGGACCCTCAAACCATTATTTCGAGCTGCAAAATAATCTACTACTGATCTTACAATGACCTCTCTCAAACCTTACAAGGTCCTTAACCTTGTAAGGTTTGAGAGAAACCTTGTAAGGTTTGATCCCTTATCAACTAACAAATCACATCCGCTTGACCCTGAGACCCCTGATTTAAATGAACGATTCCAGATGCCCACATCTACTGTATGAAAATACAAAGCGTTTTTTAGCTAAAACTTGAGATGTTAAGTTAAGGCTGATCCCCTGGTTCAGCTATCAAATTCATTACACGGCAATTTCTTCAGCTAGCATAATATTGATTTGACCTTGAAATGGGCTCTAATTGACAGCGAGCGATTCAACAAATCCTGAAATCAAATTCAGAGTCGCCAAAAACATGTTTATCAATTTTTCTGGATTTCTTTGTCAGTTGTCAGCTTTTTTTCAATTTGACCTTCAAGTGACCTTGAACTTGATGTGACACAGGTTAACGGACTTTGGGTTCGGAACCAGCAACCCCAAAAAACCTCAGGATACCTCGGTCAAGTCTGGTGAGCAAACTTGGAAATGTTGCTTTTATATTTCCCGCAAACGGATAAATAGTAAAAACCACTCCCCCACCCCCCTAGGGGGAGGGGGTAAAAAGGGAAAAATGATAAATGAGAGCGGATACAGTTAAAAGGGAGTTAGTGTGGTATTTTATCAAGCAAATATAAGTTTGAAAGCAATATATCTCCGCAAGAATGCTGTTAGCAAGTGATGGCATATTCAGGATTGAGAAGGAGCTAGGAGAGTGATGGATGGTCCGTTTATGGCAAATTAGACTTATTATTGTTAGTAGAGTTAAAAAAAAAAAATTATGATTTTTTCATCCAAAAATGATTGGGGCAAAACAAAATCGACACTCCTCCTTTGCGATTATCGTTTCTATTTTTTATATAACATCTAATGATCTGATGATCAGATGCCCACATCTACTGTATGAAAATATAAAGCGTTTTTTTAGCTCAATTGTCAGATGTTAAGTTCACCTTGAAACTACCTCTAGATGATCCCCTGGTTCAGCTACCTCAAAAACCTGTACATAAAGTGAATCAAATTCATTACACGGCAATTTCCTCAGCTTCACTCTAGCATAATATTGATTTGATCTTGAAATGACCTCCAATTGACAGCGAGCAATTCAACAAAGCCTGAAATCGAATTCGAAATCGAGACGCCAAAAACGTTTTTATCAATTTTTCTGGATTTCTTTGTCAGTTGTCAGCTTTTTTCAATTTGACCTTCAAGTGACCTTGAACTTGATGTGACGCAGGTTAACGGACTTTGGGTTCGGAACCAGCAACCCCAAAAAACCCCAGGATACCTCGGTCAAGTCTGGTGAGCAAACTTGGAAATGTTGCTTTAATATTTCCCGCAAACGGATAAATAGTAAAACCACCTCCCCCACCCCCCTACGGGGAGGGGGTAAAAAAGGGAAAAATGATAAATGAGAGCGGATACAGTTAAAAGGGAGTTAGTGTGGTATTTTATCAAGCAAATATAAGTTTGAAAGCAATATATCTCCGCAAGAATGCTGTTAGCAAGTGATGGCATATTCAGGATTGAGGGGGAGCTAGGGGAGTGGGGGGGTGGTCCGTTTAGGTTAAAGTAGACTTATTTTTGTTAGCAGACTTAAAAAAAATGTTTTCTGATTTTTTCATCCAAAAATGATTGGGGCAAAAACCGCCCAAATCGACACTCCTCCTTTGCGATTATCGTTTCTATTTTTTGCAAATCGTAAAAGATGACGTAGACATTAGAGTGACTTTCAACTATTTTTTATTTTTTTCAGTCCCCACTTGAAATTTTGTTGAATATGTCGTAAAAAAAATCCCTGAAAGTTACAGCCCTTAATATTAATTTTAAGTACTTACCAATACCAAAGTGTGAAAAGATTTTCCATTTAAAATACACGTAAATCGATTTTTTTTTTTTTCAAATTTCTATAACTCAGTCGCATTTTATGCTATTACATTGGTCTTGGTCTCGATTTACTCAGAATAAAACACTCTACAAAAGTGTCCATTGCAGCGAAAATGTAACTTGTACTGGTGAGTTGGTACGGGTCGCTGAAGTTGATTTTTACCCAAAATTATCGTTTTTTTTTGCTGTTATCTCCGAAATTATTAATTTTATCAAAAAAATGGAAAATTTGTTCAAAATTTAATTTACTACAAAAAAAGGTCCTATAGACCAAATTGCTGAGATTAATATTTCTTGAGATATTAGACTTCAACTTATGAGTAGTAGTACAAACATTTCAAACGTTTGCTTCGATAAACTGTAAAAATTTTGTACTACTCATACGTTAATGTCTAATATCTCAAGAAATATTAATCTCAGTAATTTGGTCTATAGGACCTTTTTTTGTAGTAAATTAAATTTCCAATAAATTTTTCGTTTAGATTTTTTTTGGTAAAATTAATAATTTCGGAGATACCAGCAAAAGAACGAGAATTTTGGGTAAAAATGAACTTCAGCGACAGGCACCAACTCACCAGTACAAGTTACATTTTCCCTGAAATGGGCACTTTTGTAGAGTGTTTTATTCTGAGTAAATCGAGACCAAGACCAATGTAATAGCATAAAAATGCGACTGAGTTATATAAATTTGAAAAAAAAAATTCGATCCTACGTGTATTTTAAATGGAAGATTTTTCACGCTTTGGGAAAGTACTTAAAATTAATATTAAGGGCTGTAACTTTCAGGGATTTTTTTCGACGTATTCAACAAAATTTCAAGTGGGGACTGAAAAAATAAAAAATAGTTGAAAAAAATCACCCTAGTAGACAGCTTATAAAAATGTTTAAAAATTTTAATTAGGTTACCAGTACCCAAAGCGATATTGCACAAATGCACAGTAGAAGTTATCGCTATGGCATTCGATTATGGCCCGGTTTACGGTGGTCCATAATTCAATTAAGGCCGTTTGATGTCTGCATACGTTAATTATTGGCTCTAATGTCGGCCAGCAACACGTGGCACATTTTATTTAACGACGGCAGAAGCCGCGCTAAGGATTCTATGCAGCCGGTATAATTTTCCATACACGAAGGACCCATCCGTTAATTATGCATCAGGACGAGCGAGAATCGTTCGAAGGATTAGGTTCGTAGGAAGGACGAAATAATGGACGTACATCTCTTGGCATATCAGCGCTTTGTTCTCGCATAAAGGCGCGCAATAACGAGTTAACACAAATAACTGTTATACAGAGCATCTCAGAATTATTTATACAAGGTACCCACAAAGAAATATCCATGGGACATTCCATGTCAACCGGAACACTGGTTGCCAAAAATAGGCGCTGTGAAAAAACGTTTTTATGGTCTCAAAATGCTCGCATCCTCAAGAGCTTTCAAAAGAAAACCAAAAAATCGAAATCACCATGTCGATAGGCATAAAAATAGCTTATCCGAAACAAAAAATCCTTGTAGACTGAAAGTTATGGTCAAAAATGCGAAACATGCCAATAAATGGTGAAATATTCGTCCCGTCTCATCGCCCTTACTTTTTTTGAATTTCAAGAACAAAAAAAAATGAATTTGCCATGTCGATGAACATAGAGAAAGAAAAAATTCTTTTAGACTGAAAATTTTGGTCAAAAATTCCGCAAATGCCAAAAAATGGTCAAATATTGGCCCTATTTCATCCCCTTTTGAGTTTTTAATTTTAAAAACCAAAAAAATCGAATTTGCCATGTCGATATACAAAAAATAGTTACTCTGATAAAAAATCCTTTTTAACTGAATGTTATGCTAAATATTAGTCCTATGTGAATGTTGCCCATGTTTGGGATGTAACATCTTCATTTTCCATTTCACAGTGCTTGTGGGAAAGACATTTGGTAGGTGCCAACTTTGTCGGACAATATATTTGGTCCTATTCAAATACACTAGGGGGCGATACCATAAATATCGCCACAATATAGTCTTCTGGTCAGGATACACATGACACGCTCGTTATTCGTCACTCTCACTCAAATACGCGACTAAAGAGATATAACAAGATCGAAATCCGGATGTGATTTTTGACGTGTGAGCAACAAAGAACAAGGATATCTTTCTCGCTTCAACAAAAATGGAAACAAAAATCTATAGTAGCCAAAGCCTAAATGTTTGCAAAGCGTTTACCAAAATTAAAATATCTGTATATACGAGGTGTGTAAATTAAGTAATGAACTTGTTAGATTCATTTGTTTGTTCTTTGTGACTCTTTTCGAAAACGGGTTTTTATCTAGTGCGTTTTAAAAACGAGTGACATTAATTCTGAGCAACGGTGTGCTATCAGATTTTGCTTCAGACTTAGACACAGCGCAACGGAAAATTTTTCATAACTTCAACACGCCTACGGAGACAGCGTTTTTTCCAGGGTCCACACGAGCACTCGGTGCCGGCGTGCACCATGCAGCATCATATTCTTGCATTGGAAGGAACTCCAACCTCTCAATACATAATAAAATAATGATATATAACCAGATCGTGAAACCAGTCTGGTTATACGGTATTCAACTGTGGGCCTGTGCCAAACAATCAAAATATTCGCCATTAAACACGAATATCGTCTTCATCATCACCCCGACGAAGAGGTCCTTCAGCTCCTAGACAACCAAGACCTGGTCAGAAGGCTGCAGAGGACCAAACCGTTCGAGCTTGTGTAATGTGATGGTTGTGCTTAGAAAATTCAGTGAAAACTCTAGGACATCAGTGGATGGACTTTTGAATCTTACGTTAAGTAATTAGTTTTAAGAATTTAGATATAAACTAATGGTTAGTCTATAAGACTAGTTTTAGTAATTTGCTTAAAGGAAAAAAAATTCTTGCATTGAATTCCCAGCGCTTGGCCGGCGCTCGGCCGGAGCGGCAATAGTACCGGAGTTGGAGAGGCGTGGTTAAGGCATTCTCAGAAGGAAGAGAGTCGACTGAAGATGAACTACGCAACGAAACGCCTTCATCTTCAAGAACCGATGAAAATGTCGATAAAATGCGGGATCTTGTGCGTTCAGATCATCGGTTGACGACAAGAATCGGTAAAATTTCGGTCGGGAAAGAGTAAAATTTAAATCACACTACTGTTCATCAGATTTTGACTAACGAATTGGGGATGAGAAAAATCGGCGCAAAAATGATTCCAAAAAACCTTTCGCAGGAACAAAAGGACATCAGGAAGAAATATTATTAGTGGTGTTGAGACTAGAATGTTTGAGTACGACTCGGAAATCAAGCGCCAAAGCATGGAATGGCACACTTCAAGCTGTTGAAGACCCAAAAAAGCAAAATTGAACAAGTCGAAGATCAAATGCATGCCGATTTGCTTTTTTGATAGCGAGGCAATTGTCCACAAAGAGTTTGTGCCTCCAAGCCAAACAGTAAATCAACACTTTTACAGAGAGGTTATTAAAAAACTTCGAAAAAGGGTCATGCGTGTGAGAGCAAACATCAAGAACAACTATATGTTGCATTACGATAATTCGCCTTGTCACACAGCCATGGAAAATATTCAAACGGCTGTAACCGACCAGCTGAAGGCTATAATATTCCAGTATACTCGTATGAGTTCCAATATAAGAACCGAATTCAGCGCTGTGTGGCTTCCCAAGGAAGTTATTTTGGAGGAGAAAATTTTAAAAATCATTAAATGAATTACTATATAAATTTTATTTCAAATAAAAAAATCAATCTCATTATGTTACACACCTCGTAAGACCCGCCATAAACGAGATAACTAATAACCAAGCCAATTGATACACGAAATCTATTGAACCTTCGGCAAATGCCTGAATTAACGGCCTACCGGAGCATGCAAATTGAATAATAATTAGTCTAAAATTTGCGGGAGGGTCGAACAACCATCAGGAGATGAACATTTCGGATGAGAGAGCCCGTATTAAGGGGGGTAAATACAATTAGGTGGTCAAAAAAAAATCGATTTTTTTCTCTAAAAAAGTTTCCCATGGAATACGCTCGTGAAAGTTTCAGAGCGAAATTTGAACTCCTTATATTTTTTTTTCGTAATTTTTCGAGAACGCCTTTTTCAGCGAGCAGCAGGTATACGAGAGCGGTCGACCCTAGTAAACGTTTTATAGTATATCTAATGTGCATGTGAAAACATGAAAAAAAGCAAGGTTGTCGGATATATTGCTAAGCTCACTATACAAATGTTATATTCATACTTCAGTAAGTTTGGTAAGCTAGTTTGGAATATTTAAAAAAAATACATAGATATAAATTTATTGGTTAGCATTAAAATAAGGCGTTTAAAATTGCTGTAAAAATAATTAATTGAAACAACTTTATGTATATTACTATGCTTAAGAAAATTTTGAAGAGCCGGCAACATGCAGCCTTCACGCTGTGAGCTACAGTGACCTAATTAGAGTACTTTGCATTGTATCGAATACGTTGGTTAGCTATTCATGCGGTCCACTGTGTCGTTAAAGTGATTTACGACATTAGTATATCCCTTTTGTTTCCGCCAGTGACGTGTTTGTGTTTTATTTCAGCTAGGTTTATTAAAACAGATAATTTTTTCAGATTGTTTGGCTAAATGAGCATTATTTACAGAAAATTATATTACAAATGAGTTTTGTATGCAGGCTAATTTTAATCTCCTATATTGA
The DNA here is from genome assembly GCA_029963805.1 of Aromia moschata. Taxonomy (NCBI): domain Eukaryota; kingdom Metazoa; phylum Arthropoda; class Insecta; order Coleoptera; family Cerambycidae; genus Aromia; species Aromia moschata. The sequence goes on from JAPWTK010000470.1 coordinate 101,653, forward strand.
TTTGAATGAAAAAAATTATTTAACGATTTTCGAATTTATAAAAGATATATGCACGCCATTGGGCGGCGTTAGCCATCAAAGGAATTAAAAATATATCTCTTCACATTCACAGCATGTACGAAGATATTAAGGCCTTTTCTACGCCCCTGAAATCCCTGAATGAATCGTAACTACCATTTTTCTTTATTCAAAACGACTTTTACTCAAAACAACATTTTCAAAATTGGCAACCACGATTACTCAAAAACTACTCGGCCGATTTGGCCGAAACTTTCATGGTTTCTTCTTTATACTCTTAGCTTTTCTGTAAACCTAAATGTTTTGGAATTTTATGTTTTGCAAAATTTTGTTAATAATTTTGTTGCAAAATTTAATTTTCAGTGCAAAAGTGTCGGAAAATCATCGATTTTCTCGAAAAACTTGTGCCAAACGTAGATTTTTTTAATTTTTTGAGGTTTACCGACAAATTATATGTATTTTTAACATAAATTTTATTTCCTGGACTGTTACAGATGAAAATTACGACGTCCAGAGTGGTTGCCGTTTTTTTTGTAGGTCCACTTTGCGCCAGCGTGCAGCCGCCATTTTGTTTTGAAAAAAAAAATTTTTGAATTCTTCATTCTCATCTTAACAAATATACAAAGTTTTGTGATGATTAAATAAAACCTTCTTGGTAAAAAAAATGTTTTTTAATGCGTAATTTTAGCCCGTATAATTGTATTTACCCCCTTAACGCGGCCATGCTAAGCAGTTTTCTAGATAGGCGACGCGACGCGTCGTTCTATTCGGTATTTTATATTTTCTTGCCCAGGTCGCCCAGGCCAACTGGGACGACTCACACGAGGATTCATTAGGAGTTTTTAATTAAATAAAAATTGCCCGAGAGTGGCGTGACCACTGTTACAATGATTTAATAAAACACTTAGCCCTTAAGAGGGTATTTTATCGTCTAGGGAATGGATTTATTTCCGACTTTAATGCCAGCGACGTTTTTTTTTTTTTTAATAAACTGTTGAAATAAAAAAGGCTGAAAAATCAGTGCCTAAGGAATTACTGATTGATTATTTGCTGAATTGTGTACTTCCTTCCGGCAGGAAAAACCAGTACCTATATTGGAAAAAATCAGTCCGCAGTTTTTAATTTTTTTTACTTCGTTTACTCTTCAATTTCCTGTATGGGTGGGAGGATAACAAAAAATATTGAGTGTTCAAATAAACGGCCTCCCCGGGTAAGTATAGTGATACAGAAACTCCTGAGGGCGTCCGTTTATACAGGCTGTCTGCTAAAAAACGTCGCGAGCCATAACTCCGTTATTTGTAGCCTGATGTTAAAAAACAAAAAACCAGATGAAATGGCTCTAAATGAACTATAAGGGAGAATACTGCAGTATTTTTCAACTGTTTTTTTTTCTGAAACGCGATAGTCAACTTTTTTTTTTAAATGGCAATATAGGATTTATTTGTAAATTATTATCCAAATTTGTTTTCTGAATCCAACGATGTATAACAAATTGACTTTTGTGAAACATTTATTGCAGAAAAAGTGCCAAAATGTTTGTCAATATACGACATTGAACAAAGTTAAACACGAAATAACGTTAAACAAAGTACAACACAGTTGAACACAAAACAACTAAACAAACAAATTAACAAAGCAAATGATATTATACAACTACCGCTCAACCTACTACAATGCTGCTCAAATTGGCCGTCGGCATAATTAAGACATACCTGGCATCTTCTGTATACGGTATGGGTCGCATTGAATATAAAATCGGGGGGTATTTCGCCGCAAGCATTCTTTCTTTAGATTTTTTTTCTTTATTCTTTGCCTTAGATTTTCTTCATTTACGGGCGGTGTTAAATAAACTTGATCTTGAATCTAGCCCCACAACCAAAAATCAAGTGGAGTAAGATCTGGAGAACGGGCAGGCCATCGAATAGGTCCATAAGTTCATATTCACCTATCATTAAATGTGGTGTTTAACCAATTGGTATTCATCTAAAAAAAATTGAAGTTGTTCCGACAATAACTGATAATATTTTTCTTGATTTAGGGTGCCGTCTATGAGAAATGGTCCAATTAATCTATTACCCAAAATGCCACACCACACATTAACACTAAACCGTCGCTGAAAATTAGTTTCGACGATAAATCCTTGGGTTTTCTCAACTCCAATGTCGGTGGATATATCTATTAAAAATACCATTTGCACTGAATGCACATTCGTCTGACCAAATAATCCTAGTGTGAAAAAATGGGTCTCGTCGCAATGAATTTAAATAAAAATGGCAAAATTGTTGTCTTCGTCCTCTATCGTTTTCTTCTATTGCCTGTACTTTTTTGGGGTATGCATGTATGACTTGAATTTGTGATTTTTCAATATTGCATGTACAGTTTGCTTTGATGCCCTAATATTATTCGAAATTTCTTGAATGGAAGTTTTTGGGTTTTCTTCAACGTTAAGAACATTGAGCTCGGTGTTTTCATTATATCGACGTTTTTCTCGTTTTGGTTTCTTAAAAGATCCATAATACCTTAAATTTCCTTCAAATCTTCCGTGGTTCTTCCGTCCTTCAATTTACGTGGTTCTGGACCTTCTCTGTGAGGAAACCGCTCTCTGTAAAGGCGGACTGCCGCACCACGATTTTTATTACACACACCAAGTCACAATATACCTGAATCATATCCATTAATTGATTATTGTCTATTTTTTTTTGCTAAGTTTATTTCACAAAAAAATAACCTAATGCAGAAATTACATAAAGTAGAATGCGAAGAAAGACTGTGACGCGGACGCTGAAATTACATTTATTTGCTTTGTTGTATTATTTTTTGTTTTCCACGGCATACATGATTAGATTAGTAAAAACTACGTTTGGTATCAGTTAGCCGGCAGGAGGCCGATTGCGATATTAACATTTTGGCACTTTTTCTGCAATTAATATTTCACAAATGTCAATTTGTTACACATCGTTGGATTCAGAAAACAAATTTGTATAATAATTTACAAAAAAAATCCTATATTGCCATTAAAAAAAAAGTTGACTATCGCGTTTCAGAAGAAAAAAAAGATGAAAAATACCGCAGTTAGAGCCATATCACCTGGTTTTCTGTTTTTTAACATCAGGCTACAAATAACGAAGTTATGGTTCGCGGCGTTTTTTAGCAGACAGCCTGTATATACATAGGTTGCTTCCGATGAGAATGTAAGCATCAAATCCTCATTCTAGTGGATATATTGGGGTTTGATTGTTAGGAACGGTAGGAATTTTTTCACCAAACTTGGCCAGAAACATTTATCTACTTCTACTTTAGCTAGAAAAATCTTTTGCTGTTTTTTTCTTTGAAATTTTAATCAGTTATTACCGTTCAGTAGCTAAACATATCTGCCAAATTTATCAAAAAAATCCTACCCTTTCTTGGTGTTGCAATTTCAATGTCACTAATTGTAAGTATATAATCGAATTGCAAAAAAATAATACAGTTTTCCTGTACTTAACGAACTAATAGTGAATGTGACTTTTTTTGTAAGTACTTATAGAAATAGACAGTTTTGGAATCGTGTACTTTCTTAGACGATTGTGGGAAAAATAAAACACCGATCAATAATAATTATACTCATAAGAGTCATACTTTCCTCTGAAATCCCGGTACCTAAAAAAGTACCATATACGAGAAACGTGCCTTTGGAACATTCTTGCAACCTACCGGGATTACATCTATAACTTTTCTTTCAACTTGAATAAAACCACGTTATAGAGAACGGAGAATGATATGCCCATAAAACTAAAATGTTAGAAAAAGCGCTTTAAATGTCGTGAAAGCCGGTTTGAGTATTTCTTTGATGGGCCTTATAACCAACAGCACGGCATAGATTTAGTCGTATAAAATATTATGTAATGTTTTAAAAAGAGTTAATATGTCAAGTTTATGATTAGATCATATTGGTCGGTTGATGAAGATGTTTATTGACTATAACGTTTTGAAGTAACGTATATGTATAATAGGGCAGAGTATTTTTAATAAAGCTATAAACTAAAAAAAAGTTAACGGACTGTTTCTTTTGACACTTTTTACCTGAACATAGAACGACATTTGTTTTGGTTGGACATTTGATTTGGTTTGGCTTCACTTATTGTACTTGATACTTTAGCAAATGTATATATATTTTTTAAGTTCAAGAAGTTGTTAGTCTTTAGTTATCTTTAGCAAAAAAAATCGTCTTCCACTATACAAATGTAATATTGAAAATTGGATAGACACGTCTATTTATTTTCAAGGGGTGCACTTTAAATGAGTATTGGCAACCTTCGTGGTTCGACCTCCTAGAATGAGTAGATACCTAAATTTCTCTACTAAAACGAAAATCAATTAAATTTTCTTTGTAAGTTTTGGCACGTGATTTCTTGAAAACTACTACTCAAAGAATAATAAATTAGAATACTATCGGAAACAAAATTTAACAAGCTCTAAAATGAGATGCCACTTGACATCCCTTCCCGTTTAAGATTGTAATGGTAACATCTACCCCTCCCAGATGGTTCCACCACGAGAGTCGTAAATATTCGTTTAAAATGCCCCCCCTTGAAAATAAAATTTGTCTTTCCGATTTGCCACCGTACAGGGTTTATCCGGAAAGTAATGTCAGTGAATTTTTTTTCCCGAGACTGTACGCGCCAGCCCGCGCTTTATGTGCTGGGTTTGTGGTGGGGGGATCTGGCAACAAGATCCAACAAGCGTCAGTTGGCTACCCCGGTCATTGTAGCGGTCGCATCACTCATTCTTTGAGAGTCGTTACAGTGACCCGGTGCAAGAAAAAATGCAACGTTCGCTTGAACAACGGATGGCGATCAAGTTTTGTGCGAAACTGGAGAAAAGTGCTGCGGAAACCATTCCAATGCTGAAGAAGGCTTTCGGCGTCGATTGTCTTTAGGACAGGCAAATTTTCCGGTGGCACAAGGCCTTCGCAGAAGGTCGGGAAGATGTCAACGACGAGAACCGCGCTGGACGGCCATCAACCTCCAGTTCCCACGACAATGTGAAACGTGTGCGTGACTTGTTGAACACTGACCGTCGTCTAAGTGTCCGTTTAATTTCCGAAACATTAGACATTACGAAAACCATTGCTCACGAAATTGTGTCGGAGTCTTTAGGAATGAGGAAGGTGTGCGCGAAGCTCGTGCCAAAAGTGCTAACGGACGATCAAAAAGCGAGGCGCGTCGAAACCTGCCAAGAACTTTTGGACACCTGCGAAGGCAACCCCGCTTTCCTTGATGACGTCATTACCGGGGACGAAAGTTGGGTCTTTGAATACTTACCAATATATAAAAACTTCAATTTTAACCACAGGGGCTGTGAGCCCCACATTGGATAAACCCAGAAGGTAGACCCCTCTACCCGCATGTATTTTGATGATTATGACATTAAAAATTGATTTTAACTATTGAATTTTCCGCTAGCACCCCCTTACGACCCCCCTGGGGTTAAATTTGAAGTTTTTATAAAAATTACAAATTGATGTGTATTCTTATGTAATTTGGCGTTCTAAAACCATACTTGCGTTTACTCCAGCACGAACTAATGCCAGTGCTATGTCATTTATTTCCAAACCCCTTAAACCCTAACTTGATCGACGAGAGGTTATGGTTTCAGCAAGATGGGGCCCCACCACACTATGCTGCCATTGTTTTCAGTATCTGGACAGAATTTTTCCCGGTAGGTGGATTGGGAGGCGAGGTAATATTGAGTGGCCAGCAAGATCTCCAGATCTTACACCACTGGATTTCTTTTTGTAGGGACATCTTAAAAGTAGGGTTTACATCCAGAAACCCAACAACATAGCAGATCTGCAGGAAAGGATAAGAGAGGAAATCGGAATATGTGTTTTATTTTTATTATAATTTACTTTAGAAATTTCTACCAGCTGTGTCTGGTATTTTCAATACGCCTACGATACTTGCGTAAGATGCAAGATCTGTGAATTTCTGTATTTATGTGTATATTTTAATTTATGTACTTATTATGCCTTACTTACTTACACCTGCTATTTTTATAAAGGTTAAAATAATAAACTTTTCGTACCCTGAAGCTTTGATAACATCAAAAGGATAAGCGAATTCGGATCCATCAACTCCGCTCCGTACTAAACGGAATCTATTATGTCGACTTTTCGCCTTAACGTTCGAAAAAGCAGCTAGTCCGCTAGTAATTTATTAATGCCCATAGCAAAAGATGGTAGGCAAAAAGACAAAGGCCAATGCATCGGGGACCGCGACGCCGTGCCGTGCCGTTTAAAATATTGACGATCAGACGCGGCGCATTCGCCGTCCTTGTCGGAAATGCAGCGGCGGGAAATCCACTCGGGATTTTCCACGTTCTTGGAACCACATACCTTCATAAATCAAAGCCGGCTCGGAATTACTGCGATATTAAACAGGGATCCACCTCGCTAATGACTGTGTTTTTCAAAGGACGCGCTCCAAATCGCGAAGTCTAAACAATTTTCTATAAATCCGAAATCTCACAAAGTGCGGGCACGAAATCATGCCTCTCGCGGAGCAATTAATCTACTTCCTATGTCGAGTTTTAATATACTGCATATTTCAGTGGAACGGCGGGGTCTGTGACAGGGGATTGCGAATCAAAGGGGTGGATTTAGAACACGACCGTTCTATTTGGATATTTACCATGGATCCCAGAGTAAATTACGGTCACGTGGGAATTGATAAACAAAAGGAATAATTTACAGGGCGATCGAAAATTGATTGTCATAGAAAGTGCGTTTTTCTCAGAAACCGCTCAGAGAAATTAATTTTTGTGAAAGGCAAACCACTTTTACTTCCCTTAAAATTAAGGCAAGAATAAAAAATATGTCTTAAAGACGCTAAGCGTCGCGATGCCTCAAAAATTTCTTTTTCAGCAAGACACATTTTTTACTCAGACTTATTCATGGCCTAATTAGTGTTTTATATAGATCATTATATAAAACACTATAATTAAGCCTTGAAGAAGTCTGAATACAAAAGACGAAACGTCGGCAAAAATTAGTGCTTTTTTTTGTCCAATATCCCAAAAAAAAATTCCTTAGTCAATTAACAATATACATACTAGTATCCTAACTGAAATCTTTACAAATAAGTAAATAAAATAACAACATGTAATATTAAATGTCAATTATTTAATAAATGTTCAATATGGGCAACATTGTTAATTAAGCACAACCCGTAGCTTTTTCTTAGTTCATTACAAGTTACTTTTCTGAAAATAGTTCCACCTAATTCAGCACAGACAGCAGTGATTTTTTGCTTCAAATTAAAACACAATTTGTTATTATTTCTGGATTCAAAGGCAGAAACTTCTGGATTTAGTAAAGGCAAGTAAATTTAAATACTCCTTACAGAAATTATATTCGTTTAGCTAGCAGTTTACGAGCAAAACAGATAGTACACTCAATAATAAATATACCATAACTTTTACGATAACCCATGACATAATTTTTTATTCTTGCCTTCATTTTAAGTGAAAGTGGGTAAAAGTAATTTACCTTTCACAAGAATTGATTTGTCTCAGTCGTTTATGAGAAAAACTCACTTCCTATGATAAATCGATCTCCCTGTATGTATCAAGCAAAAAAAAGAACGTCCTTAAAGTATAGCCTATAATCAATCCCGCATGTTTTGAATTATTAGTCTTAAAACTGTCAAGATCTAAGGTCTTTATTATTTGGAACATTTCGCATATACAGATATATGTCTTCAAACCAAATAAATGCATTTACACTGGCAACGAAAAAAACTTCCAGAAATTTTCGTCCTGCTGAGTACTCCTATAAAATTTGTCTTATTATTTTATTATGGCAAGGAAATTGAGATGTTGTGCTAACGATCCTGATATGTTTTGTTACATTTGTGGTGAATACATATTGAAATTCGCAACCAAGATAAAGTGTGGGTGCCTCATAATGTTTGTAAAATATGCATTAAACATTTGTGGCAATGGGAAAAAGTAACGCGAAAATCTTGGAGTTTGGAGTACCAATGATTTGGCGTGAACAAAAAAATCATCATGACAACTATTATTTTTATGTGACGAATGTAGTGAGCATCAACAAAAATAATCGCTACAAGTGGAAGTATCTCAATATTTATATATAGCTATAAGACCTATTCCTCATTCAGACACTGTTCCAATACCAGTTTTCATCAGTCAGTACAGGAATCTATTGGAGGAGGATCAAATGGAAGTTTCTGAAGAAGATGATGATTTTGAATACTATGGAGAAACATCAAATCCTGAAACATTTGCACAAAGTGAGCTTAATGATCTCATCAGAGACTTAGATCTTTCAAAAGAGTGCTGAGTTGCTAGCATCAAGATTAAAAGAAAAAAATTGCCTTTCATCTGGTGTACGAATTACTTCATATCGCACGAGAGACCGAAACTTATTGCAATTTTTTCCTCTGAAGAAAATTTGGTATATTGTAATGATATGAACGGCTTGATGACTTTCATGGGCTTGGAGACTTATCATGCAAGTGATTGGCGTATCTTTATTGACAGTAGTAAAAGAAGTCTCAAAGCAGTCCTTTTACAAAATGGCAATAAGCATGTTTCTATTTCACTTGCCCGCTCTACATCTATGAAAGAAGTATATGAGGTAATTTCAGTTATTTTACAGAAAATAAAATATTCTGAACATAATTGGGCGATTTGTGTCGACTTGAAGTTGGTTAATTTTTTGTTGTGTCCACAGAGTGGTTATACGAAATACCCTTGTTTTATTTGATTCTGGGACAGTTGAGCCAAATCAAGTCATTGGACACAAACAAAATTGGCCTGTGAGGGATGTTCTTGAAGTTGGTGAAAGAAATGTCATAAGTCAGCCTTTGGTTCCCAGAGATAAAATCATATTTCCACCTTTGCACATAAATTTAGGGCTCATGAAGCAATTTGTTAAAGCTATGGACAGAAATGGTCAATGTCTTAAGTTCATTTCTCAGAAATTTCTTCAAACATTTAGGCTGTAATATGAGTATAAACGTACACTACCTCCATATCATATATGTAGGTCACTTTCAACATAATTTATGAGGTTTTAGCGAATAACAAGGAGAACGCTTTCATCAAGATATAAAAGTAATGGAGAAAAGATACTAAGGCAGATGGTACATTCATATGATGGCCGATTAATGCTGGGGACTAATGCGTGATTGCCCAAGACAATTTCACTCAAATATATCACTCAAAAGACAATTTCTTGATGTATAATCCCAAAATAAATTGATATTTCTAGGTTATATCTTATAACCTAGAGCTGATATAAAAAATGCGACTGGTTTTTTTTGTATCAGCTCACAAGACATACTTAAAATGAGGTCTGAAATCTTAGCACCAAAATACGTGTAGACCAGTGTTATAAACAAAAGTTATATGTAGAATGCAGGGTTTCACGGCTGTTGTCCAATGGTGAAGTTATTTCTTCCGGGTTTTGCCGCGGTCGTCTAAATTGACTTGACGTTTTTACAGTCTTTAGTAACAGTCTTTAGAAACCTTCTGAAGAAGCTGATAACATGATCAGCGAAACGTCAAGTCAATTTAGACGACCGCGGCAAAACCCGGAACCAAAAGTTATATGTACTACTTACATAAACAATCAAATTCTAAAAAAAATATATAATAGTTTTATGTGTTATGCCACACTACAAAGATAATAAGATCCCAGGACAGGAAATATTATAATTAATTTCATTACTTCAGTGGTTTTCATCTGCTGTATTCTCTCAGGGGTGTGCACTATTAAACTCGTAGGTCATATACTTGAGGAATTGCAAGGAGTATTGAATTTCTAACTTTCAGTTCGGTCTCATATCAGCACACGTTAAAGTGGCCATAAGTGTGTTTTATTGCTTTAACGTCAAGAAGAGTTTTACAGTTGGTAAGTCCCGATTACAATTTTTTCTATCTACTCCAACGCAATTGCCCTTAAAATAAATTGAATGAAAACTGAATTGGGGAGAACTGCAGCGTTAATAAAGAGCCAATACATAACGTAAACAAGTTATTACATGTAATTAACTTTGAAATTCACTCCGAAATAGTTTCTTTCTTGACATTTATCTCTCGAAATGATGTACACACAATCAGTAATGTTTTGTGTGTCAATATATAAATAAATTTAAAGTCAAAACATTAATAACCACCACTTTTTAGGCTTGCTTAAATTTTTTTAGGCTTAGTAATTTTAAAATCCTCTGATTTTGAAAAGGGTCAAACAAAACCCTATAAATGCTCCACGTATAGACTTTCTTCTTCATGTGTTACATTTACTTACCATAAAGTTATTTTATAATATTAAAAAAAAAAACTGGACGTTTTCCACGAAACACCGAACTACTACAATTTTCTCGACGCACGTTTCGCCAACCAAGTTGGCATCTTCAGGAGAATATTAAAACTAAATTCTAGCCTACACACTTGCACTATTTATACTAAATTTGTTGCCACGGTTCACTGAACCGTAACTGTCTTTATTTATCAGAGCAAACAGTGGACTGGTGGGTATCGGACCATTGTCCTTATTCATACTACTGTTACACTTAATGATTTCTAAACTTTAGATTGTTTATTCTTAATGATTGTATCGTGCCTTCAAAAAAAAATTAAGTAAAGTGGTTAATGGAAATCTGAAGATACGTCGTTTCTTGTTGCGAGTGCTTTTTGTACTGTCAACTGTTTTGTAGTATCAACTGTCAGCCAACTGTCAGTCTTTATGTCATTAGACCATTTTTATTATTGTATAAGTGAAATTTTCACGTAATACTTGAAATAAATCCTACGCGATGGAATTCACTGGAAGATTGTTTAGAAAGAGTTTCGCAATGAGTTCCATGATATGAGCTTCTAATTGATGCAGCTTCAAGATTTATGTATATAGCATTAGTTAACGTCAAAGCTGTCATATATCGCGAGCAAGTACCTTCAAATATTTAGCGTATAAATTGGGACACGTACCCCGGATAAAACCTTTAATAAATTACCACGACCCGATACTGCCCAGATTTACCGGTCTCAGTTCATCATTTGGAGATTCATCTATTGCTTTATTTACCTCCATTGTTGTACGTAAGGATCTCCTATATAGACGTCTATTAATCAGGCGGAAGAGAAAGACCCTGGTCTGTACTTTTAATAGACCACAATAAGTTAAGGGACGGCACAGAACCCTGGAACGTTAGGGTGTGACAGGGGATCGACTTAAAAACGGGTATTGACGATAACATGGCTTCCGAAGATTTATATTCCCTTTTCTATCGCCGATACTGAAAGAATTCCGGGAATGATAAAATATTAGAAATTTAAGTGAATTTTTTTTTGGGAATTATGTAAATACTGAATACCTGACGGTAAATATATTTCACAGTTTTTGAAGTGAATTATTCAATTATGAACCTTAATTTTAATGTTTAGGTATAATTTTGTTAACGGTTTATCAATTTTTAAACATTTTATCCCCAACAAAGGGAGAACCAAACGCAGTTAGCTGAATGATGTTTTCTTTTTACATTGCCGTGATAAACTTGTGTAAGGTATCTTTAGATAGAGGAGGAGGAGGAGAAGGACCTCTACTTGGGCAATAAAATATATTAAGTACATTTGTCTAACATAATGTACCTAATATATTTTATTGGTTCAGCAAAACACTCAAAAAAAAAACGACAAGAATAACGTCACTTTCCAAATCATAGAACAATAAAATATATTATATTTTGTAGATTAGGTTGTTATATTCATGAAATCAAATAACTCACTTTCTACGCTGTCACGTTTGAGAGGTGGGAGGTGTTTGCTTCCGCTATGCAGTTTTTTAAATGACCTTTACTGCCACTGGACTTAAAGGTTAAATTTGTTAGCAACGCATGTTAGCAACGCAGGCATGTTAGCAACGCAATACATATGTGAAAACATTGGAGGCTATCCACCACGGCAATAGACTAGGACTCGTTTATGAGGGCTAATTTGTTGCAAATAATAGTGCAGGAACTCCTTTGACATATGTTTATTAATATTGTTATTTTTAGAAATTTCTTACCCGATACATGAATTTAAAAATGAAAGGTAATTAACGTATTAGGTATAGGGAGTATATTAAATTTTAATTGTATTAAATAAAATTAAAGTATAGTAGGTTTATGAAAAAATAAACTTATTTGTAATTTTGACAGGGGAAGCATTGCTTCCTCTGCCTCCCCTGACGAGCTGCCACTGCTTTAGTATGATGTAAAGACAATAGTATGTCTTTAAATAAATAATAAATACTTCATCGGACTTCATAACTCATCGAGCGCTTGTAGTGAGAGATTTAATTCCATTTTTTATTCCAAATTCCATTTCCAGTTTCATTTTATTTCCGATTTTTGTGGATCAGTCTATAGTGTGCATAGTAAAGTAAAATTTACTCCATAAACAGATTATTGATAACCAGTCTGCTGCTAACTGTCTTACAACATGGTGGACCATCAAAATTTTTACCCCACTAGTAGTTGAATATCTCCAAAACGGTGAGATAGGACCATGTGTAGTCAAAAAAATTCGACCTAAAATTTAATGGAGTATCCAAAAATGTACAAATATACAGGATGTTCCATTTAAAATAACGAAATTATGTGACGATTACATGAAATGGAGGATCATGTATGATTGGAACTACCTGACAAACATGCACCACGTCATTTTGGGCAACTTTTTTTCTTAAATTTACAATAACGGAGTTATGGCAGAAACCGTCTTGGGTGGAACACCCCGTATACCGCAACAGTGTTTGCAAGATTCGCCGCGATACGATGGATACCGCGAAACAAAAGAAATGACCATTTTGTTAATGGTATAGGGGAACGGATCCGACTCCGACGGAATTTACATCAGGTTCTCAGGTAAACACGCAGGATTAATGCTTGAAAAAGTCAGCGCGGGTAAAAGGGTGAAATAAGAGAAGTGCTCACTGTCAGTTCATTTTTCAAGTCGCGGCAAAGAGAAGCACTTTTGTAGGTGTAAGCGGAGGGGTTAAAATTGTGGCCACCCCAGAAATCCATTACAAGTAAACCCTGCAAGAATGCAATTTTTTGTGCCCGCTGGTGTTGGCAGGATGAGTACCCGCTTTTAATCAGACGAAGCGCAAGCATACATTTTACTTTAAACGTGTAGCGCCCAGTAAATGTTTTTATTCGTAAATGATTTTACACGATAAAAATCCTGTAAAAAGTTTCTGTAATGTTTAGCCTTACTTTCTATAGTACTTTCAACAGTATTTTTCTAGCTAAAGCCAAACACAACATTTTATACAAAAATATATCTTCATAGTACTGTATGATTGAAAAAAAAACGTCCTGTCATGTTCTGACGTTTTGATTATTAAAAAAAATTACATACTCTCATTGTCATTACATAATGCATAACTAAAAAACATAAAAAAGCCCCTCTACCAATTCTAAAGCAACGTTTGATCGTAAAGGTTTTTTTGTTCTGTATATCTTACAATATAGTAAGTATAGTCTTTGTATATCTTAGAAAAAGTCTGTAATTGATCACAGGTTTACAAAAAAAAAAAAGTTGTCTGGATTTGGGATCAGACCATACGTTTCTCATGGATTTCTCGACGCTGAATTCGAATCTATTTTTAGTTTTGCTCTATCATGTCATGATTTTGAGGATCCTAACCTAAAAGTGCAAAAAACACTATTTTTTGAAATATATGATGTTATGTAGCTTCGAGAATTTTTTTCTCAAAAAGTACAAATGCGGGGGTAAGTACAAATTTTCACTTTTAAAATGCTGTTGAGTTTGCTCAAATATCTTCTTTTTTTTTTCGCCGAGATCTTGCAATTTAAATATTGACCATAAGATTTCCGTACTAAATGTATTGGGAAAGATATATGAAGAGACAATTTTCAAAATTCGATATCTTGGCGATAAAAAAAGATATTTGAGCAAACTCAAGGGCATTTTAAAGAGGAAGATTTGTACTTTAAGATCCCACACTTGGTTTGTCGAAAAAAAAAATCGAAAAGCTACATAACCTCGAATATACCAAAAAACAATGTTTTTTTGCACTTTTAGGTTAGGATATCTCAAAATCCTGATATGATCGAGCAAATTCGAATTCAGCGTCGAAAAATACCTGACCCCAGACCCAGACAACTTTTTTTTTGTAAACCTGTGTAACTTTCAACTGACAAATGCAACAAATAAGATTTGATAGTGAAAACTTTGTGTCCATTGCAAGAAGTACAGTGTATTCAGATTCAGTACAGATTCAGAAACTTTTACCTAAGTAGAGGAGATTGCCTGTATAAAGCTTATCAAAAATATATTTAAAAAAAATTATTATCTGAACTATTATAAAATAGATTTTATTTTATTATCGAGTTTTTGTTTTTTATTTTTTTTTCATATGAAAACTGACTTTTTTTACAGACAATTATTTTTTTTTTACAAAAAGTTTTAAAAAAAATTAAGTTTACATAAAAGAATATCTACATATACATAATAGGACCAGAAAATGAGCTTTTTTACATGAATTTAGTATCAAAAATGCATCGCATGAATATACATGACAAAATTACAATGTAGATTGTTTTCATTGTTTAACCATGGCCCCACGCAGCTTTGAAATATTTTTCAAAAACACATTTCGAATAATGAGAGAAAGGGTGTGCCCCTATTTATATATTTCCGGCTTCAGGCTAAAATCCGATGCAAAAAACATTTCGTTGTTTATTTGTTTTTCCGTTCCACGACCTCTCGTGATTATCTCCCAAAGTTACCGGTTCCAAAGTCGAGCGAAATTAACATTTTTAGATTGAATACGCCACGAGAATAATAAACTCTGCGCCAAACGAATCAATGCATTCATCAAACGTTACGGCAAACATTTTGGCATTTAGAAACTAGATATACGAGAGTATATACGAGTATCCGGAATAATATATACTGAAAAAAATAGAGATAAAGGTAGGATTCCAAACGCTGTAGTCTGAAATAAAAATGTATTTCTCTCTAGAAATGCACAGATCTTAACTAAGAATATTCTTTCATCCATCACTCCTGTATATCAAAAATATCACATGATATGAAAGTCGGGTACTGTGCAGATACAGTTCCAGTGGCGGTGCGTGATATTTCAGTTAGCCATATCTTGAAAACGACGCATGGGACCCACTTCACTTTTTAGGTGATGACTATACACCTCTTACAGAAATGATTTATAGTGAAAAAATCGTCAGCAAAGTTTGCGAAAAAAATTTTCAAAAACACTGGAGCACTCCCTGGGTTCTCAGTAACGCTCTGTGGAATATTTGCAGTATATTTTTTTTCATAATCTAGAAACAAATATAAGGAGACGTTTTTCGATTTGTTACAAAATATTTTTTTTTTTCAAAAAGTTATGGCCATTTTAATTTTGCGAAACAAAATGTTCCTATAAAATTAAAATTAAAATGGCCATAACTTTTTTGAAACAAAAATATTTTGTAACAAATCGAAAAACGTCTCCTTATATTTGTTTCAAAACAAAAAAAAAACAGGGGAGGCCCCCTTTTTTTAAAAATTTTGCACATGCTCGGGGGGTTTTTTCCCAGGGACGGCCCCCCCCCCCCCCCCCCCCCCCCCCCCCCCCCCCCCCCCCCCCCCCCCCCCCCCCCCCCCCCCCCCCCCCCCCCCCCCCCCCCCCCCCCCCCCCCCCCCCCCCCCTCCCCTTCTTTTTTTAGTGCCGGAATTTTCAACGGAACAACAAACTTATTGGTCTGAAGATATCATCCTCATCAGACTGTTAATGTTAAAATCAAGGACGTTTGGTTTTAGTGTTGTTGATATAATAACGTTTTAGACAACTTTTGTGACATTTAAATGGTCACGTTTACAATATATAAACTACCACATGGAAGAATAAACCCAAGGAATTTTAAAAAAATTTTTTTTATTTTGGGGGGGAAGGAAGGAAAGGGAAAAGGGCCCCCTCGCGCAGACTCTCACGTCTTTTGGGACCATAAGACATTATACAAAAAGACAAATAATACACTGGTTAAGGACTATAGATTGTGAATCCTTCAAATATTCACACTATAATGAACAAAAGGTTTCAAAGGATGTGAAGTGCATCGAAACAACGGAGACAATTTGAAAACTTAGGTAAATAATCATGCTGTTTTTTTTAATTGTCTAGTTTTGTTTTTGTAAAATATATTGTATCGATTTTTTACATACATTATTTGTTACAAATTTGATTGTTAATGTGTTAAACTTTCTTGTTAGTGAATATGTTATAATTAATTATTAAGTTAGTCACTAATATGTCATAATTAGTTATTTAAGTTTAATATACCATTCATTATATACGAGTGTTACTATGCGTTTATGTTACTTTTCGCAGGAGTAAATATCACCACAGCAACAGTTATTATTATTAAAACATTGTTGTAACAATGTCTTTCTAAAAAAACCCTCCCCCCCCCCCCACAAAAAAAAAAAAAATTTTCCTTTCCCAAAAAAAAAAATTTTTTTTTTTTTCCCCCCCCCCCCCCCCCCCCCCCCCCCCCCCCCCCCCTCCCTTTTTTTTGGGGAAAAACCCCCTTTTTTTTTTCCCCCCCCCCCCCCCCTTTTTTCTTTTTTTTTTAAAAATTTTTTTTTTCCCCCCCCCCCCCCCCCCCCCCAAAAATTTTAAAATTTTCTTCTCCCCCCCTTCCCCCCCCCCCCCCCCGGCGCCGGCGGCCCCCCCCCCTCCCCCCCCCCCCCCCCCCCCCCCCCCCCCCCCCCCCCCCCCCCCCCCCCCCCCCCCCCCCTCCCCCCCCCCCCCCCCACCCCAAAAAAATTTTTCTCTTTCCCCCCCCCCCCCTTTTCCCTTTCCCCAAAAAGGTTGGGGTTTTTTTGTTTTTTTTTCCCCCCCCCCCCCCCCCCCCCCCCCCCCCCTTTTTTTCCCCCCCCCCCCCCCCCCCCACAGTTCCATGAAAATGTATGAATTATAGCAAAATCTCTACATGGAGCAGTACATTTATTTGAAATGATTAGTGACTAGAAGTACATCCTAACCTAAAGATAAGATTTTTCTGTACACTGAGCTGGCTGAACCACCACACCGATTTGAAAAAAAATGTATCTCTAAAAGTAATGGAGAAAGGTTATATGGAAATTCTTACGAAATCACCCTGTACTAGGTACAGTTACAAGACAATGTAGTACTAGGCTACGGACGCAAAACAAAATATTTTACCTGGCAAAATGATTACCATCTATTAATATTGTATGTTGTAATGTTTTTTTAATTTTTAAGTAATTCTTCTGAATCACCGAATAATAGTCTGAGTTTGAAACAAATAAATACATTGCAAAACACTATAAGAGATAATACACATGTTTTGACAGAGTGGTTTGTTAATCAATATGTTAAAATATTTGTTTAATCTGTCACATTTTTCCCGATAAATTGCAAAATTTTGAACTTAACACAAATCGTCAGTCACATTATTTTTCAATTATCCGATTTTTTACAATAATTTTACCTATAACACAGGTAAAATTAGATACTTTTTGCAATAAATAATTTACTTTTATATAAATAATGATAATTTTGCGGTCAAAGTAAAAAAAATCTAAAAAATTACTATAAGTTCAAATTCAACCTTGAATAACTTTTAAATAATTGAATTTACCGAAAAATCATAAGAGAGCTTTTTGAAGAACGTTCAATTTCCTAAAAAAATATGTGTCTCTTATCGCTGTATATTTACTTGCTCAGGAGAAAAAAAAATGTAAAACGTGCCGAAACGAAATGTATCGTCTTTGTGGCAGGGTTTAATATGAAAATTAAGGGATTATATGGGTCTGATAATTGTTTTTAGGTCATAAACTAAACATTTAGGGGGGTGCTGCGAAAAAAAAACAAGTTACAGTTAAAAACAGGTAAATAACGGACACCCTAATGTATACCCATTATGAATTATATTACTTAAAAACCTGACCTACAGTCAATTAAGAAAAAAAACTTAATATAGAATGGTATAGAAATATGTAATTTCTAATGTAATGTAAGGCATCTATGGACTATAATTTATCCTGGTCTCGTTGAGATTTCGTGGAATATTAAAAACTAGTCGCGTACATAAGAACCACAGCTCTGCTAAAAACTTTTTATTAAATACAACTACGTAAATTGAATTAAACAGCATTAAATCCTTAACTCATAAGAGTCGGTACTTCTACTTGTCAGTTTCAGATACCACAAATCAAACGAACTTTTGTTGAGTTGTGAGGTTGTAATTCATAGTGAGCACTATCTCGCTTAAAAATCCACCGACAACTAGATATGGCTAGGTATTAATAGCTACCTTTCTCAAAATTTTCAAAATAAAGAAATAAGTTTGCGAACGTTTTCTAATAATAGAAGACTTTCTTAAAATACGTTTTAATACAGCATTATTCTTAGGTTCCCAGAGGAGATAATAAGAACTGCAGCAATGGCGGCTGTTGGAATTTGAAATTCTCCTATTTCTCTAAGGAAACATGGGGCCCCACACCAGGTTTTAGAGGGTTTTCACTAGACCCAAATGGAAGGTTAGAAGAGTTTAAAAACTTGAAATGAAGTTTGAAGACTTGAAAAACCTGACGGACGGCAAAATATTTGTATTTTTTTTCCTTAATTGCCATGCGAAAACCCTTAGTATAATGATGAAAACGTTTTTTTATTCTCATTGTTTTTTCAGTTTTTATTTTATTTTGTTATAAAATTATAAATATTACCAAATCTCGAAAACGAAATGCTACTATGAAATAAAAATTCAAAATATTAAAGAAATGAAAAAAAAAACTGCATTAACTTGATGATTTAGAAAAAAAAAATACAAAATATTTTGCAGCCCGTTTCCATTTGTCTAGCAAAAACCCCCTAAAATTTGCTGTACGAGGTGTGTAAATTAAGTAATGAAACTGACTTTTTTCGAATAGAATTACAATTTAGTATTGTCTCCTTCAAAATAACTTATTCGGGAAGCCAAAGAGCGCTGGAGACGGTTCTTCCATTCCTCATAGGAGTTATGGAACTCATATACTGGAATAGCCTTCATCTGGTAGGTTATAGACGTTCTCTATGGTCCCAAAATGACACAAAAAGGTCACAAGGACTAGAGTTAGGCGAAGAAGGGGACTGAGGAGCCACAGGAATGTTTTTACAGGCTAAAAACGTTTTTACTGAAATGGCTGTGACAAGGCGCATTGTTGTCATGCAACATCCAGTTGTTCTTGATGTTTGGTCTCACACGCATGACCCTTTTTCGAAGTTTTTCAAGAACCTCTCTGTAAAAGTGTTGATTTACTGTTTGTCTCGGAGGCACAAAATCTTTGTGGACAATTCCCTGGCTATCAAAAAAAGAAAACCAGCATGCATTTGATCTTCAACTTGCTCATTCTTGTTTTTTTTGTATCTTGGAGAACTTGAAGTGTGCCATTCCATTCTTTGGCGCTTGATTTCCGGGTCGTACTCAAACACCCAAGTCTCATCACTATTAATGATATGTACATGCGTTCACGTGTTGTTTGGAAGTAATTAAAAATATAAATGATATTCTTGAATAGTGACATATTTGAACACTCATGGTATATCATCAAAATACATAATAAGTACTTGCCGATAACTTAAGACATTTTATAATAATAAATAATGTAATAATAGAGCGGAGCGTGCCAACAATTTCAGAGAGCTTTAGTTCACAATAAAATTCCTATCTAGAAAAAGTATACGCGAAGTTAATATGAGAACCTAGCATGTCGTTCAATGGAGCCATTACATAAAATAATTTTAAGGCAAGTCGTAAATTTAAGGAGCAATTCGGAGGAGCCTCTTTAATATTCCTACTTATGAGGCATATATCATCTTCAAACAGGTTGTCCATGTGTTTGAAACTAAGGAAATAAGTTATAACGATGACTTCATCGTCTGATGTAGATATCAAATTACACACCGAAATACGTCTTTAAAATTGGTATCCTCTTAAACAGCGAAAAAAAAAAACAGGCAAAATATCGCTTACCTTGTCGGTCTTTATCTACTTACTTGGAAACTTGTTTACATAATTTCGGAAACATAATGTTATATTGCTTAAAAGTACCTATAATCTTGAAAAATACAGACAGTCCTCTCGAGGAATTCTCATTTGATGAGAATAAAGCAGTAGAGAAAACACGTTTTTTTGCTCCAAGTATATTAGTTTCTATTTAATTTTCTGTTTACTAGCATTATATTTAATAAGAAGATATAAAAAAAAAAATTGTTTTGTTTCGATGAACTGAAAAAGTCACGTATTGCCTTCAGTTTCTACGAGAGTTGCTACAAAGTAATAATTTTTTGTTACCTAACAATGATTACGTGTTGTAATTGATGCGTTCGTAGTAAACATTTTTAAACCATCCATCAAGGAAATGTCATACGCGTATGTATCAGAGTAATATGTAAAAATTATATTTCTTTGATGGATGATTCTAAATATGTTTTCCTATGGGATTGGGGCACTGGGGCATAGGTCACATGGGACATAGGGGGTGCTACTGCCTGGCAACTCTGGCTCTAGTCCAACAGTGAATTGTAGTGGACAGTTGGAGAACTGCATATAATGGATAATTAAAATTGATTTACACTATACCGTATTACAAAAAAATAGAGTTAATCATTAATCACAGTATTTTTAAATAAATACATGCACTGCTAGACCCTATGGTAAGTGACATTTCGTTTTAAAGACCTATTCAGTCATACCAGACTTTTGACGGATTAAATACGCTAAAATTTCAATTGAGCGTTCAATTAATACAAATTCAAGAGGCCTCCTCTGGATGATTTTGTCAAAAAAGTTGTTGACGTTTTTTAATTCTCCTACTTCGTTTACTTTACTACGTTTCTACATATACCAATTTTAGTTAATTATTTTAACTAATTAATTAATTTAATAAAAAATGGTATGTGCTCTATAAAAGAGATTATATTGGTGAAAGAAAAAAAAATATTTAATATTTATTTGATGAGTTCTTATAAGTTTAAAAAAATAAATATAAAATGGGTTAATCTAAAAGGGTCGAATATGGATGTTTAAAACGAATTAGGGAGTCCTAAATACAACGAAAAGGTTTAAATAGGATGTTTTACTGTCAGTAAGTAGTGGAGAATATTTTAAAAAATTACTATAAGAGCTGCTTCATGAATCAACAGAGTCGATTGAAGATGAACCACGCAGCGAAAGGCCTTCATCTTCAAAAATAATGAAAATGTCGATAAAATACGGGATCTTGTGCATTCAGATCGTTGGTTGACGACAAGAATGATTGGGGAAGGGTTAAATTTCAATCACACCATTGTTTATCAGATATTGACTAACGAATTTGGTATGAGAAAAATTTGCGCAAAAATGGTTCCAAAAAACCTTTCGCAGGAACAAAAGGACATCAGAAGAGAAAAATGTGTCTTGATTTTTTGGAATCAATTGAAAATGATCCCCATTTTATGGAACGTGTCAATACTGGTTATGAGTTTTGGGTGTATATGTAGGAGTACGACCTGGAAACCAAACGCCAAAGCATGGAATGGCACACTTCAAGCTCTCCAAGTCCCAAAAAGGCTAGAATGAAATCTCAAGTCGCAGATCAAATTCATGCTGATTTGCTTTTCTGATAGCCAGGGAATTGTCCACAAAGAATTTGTGCTTCCAGGCCAAACATTAACAAAAAACAACTGGATGTTGCATCACGACAATGCGCCTTGTCACACAGCCATTTCAGTAAACGAGATTTTAGCCAGTAAAACATTACTGTGGATCATCAGCCTCCTTATTCGCCTGACTTGAGTCCTCGTGACTTTTTTCTCTTCCCAATATTGAAAACTCACCTCAAGAGACGTCATTTTGTGACCATAGAAAACATTCAAACGGCTGTAACCGACCAGCTGAAGGCTATTCCAGTATATGAGTTCCAGCACTGCTATAAGGTATGGAAGAACCAGAAGTCTCCAGCGCTGTGTGGCTTCCCAAGGAAGTTATTTTGAAGGAGATAATACTGAATTACAATTCTATTCGAATAAAAAAATTTAAAAAAAATCAGTCTCATTACTTAATTTACACATCTCGTATATAAAACCGCCACAGCGGCGAAAGGATAAGTCTTTAAAAATAAATACATGCCGTTCGCGTTTTATTAAATATACGCCTGTATAAATTGGAATATAAATTAGTATTAGTGTTAGTCAGTAGTTTAATACGTTATTGGGTTTTATGTAGAATAAATTGTATTTTAAAAGTGCGCGTTTAATTTTTGCCACCAAAACGAACCCCGAGTTTCGACAAAGCGTTACAATATATTGCTAATGCATATTTTACAATAGTAAAATATGCATTAGCAAGGGACTGAAAGACGCTGCAGCCTAGTTGGAACGCCGAGCAAGACAGTCGGTCTACCTGCTCTCACTAAAATGAATGAACTCAATTCAAGTTAATTTTCGGAATTTTGACATAAAATTTTATACACATATTTTCGAAGGTATAATCGCTTTAAATTAAAGCAAAAAAAAATGTTTGAGCTATCACAGTGGCTATCCCCCGTAAGTGATCAATTTTTTATATACATATATTGGTTTGAATAAAACTGAAGCTGTTTTCTTCTTTCCAGTGTTGTACAGTAAAGTACGATACAAAGCTTTGATTGCCATGTTCTTCTCCTATACCATTTGGCTCTCTCGAGCGTTTTCTTGATGCCAAAAACAACATTCGAAATAAAAGCCCGAGTGTCGTTTCACAAGAAAGTGTTCCATTTAATAAATGAAAATATAAAGAGACGCAGTTACTCTCCTTCTGAAACGTTTCCGTCGACCAAAGCGAGGAACGAATTAAAATAATTGCGGCGATAATTTCTCCCAAGATGACAGTTTTTGAGTTCCGCAGACCGAGCAGTCCCTTCCCCGTGGTTCGTCCTCAGCGAAATTTGTAAAAAATGTTCCTTCTTGTATTTTATTACAATTTTATCTTTGGCGCTAAAATCCACGTAATATATTTGACGCGGCGTAACGGCCTACGCCTTTTTAAAAAATCGGAGTTAATTACCTAGTCGTGTATTTTTTTAAAGATCGTAAGATTAGCAGTAATAATAACGTGGTCTCGGGAGAGCAGCAGAAAAAAATGGTTTTGCCTTTTTTTAAGATTAACAATCGAGTTATAGGGTTATGTAATTATGTGGCTATGTGGTTATGTGGCTCTGGGGTTATTGGGTTATTGTATTATAGTATCATGAGGATTAAGAGCCATAGGGTTTGTGGTTTTATGGATATGGTGTATTTCAGAGTGTTTTTTGAGGTTATGGCCGAACTCTAACGTGCTGAGATAAAACTGACCCCGGATACAGATTCAGCGACCTCAAAAACATACAGTACACATAGTGAGATCCCCACGTCAGAAACTTTTTTTTACCGGGTTTTAGGGTTATGGGGTTATGTGCTTATGGGGTTATGTGGTTATGTGGCTATGGGGTTATGGATTTATTAGGTTGTGGGGTCAGTTGGTTATTGTATTATAGGGTTTGTGGTTTTAACGGATATAGCAAATTTGAGGGTGTTTTTGAGGTTATGGCCGAACCCAGACGTGCTGGAATGAAACTGATCGTTTTATTCGTTTTTGAAATAGCTTTTTTTTATTTTACTTTGTTTTTACTATTTTTTTAAGACTTCTTGAAAACAAAAAGGGCAAAAACTGAAAAAAAATTCAATCGGTCGCCATTTTGTGAAAAATCAAAATAAAAGAAATCGGATATGTACAACGATAACTCCATTTATACAGATTCTAATGCAATTAGGATTTTTTAGATAACCTGTTTTCGAAAAATCGATACGACCGTGGAGTAAGAATTTTTTTTGAGACTCAACAGCAAGGCTTATGACTTTGTAACTATTTAATATTTTTCAATAAAAATTTATATAAACTAAATTGAATAAAGACTTAACTAAAAAAAAACGATCCCCATATTCCTTAATTATCCAGGTGAAATTAATTCCCGAATATCGCTTACTTTTTCGGGTGTCAGAGTGGCTATCCCCCTTAAAGAATATGTAACTGCTTTAGAGCGCACTGATGCCAGATTGTTATTTGTGGAAGTAACACTTAGAAAAATGGCACACGGGTTTTGAGATATTTCAAATGTATACAGTGTCCGCCATAGAGTTGGAACCATATGAGATTTTTTTTAATAGTAGGGTTTGATAAAAACTTTTGGTGACAATCACTTCTGCTTCAGCAACATCTGGCAACCGTCAAATTTGTGATTTTTCCAAAAAATCTTTAGAAAACGACCTAATTTGTTAATATTTCGAAAAATTTCACTAAGATATTATGTTCCTAATGATATTTTACTCCTATATTCCGATTTTAAGCGAAACATTTTGATATCGAACACATTTTATGTTTTCAAAGTTTTTGATTCACCGTAACTAACTGATCTGAAAACATTTAACTCTTCAAAGCAGTATAAAGTCTGCCATTGCAATGCATACTGCGCTGATAATATTCGTAAGTATCGTTGGTTTTGAGGATTGTTGATATTTTTAATCGAAAAAGGGTCGGGATTATTTTAAAATTTCCAAAAAAACCAAACAATGTTTTTCAATTGTTTTTTTATTAAACCTTATTTTGTTAGTACAAACATGATTTTAAGTACAATTT
This sequence comes from Aromia moschata, assembly GCA_029963805.1. Lineage (NCBI taxonomy): Eukaryota > Metazoa > Arthropoda > Insecta > Coleoptera > Cerambycidae > Aromia > Aromia moschata. Next base: position 126,387 of record JAPWTK010000470.1, read on the forward strand.
AGCTATCTTAACACGAAACTAAATACATAAAAATAACAAACAGTAAATAAATCACTTTAAAAAAAAGAACTTAATATGCAAAAAAATCAGTAATTTCCATGGAATGCCATTACAAGCTGCATAAACCTTACATATCTGTGTGACTTCCTTCATTTTTCATGCAATTTTCAGTTCGGCGGTTAAATTCCCTGACATAATTTAGTAAGACCTGCCTAGGAATATTTGTACATATTTTCCAACCCATGCATTGATTTAATTAAAAAAAAAGTCCGTGGACCAAAAGAAAGAAAATAATAAATTTACATTTTTTTAGCTATTTATTTATAATTAAGTGATAACAATAGCTCACAAAAATACTGCCAAAAGATCTTGTTTTTTTTGTTCCCTTAAATTTTTGAAGTCGTGTAAACAGAATTGACAGCTCTGGAATACAATTATAGTTTTATTCTATTTCAGGACTTTCGTTTTAAAAATTAAATCGATACGAAACCCATTATTTCTGTTGATCTTAATCACTTCTGCCCATCGTAATCCGATTTCGCACATAAACTCCCGCCGACGCACATCGGGCGAGCACGAGAAATATTTTTTGTTGATAATTTGAATTTTTTTCGCGAATCGATAAATTCCATTGGCGCCGGATAAACCGGATCCGATGTACATAATCTCATTCCGGGTAAAAAGGGAAACCGTGTTGTAGCTCTTTATTTTGCCGTTATTATAAAATTCCCGGGGAGGAAGACGTTCACGCTATTACCGAAATTAAATAAGGCCTTCCGCGCTCCTACCATTCCGGTGTAAGTCCGGGCAAACGCGCACTGTTTGTCTAATTCGTCGAAATTATAGTTATCTTAAGTGGTTAGCCAGCAGTTGGGTTAGAAATTAAAGGCGAAATTCGTTAATTAGTTTGTGTACTTAGATCAATTTTATTCTAAACAATATACACTAGGCGCAGAAACTAAGTTTAAATCTACTGCATATTTCTGAAAGTATGCAGTAGATTAAAACAACAATTAGTACGTTTAAATACTTTATTCTTAAACTTTATTCACGAATTTTTATGAACGTATATAGTAAAAAATTCACGATTCAGACACGATTCCTCGGCAACCGGTAATCAGAAACAAACAAGCAAAGTTGGGCTTTATTCTACATCGAATCGACTAGTGATTAAACGGTGGAAATTAATTTACGGTGATTCTACGCAAAATGGCGACCGTTTGAAGAAAAGAGCTGTTTTATTTTCCTTAAAATTCGACCATTTTACCCGTTGAAAAAATATTAATTTTTATCAGAAATTAAAATCCTAGTTCAATCATGGGCCAATATTATCGCCAACATTCAAAAAATTCATTAAAACCCGTTGAGAAGTTTGTCTGTAATTTTTTTTTTTTTTTTTTTGGTTGGATTAGGTCCAGGAGTAAATAACAACTATTCGATTTTTGCCAACGTTTCGGAGCTTTATTTCTCCTTCATCAGGGCTCAATCAATGTTGTTATTGTTGTCATGTAAGGTGGTACGTTACAAACATTGGCGGCACTGTCTATATACATATATAGTAAATGTATAAAGATAAAACCTGTCGTACGCATATCACAAATGTGATTCTGAATCCTGATCTGAATAACCTTTTAAACAGGCCAGCAGGCTAGCACGAATAATAAGAGATAGATCACCTGGTGGGCTGGCAGCGAGCGCCGCGCGCCGGGGTGCAGGGTTCGCTTTGGCGGTCGAGAAAAATAGGTTTCTATTCTCGTACCGACTTTAAACTTTGGAATTGAATAGTCCAAGGACCACACTTTCGCACTGTGATATTTTCCAAAAATCGATTTTTCAAATTTTATGACTGCAGGTAACCCCTTAAGGGATATAAAAAAAAATCCCAAATTTTTAGATGATTTTCAAGGAGCTGTAAAATGGGGAAAAATTATCGTAGAGAAAAAAAGGAAATTGAAGCTCCAAGTTTCCAGTTTTTGGATCTTGAGTTGAATTTTTTTTAGAAAAATCATCATACCGGACTCGAAAATACGTAAAATTAAAGAGAATTAAATGATCTAAAAGAGCTTTTATGATGATATCGAAAAAACAATTATTTATATCCGTGGACCTTTTCAATTACCTTCTTTTTTTTTTCTCTGTGACCATTTTCCACAAGTTTTCTTATATCCCCATTTTTTATATTCCTTCATTTCTGCGCATAGTTTATTGCTTTAGTGCTTATATTCACGTACTTATTTTTTTTTTTTGTAAATATAAAAACATTGATAAACGAAGATTTTACAGCCGAAGTCGCGAAACTTCTTTTTTCGCAGTCGGCTTGCGGTAAGCAGGATGACTCTGGAAGGGTTCATCTTAAGTAAGAAAGCCACATAAGTTCTAGGTGTACAAATAAGTTTCCGCCATTTTTAATAAAAAATTGGGAATTTATTGTGAAAGGACGGTACCTAATGTTTTATTCGAAGTATTGTCCATCGCTTGCCACTACTTTTTCCCATCTTTCTGATAGCATACGGATACCGCGTCGGAAGAATGCTTCATCTTTTGACGATATCCACGAATCGACCCAATTTTTGGTATCTTCATATGACGTGAAGTGTTGCTCACACAGGTCATGTGCCATCGATCGAAACAAGTGGAAATCAGAAGGAGCAATGTCGGTACACAGCTCCAATTGTGTTCGGTAGACAGCTCCAGTAATGGTTTCGTTCGGTTTGAGCCAATAATGCTTCCAATTTGCTGCCTTCCGCTACGTTCTTTATCTTCGATGTCAAATTCACCGTTCTTAAACTTTTGAAACCACTCACGACAACTTCTCTCACTTAAGGCAGTCTCGCCATATGCTTCTACAAGCATTCGATACGCCTCAGCTGCAGATGTCTTCAAATTGAAGAAGTAAATCAAAAGTTCCCGCAAATGACGCTTATTCGGCTAAAAACTCGACATTTTCCCACACAAAAGAATATATTATACTGATACAAAATCACTAATATTTTAAGGTTATGTTGTTGCCTGATGATCTTACAATAATTTTTTTTTTTTTTTTTCGGGATAATGACGTTTACATCTGACAATTTTAACCATACCTTACTGGTGGCGCCAACTTTCGTCAAACGGCGGAAACTCATTTGTAAACCTTTATTAGTACACTTAAAAATGCAGTCGTTGAACGAAGGGTGTGGCAAAATTGTGAGTTAAAAAAAAATGGTAGCACTTTTACCAAAAAAGTACGTTTTTTACAACTATAAAATTTCTTTTTTTTTGTGATCGACACCGCGATCGATTGCGGGGCATACTTTGCTGACGTTTTTTTACAATACTAATGCCTAAAAAATGCATTGTATTAATCAACAACATTCCTCTCTAATTCGTTCGAGTCAAACGATCGTGGCCCCAAGATACTGTAACGACACTAGCCAACAAAAAAAGTTACGTCGATTCCAGATCATTAACTCGAGACGCGGAACAGGCTTCCTGCTCTTACTAAAATTTTCATTAACTCCACGTGATTAAGAGACAATGACAACATTCATTACTTGCAGGCGGCAAAGCCGTGCCTTTAAGCGCACACTATCGAAGTTAAAAGCACTTCCATTCAGGATAATGAAGAAGAATTCTCCAACACTCTACGGTAATAAATTCAATCCAGTATTGCCGAATTGTGAGGCCCTCACTAATTGGGTTACTCTTCGCTGTATAATATACTGTGTTCAATTTTCTATACACCATGTTTCGACATAATAACTATATTATACCCATTTTGCGATGAAAATTAATATCAGATGTCCAACATATTCCAGTTAGGACGAATTTTACAGATTGCTGACAAAGAGGTAAAGCAATTACATAATATGCATTCTGCTTCGCATATACAACAGTTCGCTTTCTTTAGAGTAGCGTCAACAGTGAATTCTTGTGATTTCCCGCCGAATTATCATTATGTACATTAATAAAATTCTTAGTGAAATTCATCTAAGATACACTAATAACAAAAATTAAAGGATATTAAAAAAACTCCATTCGCCATTTTTAAAAAACCAAAAATCATCTCTAAAAATTCTGAAAAAATTTGAGGGTATTCTTTGACTAATTCTAAGACATTTTTGTTCTTAGATAATTTTTGCTAAACTCAATTTTTGAAAAAAAAAATTTTTTTTCAAAAAAAAAATTTTGTTTTCGATTTTTTCCAATGAGTAACGTTTTTGAGCAAAAAAAATATGGATTGTCGCCAAAAGAATCATATTGAAGTTGAAAAAATGCATAAAAATCGAAAAATTGCTGGTTACGGTGATTTTTGTCCGAAACGATAAATTTAAACCTTCGGGGCACTAAGAAAACAAAATCGCAGCGCTTTGTAACTTTGAGGGTTTTTTTGGGGACACTTTGAGGTTAAAGAATTACCGACGATATCTTTCGTTCATCCACTATATCCAAAGTTATACCAAATTTTCCAAACATCCTTAAATTCGCAATTTTTTTAACTTTTTTTCAGCCAATATTATCGCTTCAAAATTTTTTATTATCAGTCGCCCCCGATTGTGTCTTATAGAGAATTTTTGCAGTTTCCAAAACCCTACCTCCATTTTCTGTACGATCATGTTCCCGAGTAATTGATTGTCAACGTTGATAAGGACTTTTTTGCTTTGATCGACGATAACTCCGGGGCAAATCATCGTACGGAGCTCGTTAAGAGGTCAAATTAAAGCTGATTAAATTGTCTAAAAGAGCTTTATGGCCGCATCATGAAAAAAATTTCCACAAAAAAGTCCACAGACCATTTTAAAGACGAGCAAGCAAATTTAGAATTTTTTTTTTGTTGGTTTTGGTTTTGGCGGCGTGAGAACCGCTCCCGCCTAATTTTAAGTCCAGATCTGAAAACTAGACACTTGAGGCTACAATTTCCTTTTTTTATTTTCTGTGCGACCATTTTTCTCCGAGTTATCTCTTGTTGAAAATCACCAAAAAAATTTGGATTTTTTTTTAATATCCTTTAATTTTTGTTATTAGTGTAATCACCTCACCTATTACCACTAGTAAAGAAGCTTACAATTAGATCCGTTTGTTTTCACTCCAAAAATTTCATTAGTCTAACAAGTAACACTACCCAAGTGGCAATCGTCAATTGTCCTACAACTTTCCAACAGCTTTCATTACATACATATGTAGAAGTCACTTTAAACCGTTTTTAGTTGCCCATTTTGATTTTTGTTCATAACCTTGTAACTCAAAGAGTTTGGGGTCCATTCAACCATGCACAACCAAAAAATTCTATCGTTTTTCAGATCTGTAAGATTTTGAGCAGCAATTTAAGAAACGAGACCATCACATCTTTACTTTTTTTGGGGTCGTTGAATAGAACGTGAAGCGACCGAAGACGATCCGCGCCCCGGAGGGCCATCAACGTCAAAAACGGACGATAACATTGAAAAAATTGGTAAATTAATCCGCGAAGATCGTTGTCTAAGCATCCAAGGGCTTGCTGAAATAACCGGAATCAACAAAGAGTGTGTTCGCCAGATTTTGCATGGATTTCAAAAAGTGAAAAAGGATGTGTTTCTGTGAAAAATAATGTGTTCAACATGCGCAAAGTTTGCGCAAAAATGATCCCAAAACTCCCGAGCAAAAGGAATCAAGAATGATCATTTGCGTTGACATTCTAAACAACTTTGATACTGATGCCAGCGTGAAGTTATGAATCCAGGTCGAATACTCTTAGGACACACCTCGTATATCTTACATGATAAATATGAGCCTGTTCAACATTTTCGGCATGCCAAACACCCTTTATATATCTTTTTTTGCCGGCGCCTGCTCCTGAGGCGATCCACATTTTTTATTAGCGCTCGAGGATCTGATCGCGAAAGTTTTTATGGACTACACTTTAGACCGTTTATTAGTTTTTACGGCGGCCTAACCCCACTTTAAAACATAAATGAAGACTTTAGGGGGCGGATCGGATCGTTTTTGCCGCCGGAACGGCGGAGCTGGCGCGGACCTTAGCCCATTAAAAGCAATAACGACACCTTTAAGCTTTGGAAAAAGTGACCCCGTGTGAAGTTTGCGGCGTTTCGCGTTATTGACTTCAGATGAACGTTGCAGACCACAGAGACGCTTCGAAGCAAGGTCGGCAGTCCCGAAATTTTAAAAATTAAAAAGTGAAAATAACAAAGGGGTCATTTCACGCGAGATTTACAATGGACATTTTAATTTGATTGAAATATTTTTTTAATGTTCTTTACACCAAAATATTCGACACGTATTTTTTCGTTTTGGGGAAATCGCAAAAATTTCGACTTTATGAATATTCGAAATCTGAAAGTACAAAAAAAACACTACATTTTTGTTCGCTGATTACTCGGAAAGTACGGTACATTCGAAGAAAAAGAAGATTTTTCTTCCTCTTTCCAGCCCTGTGGTCAAAAAAAATTTTTGACCAATTTTTATTGTTTAATTAGCGACTTTTCATAAACAAATACACTTTTTTCAAAGTTGGACATTTTTTTTCTCAATTCTTTTTTGCCATAAATATTGCTTAAAGTATCAACAATGTACTGTAAAATTTGTAGAGTGGGTAGTCTGTAACTTTTTTAGATAAAAATGTTTGAAGCACTGTGCACATCGTGTAGACAAAAAGTCGGAAGAATGTCCGATTCTGATTGTTGTGAGTATATTATTACTAAATTGCAAAATAATGAATTCAAAGTATTATTGTGATGTGCAGTATTATCGCTTGCAAATTTTTAATGCGTTTCGAATCTCAACGTACCGATTTGAATTTGCTATCGGATTCAGACTCTTCCGACGATGACACCTGTTCTCTTTTTGATGACGAATCAGATGTAAGTTCAGAAAAATCTTGTTATGAATTGTAAATGTGCTTATTGTATTCATTTGTTAAAGGATCAGTCTGAAATGCGCCATAAATGAATATCTGAATTACAAAGCAAATTTCACAACACAGCCAATCATGAGGAAAAAATTCAGATTTTGACACTATTGTCATCGAAATGGAGTGTCCATAAAACTGCACAAATGATGAATACATATTGCTATTTAGTGAAAAAAGCCAGACATTTAAGACATGAGAAAGGAATATTATCTGTCTCAAAATATTATCTGTCTATTAAAAGGGTTGCAACAATGATCTTTAAATGAAGCGTATATTGTTGATACAAAAATTGTTAAACGCGACGCACTTGCTGCAGGATGGCTCAAAATTGCGGAATCACCACGTCTACAGGAACAGATGTAAATTTTATGGTAGGGAAACGGTTATTTAATTTAGCAACAAAATTATCTAAACTAATTGCTTTTGTATCAATTACCGCGAAGATATCGTCCACGTACCTGTACCAGACTTGAAATATGGCGGAACGGAAAAATCTTGTGTTGCCCAACATGTTTTTGACAACAACCATAGGATAAACATAAATAATTTAAAATTAATTAGAAATGTAACAAACAGTAGACAGTTGGATGCTTTTGAAAGTTTAGAAATCATTAAATGTAACAGTAGTATGAATAAGGACAATGGTCCGATACCCACCAGTCCACTGTTTGCTCTGATAAACAAAGACAGATGTTGCGGTTCAGTGAACCGTGGCAACAAATTAAATATAAATAGTGCAAGTGTATAGGTTAGACTTTAGTTTTAATCTTCTCCTGAAGATGCCAAGTTATTTGGCGAAACGCGTGTCGAGAAAAGCATAGTAGTCGGTGTTTCTTGAAAAAAAATGAGTTATGATAAAAAAAGTTAATATTTTTTATATTCAAAATATTGAAATGTTTTAAATATGTGTGCGATATTTTTGCCAAGCTGTATAAAAATTGGAACGCAAAGTATTTTTTCTTATTGGATAATCTCGCATCCCTTTTTTGAAATCTCCATTGTCCCAAATTATCTCCAGTAAGTACCTAATGATGGTGATTAATTGCTATAATTATTTCGAGCAATTAGTGGGACATCGTGTACATAAATTAGCATTTTATCCGATAGATAAGATGTATCGGGCTGTGCCATCAATAAAACTTAACCAAACTCGTTCCTGATCAAAGCCATTCATCTTCAACAATCTCCAGCAAGTTTTATACTTCTTACGAAGTGAAAAATTATCCAATCAGTTTTACATCTGCATACTAAATTAGTTACATCAGTTACCCCCAATCTCCAATCTATCTCCCCAGAGATGCGAACTATTTATAAGCCGTACTGAAATAGTTACGCGAAAAATAAAAAGGGACATACACTAGGCGCTGAAATTAAAGGGTAGGATAAAAAAAAATCACAAACTTTTAGGTGATATTCAAAGAACATGGAAACAAATGGTCGTAGAGACAAGAAAAAAAAGAAATTGAAGCTCCAAGTTTCTAGTTTTTGATCAATCTTGAGTTTATTTTTTTTTTGTTAGCACTTTTTAAGTATTCATAAGAAAACCTTTTTTTTTTTAAATTGTTGCTTATCTTTTAAAGGTCCAGGGACTTTTTTTTTTTTTCGCAGCGCTTTGGAACCATCAGGGTTTCTTTGGGGTACTTTAGGTTGAAAAATTGCAGGCGATATTTTTCTTGTTCGTTATGAATTTCTCCATAAATTCCTCTAGCCGGATTTTTTATTTTCATTCCCAATATTTTATTATTTTAGTCTAAAAACGTATTTTTTATTGGAAAATATGGGCTTTTCCAATGAAAATTAGTGTACAGCTCTCAAATGTATGAACATTTTTGACTTCATAATTTTAAAATTTCATTTTACAAATGACAGCTGCCAAATTAACTGTCAAAAATAAAATTAACGTATTTCTTAAGACAAAAAAAATGTACAATTTTAAAGATAATACATATAACATACTTTAAAACTGTCAATTTACGTAATTTATACTAAAATTTAAATACGACAGCTGTCAAAATTACTGTCAAATTACTTAAGATGCCATTTGCTTATTATTTTCAATACTTAAAGATCTTAATAGTTCATTTTCTAACGATTTAAGGAACGTTGGGCAAGGAATGAATATCAAATATATTATGTTAGATGACATGGATTAAGAGGGCATGATATGAAGAAGGCACTGGGTACCAAGGATACAACTTAATGTAAAGTTTTGAAGTTTCCATGTAGTAGTTTTCAAATTCCTTAACGTGTATAGGATGTTTTAAATATATTTCTCCTTCTTCTAAAAAAATTATTGGAATAAGTTATGATGATTTAAGATGCTTACTTTGACATTTGACAAAATTTTTAACAGCTGCCATCTAACATAGTATATTTATTATTCATTTGTTAACAAGTACACTCTGTGTATATATAAAATTAATATTTTAGTTACTTAAATTTTAAAAAAACTTAATAAATAGTTTTTTAATCGAATTTACTGAAAAATGACAACTGCCAATAGTATAAAGATTAAATAAATATCAATTACGAAACTATATTAAATCAAGTGCTATACCCTTTTTGTGTGTAGAAACTTAGATTATTTTGTAATAATGCAGAATACACATGCTTATTTTTGCTTTTGACAGCTGTCATATTTAAATTTTAGTATAAATTACGTAAATAGAAAGATTTAACGTATATTATATGTACTATCTTTAAAATTATATTTTTTTCTGTATAACTTAAAATATACGTTATTTTATTATATTTGACAGTTAATCTGGCAGCTGTCAATAATAAACAATAAAGAAATCGGATAATATCATTTGACAAATCATTTGTCTATTTGTAAAATGAAACTTTAAAATTAAAGTCAAAAATGTTTATATATTTGAGACCTTGACACTGATTTTCATTGGAACAACTCATATTTTCCAATAAAAATATGTTTTTAGATTAAAATAATAAAATCTTGGGAATGAAAATCAAAAAATACGGCTAGAGGAATTTATTGAAAAATTCATAGCGACATTTTAGAAAAAAAAAAAAGCATTTTAAAATTTTATTCGATGGGTTTCTTATGATTAAGTACTCAAAAACTGCTTATGCTAAAAAAAATTGAATTCGAGACCCAAAAACTAGAAACTTGGAGCTTCAATTTCCTATTTTTTCATTTCTCTACGATCATTTTTCCCCAAGTTACAGAAAATCACCTAAAAATGTGTTGTTTTTTTCTATTTCCCTTAATTTCTGCGCCTCCCATACAGGTATATAAAAAGTTTGCGTAAAACACTTTATGACGCGACAAGCAAAATATAAAACAGGACTGCTAGATCTGCGGAGAATGTTTCAATGCCTCCACATTCATCCAGAGACATTCGGAGGCACGATTTCCAGGATATCTCTGGAATCTCGGCGTATTTGTAACCTACATAAAAATCTACTTCGTGCTCGTCGTAGTCTAGACCACCCGCGGAGCAGTCACTTAGGGGGCCATAAAAAAATACAAAAACGCTTAGAAATTTGCTTCGTTGCTTTACATCTTTTTGCTGTTATCCCTGCTGCAGGGAGCCTTTATCCCCCCTAACAATGCAAGAGATATGTGGTGATGATGGGACCATGTTTCCACTTCAGAATATATATGAAAGATCGCGTACGCTGGTGTGGGATATTGTGTGGCAAATGCAGACTTCAGCGTCGTGGATTGATGACGCTAATGAAACATTGGTCTTTGGAATTATTAGGGCAACGATATATGTATAAGGAGTGTCCCAAAGATCAATATTATACCGAAGGGGGTTTACGTATCACGTCCTGACTGGTTATAAGTAGGTTCCGCCAAGTGTGTAACAACGCAAGGTCGGTATTATACAACTCTATGATAATTCAAGTATAAACCGTATTTTTTAAGCGCCTTGTAAATTATATATGCGTGTATTTCTTGCCCGTACATACGTACGCCACTGACCGTGCCTGATAACAACCGCTGGGATCCCGTGTCCGTCCGCTGCGCGTAGTAGGTTCGGAAACAGCTACATACAATTTATTCATATAAAGGGTGGGCCATCTATTGGTTTCTTTTTTAACTGAGTGTTATTTTTACATTTCCGACACTGACCCGCTTGACATTTGACACATATGTGGTGCCTAACCTCCGCTGTAGGAAATGGATGGTTTTACAACGTTGGGAAATATTGAAAAATTATTTCCAAAGTGAGTGCTGTGTTGCAGAAACACTGAGAAAATTGAGAAACATTTTTGGTCGAAATGAAGCTCCGTCAGCGCCTGGCGTAACAAAGTTCTTAAGGAAAGTTCGCGAAACTGGCGTGCTTATGGATCACAGAGGTCATCCACGTGCTCGTCCGGTGCGCAAAGCTGAAATGCATCCTGAAAGAGTGACTGTTTGGTGTGGGTTTTGGAGTGGTGGCATCATTAGTCCGTACTTCTTTCAAAATGAAGATGGTAACAGCGTTACAGTAAATGGAATGCGTTACAGAGACATGTTAACTGATTTTTTGTGGCCGCGATTGGACGATTTAGACTTGGACGAGCTTTGGTTCCAGCAGGATGGAGTAACGTGTCACACAAGCCGTGAAACAATTGACATTTTGTACACTAAATTCGGTAACTGTTTTATCAGCCGTTTTGGAGACATTAATTGGCCATCGCGCAGCTGCGATTTAACATCGTTAGACTATTTTTTATGGGGACATATTAACCTTTAGACTGCCGGCTGGCTCATATATGGGACAGTAATAAAATAATAATTTTAGTGGTGAATACAGAGATTATAGTGAATTTTTCCCATTTAATAGGCTCTCTTATCTCTAAAGGATACAACTGAAATTCTTTTTAGTCGATCGGAGGTACCCAAACTACCCCCAGCGAGGGGGTGAAATATTTAAAAACTCGTTATTAAACTTGTATTCGTTATTGAACTTTTTACTGATTTTTTTTAGTAAATAGCCTGTAAAATATGTAAAATGTATCCTACAATTTTCCGCAATTGATTGAGTGCGAACTACCCTACGAGGGGTGAAATTTTCAAAAATTCGTTTTAGGTGGGTTTGACTTTTTACTCAGACGCTTAAAATCTGTAATCCTAAAATTTTCCGCAATTGATTGAGATGCCGAAACCACCCCTAGCGAAAGGGGTGATATTTTTAAAATTCTTTATTGAACGGTTATTGACTTTTTGTCGGGTATCTCAAATAAAAATTTTTTTACATAGAATAATTATTAGTTTTTTACTTGAATTACTGTATTTAGAATTAATAATAATTTTTTTTAGCGATACTTGAATATAATGTGTTCGATTGAATTCGAATGTAAAACATTGAATTTCTACCTATAACTATATAAATATATAAGTATACAAATATATACGTATGAAAATATGTACGTCTAGGGATGAAGAAAAAAATATTATTTCAGTGTAACTGATCGCTTTTTTCACGTTTTTGAGTGGTTTTATTGGTGACTACATATATTTTAGAGTGATTTTAGTAGCTTATTACATTATAATATCAAGCACATTCGGTTAAAAATAAATATATAGTAATTTACACAATCTGAAAATTTTTAACATTGGCCCGACCGTTGCCAGCCGGCCTGGCTCATATATGAGCCACCCGTGAACTCGGCAACTACTCTAGATGTATTAGATGTTTATATATATAAACTTCGCCCCTCAAAAATATCCATTTATAAGGGAAAAATGCCGGCAGTCTAAAGGTTAAGGACCGTTGTTACTCCTACGATCCACAAACAATTGACGCACTGAAGGAAAACATCAATCGAGTTATTCGTGCAATGGAGCCACAAATAATCGAAACTGTACTGCAAAATTGGGTGAAAAGAATGAACTACTGCCAAGCCAGCCGCGGCGGCCATTTAACTGAAATTGTTCTATTTGCAAATAGTTTACTAATAATGTGTATATGAGTATAACATTATATTTCTCTCGTTTCGTTAAAACAGGTTATTAAACTACAGTTATGAAGCGTTTATTAACTGCCTGTCGCTTGCTAAAGTATCTTGTTAAGTTAAATGACAATTAAAAAAAGTCGTCAAATTAAGCCAAGCAAAAAGTAGATTGGTTGATTGATTAAAACATTTTGCCATATTTATGGATGAAAAAAAATGTACTTATATATATGGGTAATTCTTTTACAAACTGAACACCTTTTGACCGACACATCTCCGATTTGGCTGAAACTTTTTTCGCGGATTTTATATCGAAAAATAAGAGATATATGTCCGAGGATTTATTAGCAATCAATGCCATGAAAAAAGCATAAATTAATAAATGATAGAACATTATTTTATCAGATAAAAAAATTATTGTGGTTTCATTACTTATTTATTGGTAAATATTTACCAATAAAAATTATTTGTTAAGAAAAACATAATAATTACTTATATTAAAAAGGAAACGACATGAGGCAAAAAATGTGGCAAATAAATTTAAAAAAGGTGATTTTAAACATTTTTTTCAATTTAATCGAAAAGTTTGAGGTTATGACGAAAAACAGTTAAGACAAAATTGTAGATCTTTTTATTATCTACAACTTTTATATTTAACTTTTGTTGATCCGAGCTATAGTTTTTTTGATTAACGAAAAACCGTTTTTTTTTTCACGTGTAGCGCTATATAAATTAATGTTTTAACAATAGTAATAATAAAGGTACCATATTTTGAAAACATGTTTTTTATGTAAAATTTGACGGAGAATACGATAAACATATAAAATACTTGCTACAAAGTGGGGGCCGTTGTTAAACAATATGAATTTGTTAATAATTTTTATTTAAAATATGTTTTTATCAAAATTCAGTCCTTTAGCTTTAAAATGAAAAAAAAGAAGTTTGTAGCTTAAATAGAACCGGAGTTATAAATTATATAAGTAATATAAATAATATAAGTTTATATGTATAAACTTTGCCCCTCAAAAATATCCATTTATAAGGGAAAAATGCCGGCAGTCTAAAGGTTAAGGACCGTTGTTACTCCAACGATCCACAAACAATTGACGCACTGAAGGAAAACATCAATCGAGTTATTCGTGCAATGGAGCCACAAATAATCGAAACTGTACTGCAAAATTGGGTGAAAAGAATGAACTACTGCCAAGCCAGCCGCGGCGGCCATTTAACTGAAATTGTTTTTCATAAATAATGGGAAGGCAACGATGTAGTTTTAATAGCAATTCTAAAAAGAAACCATCCGATGGCCCACCCTATATATTAAACGCAATCGAAGCGGTATCTGCTAATGTAAAAATAATTAGGTTTTAAACCCGCCTCGATTGGTTGAGCATTAATTTCTTCTTAAGCACTCGTTAGCTAAATCCAAAAAAAGAAAGACTTGGGTAAATTCTATGAAAATTAAGCAATTACTCTTCTCAAGTTTAAAGAATGGCGAGAATCTCCTCCAACATAAATTTACACTTTAAATTGTTATGCAAGCAATTACTGCTCCTCCCAAGGAGGAGTCCCATTTATTATAGGAAAATGCGATAAGAGATTGTCTAAACTTATTGCCATCCTTAAGCTCGATACACATAGTTAGATATTGATTATATGCAAAATTGAAAACACGACTTTTTTTATTAATAACAGTTTGTTAAATTCTTTCTGAGCATAGCCATTATAAATCAAGTCTTCTTTTCGCATTTTAGTTTATGTTCTTTTTTATAACCCAATGGAAATGATTATTGTTAATAACGTCGTTAAAAATTGTTAATAAAAAAAGTCATTAAATCTGGCTATGATTGGTTACGAGGTATCACCCAAATGGCCCAAAGAAAACGCTTTTTTGACGATTTTTTTGGATTGAAGGAAACGAAAATTTGTTATTAGTCAGATGGGTAATTCTTTTTACAAACCGTACGGATTTTGATGAAAATTGACGCACATCTCCGATTTGGCTGAAACTTTTTTCACGGATTCTATATCGAAAAATAAGAGATACGTGTCCGAGGATTTTTTGTTTTTCACATATTTTCGATAATACAAGTGAATTTGAAAATTGCGAGTTTTTTAGCTTGGAGACTCATTTTTAAAAATTTATAACTCCGGTTCTATTTAAGCTACAAACTTCTTTTTTTTTTTCATTTTAAAGCTAAAGGACTGAATTTTGATAAAAACATATTTTAAATAAAAATTATTAACAAATTCATATTGTTTAATAACGGCCCCCACTTCGTAGCAAGTATTTTATATGTTTATTGTATTCTCCGTCAAATTGGTACCTTTATTATTACTATTGTTAAAACATTAATTTATATAGCGCTACACGGGAAAAAAACGGTTTTTCGTTAATAAAAAAAAAACTATAGCTCGGATCAACAAAAGTTAAATATAAAAGTTGTAGATAATAAAAAGATCTACAATTTTGTCTTAACTGTTTTTCGTCATAACCTCAAACTTTTCAAATAAATTGGAAAAAATGTTTAAAATCACCTTTTTTAAATTTATTTGCCACATTTTTTGCCTCATGTCGTTTCCTTTTTAATATAAGTAATTATTATGTTTTTCTTAACAAATAATTTTTATTGGTAAATATTTACCAATAAATAAGTAATGAAACCACAATAATTTTTTTTATCTGATAAAATAATGTTCTATTATTTATTAATTTATGCTTTTTTCATGGCATTGATTGCTAATAAATCCTCGGACATGTATCTCTTATTTTTCGATATAAAATCCGCGAAAAAAAGTTTCAGCCAAATCGGAGATGTGTCGGTCAAAAGGTGTTCAGTTTGTAAAAGAATTACCCATATATATAAGTACTTTTTTTTTCATCCATAAATATGGCAAAATGTTTTAATCAATCAACCAATCTACTTTTTGCTTGGCTTAATTTGACGACTTTTTTTAATTGTTTGTCATTTAACTTAACAAGATGTTTTAGCAAGCGACAGGCAGTTAATAAACGCTTCATAACTGTAGTTTAATAACCTGTTTTAAAGAAACGAGAGAAATATAATGTTATACTCATATACACATTATTAGTAAACTATTTGCAAATAGATAGATGGATCTGGTGCAACTGAAACATCGCTTAGGTACTCCGGAATTAGTTGTGAAGTGGCTATAATAATATTAGCATATAAACAGCAAAGTTCACTGGCAACAGTTTGCAAATTTCGAAATTCCAGTAGCGTAATTAAAGGGCTTAATTAAATTTTGTTTTGATAATACCTGAAAATTTCAAAATTACCTATCTATGTACAATCAGCAGTAAAATTATTCGCACACCCACTTTTTGAATATTGCTTACATTCTGATATTTTTTGTACTACAGTATTGACTTTTTCTTTGCTACTGGTACGATTAGAGCTTGTCAAATTCTGCATCTAATACGCCCAAGTTGAGGGTTATATGTTGTTAGTTTGAAAATATATCGATGAAAAAGTAAAATTGCGGTGTTTTCAAGAAAAAAGGAAAAACCCCAAAAATATTCAATCCTTTTCAATATTCTTGGATTCATATTAAAAGGAAACTTTCAAAGTATTTATCTGACAAACTGAGTTATTTTGGAAAAAAAATTTACTAGACATGAAAAAAGTGAATAGAATTTAATCAACCTTAAAAAAGTAGGTGTGTGAATACTGAGTATATGCTACTGAGTATACGTACATACAGGGTTTGTCCGAAAAGTAATGTCAGTGAATTTTTTTCCCGAGACTGTACGCGCCAGCCCGCGCTTTACGTGCTTGGTTGTGGTGGGGGGATCTGGCAACAAGATCCAACAAGCGTGAGTTGGCTACCGGTCGTTGTAGCGGTCGCATCACTTGTTCTTTGAGAGTCGTTACAGTGACCCGGTGCAAGAAAAAATGCAACGTTCGCTTGAGCAAGGGATGGCGATGAAGTTTTGTGTGAAACTGGAGAAGAGTGCTGCGGAAACCATTCCAATGTTGAAGAAGGCTTTCGGCGTCGATTGTCTTTCGGACAGGCAAATTTTCGGGTGGCACAAGGCTTTCGCAGAAGATCGGGAAGATGTCAACGACGAGAACCGCGCTGGACGGCCATCAACCTCCAGTTCCGACGACAATGTGAAACGTTTGCGTGACTTGTTGAACACTGACCGTCGTCTAAGTGTCCGTTTAATTTCCGAAACATTAGACATTACGAAAACCATTGTTCACGAAATTGTGTCGGAGTCTTTAGGAATGAGGAAGGTGTGCGCGAAGCTCGTGCTAAAAGTGCTAACGGACGATCAAAAAGCGGGGCGCGTCGAAACCTGCCAAGAACTTTTGGACACCTGCGCAGACAACTCCGCTTTCCTTGATGACGTCATTACCGGGGACGAAAGTTGGGTCTTTGAATACGATCCGGAGACGAAGAGGTAAAGTGCGGAATGGCACACGTCGAACTCCCCTGGCCCCAAGAAGGCTAGGATGTACAGGTCAAAGATCAAGACAATGCTGATTGTCTTTTTTGATTGCCGGGGATTGGTCCATCATGAGTTCGTTCCGCAGGGGACAACCGTAACCGGAAAGTTTTACGTCGAGGTGCTGAAGCGGCTGAAACGCAGGGTGAATCGCGTCCGCCCAGACATCTCAAAATCCTGGAAGCTTCACCACGACAATGCGCCTTCGCACACCTGCTTCCTCGTGGCCGATTACCTCGTCAAGGCAGGCATCACCGTTGTTCCCCAACCTCCCTACAGCCCCGATGTGCCCCCCCTCCCCATACTTTTTTCTGTTTCCGCGCCTCAAAACTCCAATGAAAGGACATCATTTTGGGTCGGTGAAAAACATTCAGAAGGCTTGCACCGACGCTTTAAAGGCGATTCCGGAGAACGATTACCGTGCGGCTTTTGATGTGTGGAAGACCCGCTGGAACCGATGTGTGGACGCAGGAGGAATGTATTTTGAAAGTTTCTAAAGATTTGTGCACATAGAACCAATAAAAACCATTTTTCAAAGCTCACTGACATTACTTTCCGGACAAACCCTGTACATACGTTTCGTACTCATGTATGCATATAAGTTTTTAATTTCCCGTCAAGAGATATTCGCTTTATTACAGACCCATTTTAAGCATGCTAGGCATACTCGTATTGTAAGCAAAATTTGTCTGTGTTGATAATTAATAAAACCTTTATGTATATATGTATTCACCATATCAAAATTCTATTACAAACAAATTACATTAAAAAATATTTGATGTGTATATTTGTAATAAAACAAATATTCTGATTTTTCTTATTGGTATAAGAAACCAAATTAAATTAATAGTACGTTAACTCAGTTTTTTTAAGCAGTAAGAACAGTTTATATTTATGAACTATGTGGTAGAAAAAACACTTACAATCATTTTAAATGCCATTTCCGGATCCGTTTGTGATCATGTGAGAACATGGATGAAAGCTTCTACATACCTGAAAAAAAAAAAACATTCAAACAAAGGCCCTGGTTGTGTCTTACGTCTTTATCGTTCTTATGATTTCATATTGTATGTTTATAAAGAAACCTAAAAAGATTATAATATGAGTTGGTCTTCCCTTTAATAGATGGTGTAAAATTCGTTAATTTTCATACGTCACCATTCTCCTTACAATTTTGTAATCTATTTAATTATCGAAAAAATATAACTTTTAAACAAAATTCCATTTGGGAGTAATTAAAATTGGTGTAAATTTAGCAATTCGCTCTGCCCCTACAAATAGCAAACGATAAACAGGAGAGAAAATTACACACAGGAAATTTTAGTTAGAATTATTTGGGGCTTAAAGTCATCGACTCCACGTTTCCCTTACGGAAAACACTCGTGCTCACAAATACTTGAGAGACTTTATTAAATCGAGAAGTGTGATGAGAGAGTGATGAACGCAAGGTTCTGCGCTACTGCAACCGCTGGCGCTGCTTCTTCAAATGAAATAAAAGCGTACCACTCTGTAATGTTCTCTTCTTAGTTAGTGTAAACAGCCTCTGTAACAGTGGCGGTGCGTGATATTTCAGTTAGCCATATCTTGAAAACGACACATGGGACCCACTTCACTTTTTAGGTGATGACTATACACCTCTTACAGAAAGGATTTATAGTGAAAAAATCGTCAGCAGTTTGCGAAAAAATTTTCAAAAACACTGGAGCACTCCCTGGGTTCTCAGTAACGCTCTGTGGGATATTTGCAGTATATTTTTTTCATAATCTAGAAACAAATATAAGGAGGCGTTTTTCGATTTGTTGCAAAATATTTTTTTTTCAAAAAGTTATGGCCATTTTAATTTTAATTTTATAGGAACATTTTGTTTCCCAAAAATTAAAATGGCCATAACTTTTTGAAGCAAAAATATTTTGTAACAAATCGAAAAACGTTTATGAAAAAAAATATACTGCAAATATTCCACAGAGCGTTACTGAGAACCCAGGGAGTGCTCCAGTGTTTTTGAAAATTTTTTCGCAAGCTTTGCTGACGGTTTTTTCATTATAAATCCTTTCTGTAAGAGGTGTATAGTCATCACCTAAAAAGTGAAGTGGGTCCCATGCGTCGTTTTCAAGATATGGCATATGACTGAAATATCACGCACCACCACTGCTCTGTAATAAATCCAAGGACACTATTCACCCCCAATTTTATTATCGAGTGTACGAGGTTAGGGTGATTTTTTTCAACTATTTTTTTGTTTTTCAGTCCCCACTTGACATTTTGTTGAATATGTCGAAAAAAAAAATCCCTGAAAGTTACAGTATACACGGTGGAGACTTTAACTGGAATATATTCGCTAGCGGGGTGGTGAATAATTTTTCAAAAAATTCCCGAGACACGTCAACTTTTAAATGTATTTACCTACATTTTGCAAGTAATGTGAAAAATATAGCCCTTCAGGGGTCGCTGAAACCACCCTCGACAGGATTTTTTTCAAATGCAACCCTATGGCTTGTGACCCCTCATTGTAAAGCTGGTGGAAAGAGGAATCCAACGCACTGATCAAATTTTAATTTTAATAGTATGTTTGTAGGGTTGCATACAATTAAAACGTAATTTTATAGTTTAATTTATTTTTAACGCAACAATTTCGTACTCAAAATGTGTGTTGTTTAGTTTTGGAATGTAAACCTTACTTTTCATATGTCCTCACAAAAAATTCCAAGCAATTTTTTGCCACAACTGATATTTGTTATTTTTTGCTAGTGTTTTTAAACGGCCGCAAAGAGTAATTTAGTTTGTATGCTGTATTCAGAGTTTGAAACGAAGTGTTATTTCAAATTGGTGAAAATGTCTTATTTAACTGGATCACTAAACATCGAAATTTTGATGATGATTGGATATGGTGATAGGGCGCGAACTCAATGCGAAGTTGTTCGCTTGTTTCGAGAAACGCATCTTGACTTGCCACCACTAAATCAAGGTACCATTAGTAAAATTGAGGCACAATATCGAGAGATGGATCATGTCAGGAAAGTACCGAGTAAGAGGCAGGCTGTTGTTGATGACGACACGAAGTTGCATTTGTTGCTTGCTCTAGAAGAAAATCCAATCACTCCAGCCCGTCAACTGGCCCGTGATAGTAATCTTAATCACAAAACAGTTTTAAAAATACTTAAATATGAGAAAAAACGCCCATATAAAATGTAAGCTGTTCAAGAGCTACTTGAAGATGATCCAGATCAACCAGTGGAATTTTGCGATTTATTGATGACTTGTATTGATCAAAACCAGTTATCTTTAGAGTGGATAGTTTTCTCTGACGAGGCTACTTTTACATTAAATGGGCACGTAAATCGCCAAAATTGTCGTTACTGGGCTGAAGAGAACCCCCATTGTATGAGGGAACTTTATACTCAGCGCCCACAGATAACTAATGTGTGGGCCGGAATAATACAAGATAGAATTGTAGGACCATTTTTCTTTGATGACACTCTTAATTGAGCAAGATACTTGCGTTTACTCCAGCACGAACTAATGCCAGTGCTATGTCATTTATTTCCAAACCCCTTAAACCCTAACTTGACCGACGAGAGGTTATGGTTTCAGCAAGATGGGGCCCCACCACACTATGCTGCCATTGTTCGTCAGTATCTGGACAGAATTTTTCCCGGTAGGTGGATTGGGAGGCGAGGTAATATTGAGTGGCCAGCAAGATCTCCAGATCTTACACCACTGGATTTCTTGTTGTGGGGACATCTTAAAAGTAGGGTTTACATTCAGAAACCCAACAACATAGCAGATCTGCAGGAAAGGATAAGAGAGGAAATCAGAAAAATAACACCGCAAATGTTGCATAATGTAAGGGACGAAACCTACCACAGACTGGGATGCTGCCAACAAGTGAATGGTGCACATTTTGAACAATTGTTGCGTTGAAAATAAATTTAATTTTTAAATTGTTTTAATTGTATGCAACCCTACAAACATACTAAAAATTAAAATTTGATCAGTGCGTTGGATTCCTTTTTCCACCAGCTTTACAATGAGGGGTCACAAGCCATAGGGTTGCATTTGAAAAAATCATGTCGAGGGTGGTTTCAGCCACCCCTGAAGGGCTATATTTTTCAAATTACTTGCAAAATGTAGGTAAATACATTTAAAAGTTGACGTGTCTCGGGAATTTTTTGAAAAATCATTTACCACCCCGCTAGCGAATATATTCCAGTTAAAGTCTCCACCGTGTATTAATTTTAAGTACTTTCCCAAGCGTGAAAAGATTTTCCATTTAAAATACACGTGTCGAAATTTTACCAAAAAAAATGTAAATGAAAAATTTGTTGGAAATTTAATTTACTACAAAAAAAGGTCCTATAGACCAAATTGCTGAGATTAATATTTCTTGAGATATTAGACTTTAACTTATGAGTAGTACCTACAAAATTTTTACGGTTTATCGAAGCAAATTTTGCTTCGATAATTTTGTACTAAGTCTTAAGTCTCATTACTTAATTTACACACCTCGTATGTAATTTTTGCAAAACTTTAACTTGTCGGAATGCATTTTTTTAATATCAATATGTTTAGAGACAAGCTTATTTGTTCAATCTAGCATTTGATTCGTAATTCCAAATGGCATATTTAAATACAGCGGAAAGTAAATGTTGTTTAATTACAATTTTTCTAAGGCTTTTTTATTATTATTTGACCTCACACGTTAAGTGTATTAGCCACGAATTATACTATGGTATTAGTAATTATTGTTCTAAGGCTTTGTTTCTATTAACTTTATGATATGGCAGGATTGAACATGAGAAATAATTCCCTTTTATGTTATTCACCATCAGAAATCGTAGATCCGGATTTCAACTATATTGGACCTTATCTGTACGACATATGTATCTGACGATGAACTACAGTGAATATAAATTTGTATTTATTTTCTCCCCAAGAGAATATAGCGGTGGCTGCCAAGATTCAGGTGTGCGCTCAGTGAGTAGCTCTTGGTGAGACCCGCTTTTAGTTCCAGTGTTCTTGCCACTAATAGTTATATCATTTTCATCAATTTTATGACTTGACCAAATCTCTTAGAAACGACTAGTCTATTAACTGACTATATAAAAAGCCACCCAAAAAAAAAACGTCATTAAATCTGGCTATGAACGAGAGAGATGGAAGTAACGGTTATGCCAGTCACTTTTGAGAAGTGCTGTCACAATAATTGCTGTCACATAATGTCTTATAAATTTAAGATTAAAAATAAAAATACGTCTTTTTTTGCTTGGCTAACTTTGACTTTTTTTTTGATGGCTCGTTATAAAGAAAACATTAATTTCCTCGGTATTATTCAACGTCAGACTGAAATCCAGCAGCTTGTTTGTAGATTTTTTACTTTCACTGTACATCAAGTGAAAAAAATAGTGGTTGCTGTCTAATGAACTAGAAGGACATAAAAAAATAGCACCTACATACAGATATACAAAGAACATCAGAGGAAATCAAAAGAAATGGAAAAGCTGCTGTTAATGCGATTGGATCCACCTATTGTGGACCTTGTCTTTTATCTTGTGACCAGAAAGGATATACTGTGTTCTTAACGGAAGCGATATTGTTAAAACTAAAGTGATTTTAGATTGATTAGATTTCGACCTATTCCTCAAATTCTTGTGGACAATAAAATTAAACATTGTAAACTGACTATTTTTTGTAATAATGCATATAAATAGTGCAATACTCCATCAAATATTTCTACTTGATACAATAAGACAATATCAAGTAGACACAAATAAGTATATACTTCATACAATAAGACAGATACAGACTAGAATAGAAAATACTAATCTGCACGTTTGCCTCCTGCATTTCTAAACTTTTCATGCTGGTTGAATTGAGCAAACTGTGCTTAACACTGCTTCAATATTATTCGCGAATTAAAGTGTTAATGGCAGTTCTATGTGGTGTAATGCTTGCAACTACGAAACTGGGACTATTTAAAATGTAGTTAATTGGCTCTAATGGCTAAATGCGGAACATTTTAAAATAACAAACAGCTAGACTCTGACTTGTATGTTTGGAAGTGTCCGAGTCCGATGTTAGTTCTTGAGGTTAGTGCGTTAGTACACCTGCATGATAAGACGGGACAAATATTTTTTTTATGATGAATGACTGCAATTGGACACTTCACAATAAAAAAGCTTGTTATAATTTTACATGTCTTGCAAAACGTTTGTCTAAATAAATTTGAATTGGTGATTTATCAATAGGTGCATATGGATGCGTTCTAAATAATTTAAATTTATGTTTATTATCAAAGATGTGCCCTAATAAGAAATAATATATTTAATGACATGATTAAGACTAAGTAGCATAATGTTAAACTATATTCTACAAAACATATTCCTCAAAATATTTAAAATAATTCTAGAGCAATATTTGTTTCAAAACAAAAATAAAACTACTTAATCTATCTACAGGGTGAGTCAAACTTAACGCGACAAACGAAAGGTACGGATAGGGCATGTTATTCTAAGCAAAAAAGTTCTAATAAACATGTGTCCGGTAATGCTTCCTAAGAGCGCTACGGACGTTCAAAGATGGCAGGCCCAAATTGATTTTCTTGCCTTTTATTTCAAAAACTGCTCGAAATGTCCACCGTCATTTTCAATGCAAAGTTGACATCTGCGAATGACTGATTGCGCGGCTGCACGACACTCCGCTAGTGGTATTTCTTGGGCAGCTTGCAAGATCCTCGCTCGGAGACTAGCTTCGTCGTTGACGGGCTCAGCATAAACTTTGCTCTTCATTCTGCCCCAAACATAAAAATCCATAGTGGTTAAGTCCGGGGAACGCGGAGGCCAAGGACGGGGACAGTCGCGACCGCGACCAATCCATCTTCCTGAAAAATGGTTGTGAAGCCATTGCCGCACTAGTAGAGTGTAATGGGCTGGGCAACCGTCTAACTGGAACCACCTGTTTGCTCTATCAATTAGAGGCATGTCATCTAATATTGCTTCAAATTCATTTTCCAGGAAATGAAGAAAGGCCGGACCATTTAGTCTTGGAGGCAAGAAATATGAACCAATGAGTGTATCGTCGCATAACCCCATCCAAACGTTGCACGAAAATTCATGTTGAAAATGTTGTTCTTTTACAGCATGCGGGTTTTCATGGGCCCAAATATGCGCATTATGTTGGTTAAAGATACCACTACGGGTAAAAGTTGCCTCGTCCGTCCAAATCACCTTCCGATAGTAAGAAGCATCGTTTGTTATTTGTTCCAAGAACCACTCTGAAAATTCTCTTCTTCGAGGTAGGTCTTCAGGAAGCAAATTCTAAACTTTCTGCAAATGATAGGGGTGGCGACCATCTGCTTTCAGAGTTCGGTTCACAATGCTCTGGGAATAGCCTAATTGCAAAGAACATCTCCTCGTGCTACTTGAAGGTATTTGATCGAAGTGTTCTAGGATATTTTCTGTTCTTCGATTATTATGAAGGGGTGCAAAAATACCGTCTGCTCGCGATTTCGAAGAAGTTGTCCCAGTTTCTCTTAATCGTTGAAATGTTCTAGTAAATACCGCTTTGTCGGGCACTCTTCTCATTGGAAATCTTCGGGCGTACTCATTCACAGCAGCGCGCGCATTATCATCACAGTACCCGTAAACAAACACAATATCCGCATATTCACTTGTAGTGTAGGTATTTGGCATGTTTCCGCAATTTACTCATAAACTAGCTTAAAATTAGTGACAAATTGAATTCAATCGACACGTCAAACAAGGCTGTCAAACAAACACTTTCAATTGTTATCGAGGCCTGCTTCTCTTTTTAATTAATAAGGCAGCGGAGTGAATTAATCAGTCATTCGCAGATGTCAACTTTGCATTGAAAATGATGGTGGACATTTCGAGCAGTTTTTGTAAAATTTTAGTTTGTTTTGTTACGTTAAACCAATTATTTTAAGCAGTTTTTGAAATAAAAGGCAAGAAAACCAATTTGGGCCGGCCATCTTTAAACGTCCGTAGCGTTCTTAGGAAGCATTTCCGGACACATGTTTATTAGAACTTTTTTGCTTAGAATAACATGCCCTATCCGTACCTTTCGTTTGTCGCGTTAAGTTTGACTCACCCTGTATATTAAGCTAAGCTTAATCGCAAATATTTGCTTGTTGGTAAAAATCCACTATCTTAACCAAATAATGTATTATTACGTGGTGTTTTATTTACTTTTCTACACTTTTACAAATACAAAAAATAGTTAGGTATAGCCATAGTTAATAAAAAACGCTTGAATATCTTTATTCTCTGGAATATTATCAAGAATTAATAACGATTTGACAAGAAAGCTTATTATTAGAGCTCTGTTGTCATCTAGTATTCAACATTATACCACCGGTAGTATCGAGACCCTTTCGACCCATTGAGACCCTTATAAGGTGACAAATCTCTAGACCAAGTAGCCTAGAGCTGAGATACCAGTAGATTTACATCTGTTTCTAGTTGGAATTAAAACTTGTTCCATTCTTTAGGTCCATCTCTAAGTAGCAAGTCAGTATTTGAAGAAAAAAAAAGCAATAGTTTTAAAGTCTCATCACGCTTCTAACGGAAATTAAATAAAAAACCCTCTTAATACTTTGATACTGGAAAACAAATCATATATGTATTTAGTTCAATTACAGTTCTTTTATTGTTCGTTTTATAGTTTGTTATTGTTCGTTCCACATATATACATATGTTTGCAATCAGATAGGTCGAATTCAATCTGGGTGAATGATATTTTATTTCACACATTGATAGCTGGGCTGGAGCAGTCCCTTCCTGGGATTTCCACACTACATTACTAAAAGGAATTGTTGCACAGCTAAAGATCACATTTCAACGACACCAGCTTTACGATAGTGGCACTCCTACTTCTCAGAGTGTTCAGATACGCTTAGTTACACTCTTAATAGTTAGTTACAGGTAAAAAGTATAGTAAAATATTTAGATCAAAAATAATAATCATATAATGTAAAGTAAATCCTGTGAATCGTGTTTATTTACAATGTGTTGTATTATTAACTCCTATGAAAAGAAACAAAAATGATTATGTTCATAAGACAACGAAAATCTAAAACATATAAGGTAGAATACTTGTATACCGCGTGGCAAAAAAGTAGCGAATAATGCCTGTAGCTTTTTTAATATCATTGAATATGAAAAAGGTGTTCTGAATAAAAGTTTTTCGTCTATTTGTCATGTTTATGTCAACATGAAATAATTTTGACTTTTCGTGTTTGGTTGATATGATGACCAACTTTTTTTTTTAACTTTTAATGTAAACTATACTTGCGTTTGAATAGTTTCAGTGCGCAAAAATGCAATCCAAGGAATCGTTCAGGGTCTTGGCAACTATTTTTGATGTTCCTCACCAGTCAGTTTAAACATTTATTTAACCGAGAAGTTACGTCCATACAAACTATAACTTGTTCACGAGTTAAACGAGGATGGCTTCAATAGAAGAGCTGAATATTGTGAAGGCATGATAGAAAGATGCAAAAACAATAATAACTTCGCAAGAAATATCCTTTTTTCAGATGAAGCCACATTCAGTTTAAATTGTGTTGTTAATCGACATAATAGCCTTTACTGGTCAAGTCAGAACCATCATTGGTTCCAATAAACGCATTCCCAAAATCCCCAAAAAGTTAATGTGGTATGGGCAGGCATTATTAGAGGACATATTGATGGACCGGATGGAAATTTAAATTCTGAAAAATATTTTGGTACCGCTAAGTGGATCACCACCACATTTTGAGGCACATATCAGGACGTATTTAATACATTATTTCGTATTGCCAGAAACATGGCCAATAAACTGATGACAAACTATTAATCAGGACAGTTTTTCATATACAAAGTTATTAAAATGTTACAGGCATTATGCGCGACATTTTTGCCATGCTATATGTTGAACGCAATGCTTAATCCGAAACTCGATTTTAAATTATTGAATATGCATAAAATGTTAGTGAAAACCGATGATGTCCATGTATAATTAATTTAATAATGTAATTTATATGTAATCGATGCAAATAGATATTGAATTTCAAAATTTGCGTAAAATGTTCATAAGCTTGAATAATCAATACATTTAAAATACCACCTACAAGCTATCCTGTTGATAAATGGTTTAAAAAAATGAATTCATTATTTCGTGGTCTCCTACCTTGTTATTTACGTCATATACAGGGTGTCCATTTTTACAACGAAATTCTAGTGCATTGTTGAACACTAGCTAAATAAACAACTTATTTTTGTTTGACCTCAACAAATAATTTTCATTCTTTATAAAGGTTGGCGGTAAGGTTGCAGATTTAATTTTATTTTCAATCATCTCCCGTTGATGCCAGCATGGTTGGCGAAACGCGCGTTCATGAGTATCAATTTGCAACCTCTTTTAGCACGAGTCGCCACTGCGAGGAATGACAAAGAGGTTCCACCGTAAAATTTTCGAAAGACGTTATCCCTCCTCCATTAAATCATCTTCTCCTTCGCCGATTTACACAATTGGATAACTCTAAAAACCTCTTCCTAATTAAAACCGTTACACGGTTGCAGACGGCGCTTTTGACTGTTATCGTATTCCGATACAGAAGCTAATCAAATAATTACGGCTTAGGTTCGGGTTTATGAAGTAGGGTCGTATTTTGGATGGTAAAAGCTCGAATTTCAATTCTCCCAATGTCTAAGCCCGCCTAAATGCCCTGTTCGATAACCGTTATTAGTCTCAGCAGGCTCTTCGCACTGCATTAACACTCTAATTAATGCAAAACGACAGTGGCGAAGCGTACGGGTAGACAAGGTAGACATTGTCTACCCAAAATTACTTCCCTTTTTTGAATAAAAATATTTATTTTCATTTTCCAATTATTGTATTCAGATTAATTTCCTGATGCCGACCAACCGAAATTACATAATACGTATATTATATCATGTTATTTCAATGTCGTGTTATCTGTTCTCTTAATTCTCTAAATTCTCAGTAACTAATCTAGTCCGACGCGACATTAAGTAATAGCCGGGTAAACATTTCCGAATTTGTCTATCCTATTTGGCAGCGGCAGGCGATTGCACGTAGCACATCGCGGTGGCATATACGCGGAAATTGGGCCGATATGCAGATATAAAATACAAAAAAATTATTTGTCTACTGTAGTCGACGAGCTAAGTATTGCGCTGCTGCCCCGTCTGTATACGGCGGGATTGGACGTATGCGAATGCGCAAATGCATGTGGTCAACTGCAATTGTTGCAATAATCCGCTCCTCCGCTCACCGCGCGTCCATTTGAGTTTGTAGCTTATTCTTATTATATTATATTTTAATTTTCTATTTATTCTGGGTTGTGTTTTAAATTGATCATTGCTTTAATTGTTTCGTTGTGTAATAAATAATGAATATTGAAAATAGGTAATAAAATGACAAATATAGAAGATCCTATCGTTTACGTTAAAGAACACGGTTTTTATTCGCTATCTCTAGAAGAAAAGTTGAATTTAACAAAGTCCCAAAAGCGACCTGACTTGAATCTATCGCAAAAAGACAGAAAAACCGTTCGTAAATTCCAAATAGTTGATATTGGTATGAATCTTTTACCTGGTTGACTGGAAGTGTAAGCACGAATGCAGTTTTCCTTATGTTCTTTTTGGTGGGGAGAAAGTCTGGACAAAAGATGGTGTGAATATTATAAAAAAAATTGGTTCAAAAAGCTAACAAACATGCTGCCTCAAAAAAGACATTTTTGAGGCAACGATTTTTTTTATATGCTGGGAAAGGTGCGCATTGATCATGCTCTCATTGAAGCAACAAAAATAAACGCTTTGCAACATAATGAAAAAGTTGTAAAAAATAGGCACATTGATGGACGATTAATTGATGTGGTGTGTTTTTTGGCGAAACAAGAACTTGCATTTAGAGGACATCACGAGGACTACTGATTCAAAAAATAAAGTTATATATTGTATGTTTTTTTTTGCTAAACATATCGCGTTTCATATCATACGATATGAAACAAATACCTATTTTTTAGAAACCACTTGGAAATACAAATCTACTTGCTATGAAAGACCAGTTGGAAAGCAGTTCAGTTTGCAAAGGAACATCGAGTGACATTCAAAAGACCTTATTGAATCTGTGAAATATGTAGTTCACCAAATAATTTTGGACGAACTGAAAAATACTGATTTTGTTTCTGTTCAAGCAGACGAGACAACAGATGATTCATGGCGAGCGCAATTTAGCATAATTCTAAGGTACATTTACAAAAACGAGATAGTTGAGAGATTTCTTGAATTTTATGATGTCTCTAGTAATAAAACGGCAGTTGGACTTTACTTTAGACACTTTCACACAATATAACTAAGACGTTTGTCCAATTTTTATTTTTTATTTCCAATGCCTACCCAAGAAAAAATCTCACGCTTCGCCACTGCAAAACGAGACTCAAAATCAATGACTACCTGAGTGCACGTACATTTGAAAATAAAAGGGTAACTCGTTATTTTCAGATTAATAAAATCTCTCAATAAAAAATAATACTTAATAAAAAATATCTCAATAAAAATCAAAATAATTACACAGGTTTACAAAAAAAAGTTGTCAGAATCTGGGGTCAGACCATCCGTTTCTTATGTATTTTTCGATGCTGAATTCGAATCTATTTTTAGTTTTGCTCTATCGCGTCAGGATTTTAAGATATCCTAACCTAAGAGTGCAAAAACACATTTTTTTTTTATATATTTGAGATTATCTAGCTATGCGAATTATTTTTCTCGAAAGTTAAGAAGCATTGCCTCGAATAACTCTTTATAGTTATCAGCTTTGCAGTTTCCAAGGAAGTTTTGTGCAACCGCTACAAAAGATTACCATGCAAGTCGTTCTATTTTAGTCATAGAAGCTTCAAAATTTGTATAGCTTTTAATCAATTGTTAATTTGAGGCCCATCAAAAATTCCTTCCTTTTAATTTCTCAGTACTCCATCCAGGAAATTTCTGAGAAATGAACTTAAAACATTGACCAGACACTGTCCAAGAACAAATTGCTTCATGAGCCCTAACTTTATGTGCAAAGGTGGAAGAATGATTTTTTCTCGGGAACCAAATGCTGATTTATGACATTTCTGTCACCAATAACAAGAACATCTCTCACAGGCCAATTTTTTTGTGTCCAATGACTTGATTTGGCTCAGACTGTCCAAGAAACAAATAAATCAAGGGTATTTCGTATAACCACTCTGTTGACCCAACAAAAAATGAACCATCTTCAAGTCGACACAAATCGCCCAATTATTTTCAAAATATTTTATTTTCTGTAAAATAACTGGAATTATTTCATATTCTTCTTTTATAGATGTAGAGTGGGCAAGTGGAACACAAGAATGCTTATTTGCATTGCCATTATGTAAAAGGACTGCTTTGAGACTACTTTTACAACTGTTAATAAAGATACGCCAACACAAAGCAACAAAGAAAATAAATCAATACAAATACAATACATACAATCACTTGCATGATAAGTCTTCAAGTCCCATGAAAGTCAGCAAGCCGTTCACATCATTACAACGTAAATAACCTGCCAAATTTTCATCAGAGGAAAAAAAATGCAATAAATTTCGTTTTCTTGTGCGATATGAAGTAATTCGTACACCACAGGGAAGGCAATTTTTTCTTTTAATCTTAATGCTAGCAACTCAGCACGCTCTTTTGAAAGATCTAAGTCTCTGATGAGATCATTAAGCTCACTGTGTGAAAATGTTTTAGGATTTGATGTTTCCCCACAGTATTTAAAATCATCATCTTCTTCAGAAACTTCCATTTGATCCTCCTCAGATTTCTGTACTGCCTGATGAAAAACTGGTATTGGAACAGTGTCTGAATGAAGAATATGTCTTATAGCTGAAGAAATATTGGGATACTTCCACTTGTAGCAATTGTTTTTGTTGATGCCCACTACATTCGTCATACAAAAATAACAGTCGTCATAATGAATTTTTTGTTCTCGCCAAATCATTGGTACTTCAAACTTCAAAGATTTTCGCGTTCCTTTTTCCTATTGCCGCAAATGTTCAATGCACATTTTACAAACACTATGAAGCACGCACATTGTATCTTGGTTGCGAATTTCAATACCGAAATATGCAAAATACAAGAATTACAGTGTCAGTAATCGATTTTCGTTGATCTTTCAATCTGTATTCACCACAAATGTAACAAAAGATATCAGGATCGTTAGCACAACATCTCAACTTACTTGCCACAATAAAATAATAAGATAAATTTTATAGGAGTTATCGCAAAATTGGCTGTTTTCAAATAACACCGGAAAATAATTAAAATGAGAATAGTAGGTAAACCAGAGCTCTCAGCTGACATGAACTAACGGCAATATAGTTCATACTACCTACCGTAGATGCAAACAGCTGCACCAAAAAAAATTTTGTAGGCCTGTGTTATTAGTAAAGCCGGCTAAACAGCGCGGCGGCCCACAAAGTTTTCATTCATCTCAACGTAAATAACAGGATAAGTTTAACACATCTCTTTACAGGATAAGTTTAACCAAATTGCAACAGTTTATTGTTTTCATGAATTTTGTTTTTGCACATACAAGTAGCACAAGTAGTAGTAGTAGTATGACGCGTCCAATTATGGGCCGCCGCGCGGATCTGCCGGCTTTAGTTACTAGTAGAGTTGGTACGAGCGCGGAGTGTAACAGCCCGTAGTCAGTTTACAAATGGAAATGTTAATATGTTCACAGAAACTATGTTGCATCATAGTACATTGTTAAATGTTATTACTTATTACCAAGCGCGAATGTCACAGGGCCGACACTGTGCATATCCTGCCCTTGACTCGTTGGCCTTCACAGCTCACAGCTGACTTGCATTACGAAAACTGCGCTAGCAATTTTAGTTATTTATGGCACGCAGTAACAGACAGTCGCCGCTATTGCATCGCGTTGATACGTTTCGTTTTTAAGTATTCGCCGTATGTTTAAATAAATTTATAAATATTAATAATTATTAGTTGAGGGGAGAAGTGAATAAAGTGAGGTACCATGCCAAAGGTGAAAAAAAATAGACGGAAAGTATTTCAAACGTGGTTTGACAGTGATCCCGAGGGTTTTAGGGACATACGTATTCAAGGAAATGATCTCTTTTGTACTGTGTGTGAACGCATTTTAAATTCTTCAGATAAAACTAACAACAAGTAACAAGACATCTGAAAAGCCATGCCTCGTCCAGCGCCGACGACTCCGTATATTTCTATGAACTTACAGAAGCCTTTGTTGCAAGCAATATTCCATTAAACAAACTAGAGAACCCCAAGTTACGTACGTTTTTAGAAAAATATATGGACCGAAAAATTCCTCATGAAAGTACGTTAACACTTGCAATGTCGATCGGGTTTACAACAATGAAGTGACATCAATACGCGACAAGATATTGCGGACAATTTCGTGTATTGTATTATAGACGAAGCTAACGATGCTTGCGGAGCGTTCAGTAGCTAATTTTTTAATTGGTGCGTTAAAAAGTGACACTGCTAGTGACAGCCACCCCAACCTGCCATGGGAACCTTGTCTCAACACTGACGTTTGTTGGGTAAGTGTTGCCATTGTTACGTGTTTCTTATTTATATAGGTATTCTATCCTTGACCTAACTGCACTATTTGGTAAAAATAGTACTATGTTGCTACATAATTTATGTAAACATATTAATATTTTCATTCGTTAGCTGACTACGGTCCTGTTACACTCCGCGCTCGCACGAACTCTAGTTATTAGTATTACGATACTGATGTATCTATTTCACGATTTGTTGTATTAATACATTACAGTGGCGGTGCGTGATCCTAAGATTGGGGGTGCACCATACATAAAAATAACGATAATCATAAGAATAATAAGAATATCCCTAATATGAGATAAATATTTATTTCATATTAAGGTTATTCTTATTAACTCTATTAATTTGAAAACTTACCTAATTTTCTTTGTAAATGAGCTCAATTCTGCGATTTTTACATTGTGCAAATTTTTCAATTACTTTGTTGTTAAAATTTTCGATATTTGTAATAGTCTTTTTCAATGGAGAGCATAGCCAAAGCCGACAGTCTTTCCTGGCACATGGTGTTGCGCAAAAATGTCTTTATTCGTTTTAAATAGAAATTTTCCACAAAAACGAATACAGTTAATAATAATGTTTAAAACATACCTGTTTTTTGAAACCGCTTCATTGTATGCTGCCACTGCTCGTCGATGAGCAGAATCGAGCATTTTCGCAATATTTGCAGTGCCTAGCATGGCTAAATTCAAAACATTATACATGTGTCCAGCATAATTTGCATGTCTTTTTTTTATTTTCTCGTTTATGTGATTTAAATCCGTTACTCCAGTTTTGGTCCAAGGTGTTTCTCCGCCAAACAAAACACTGCGTTCAATACATCGCATCCACTTAACCACAAATGTTTTTTAAATAAGTCATTATTAAATGTTCTTACAAATTGTTTACTTTTTCCTTTCACGGCTAATTTTAAATTAATTTGTGGAGTGGGCTACCTAGAGTTTTAATTTGCACTTTTTCCTCCAAACTCAAGTTAGAGAATGGAGTTTTTAATAAGTTTTGAATATAATTCATTATTCCAAACTAGATTGTAACCGAGTTTATATTTATAAAACGTGAGCGATAAAACAGCAATCGCAATGTACGAAAACAATTCACAAACTAACCGATCGATCACTCTCGTGCGCTCTTAAACTCCGCACATCATATCTATAGGATTCGCCCACTACGCGTCCTAATTGTGGAGGGGCAAGCAGTAACAATACGCGTTCGCTTTTTCGTATTGCACGGAAGCATGATCGTCGTGCCGCTTTTTCGTATTGCGCGTGTCGACTCCCGCGCCGCGATCGGAAACCAGTGGCGTTGGAGATAGACCTAGCGTCTAGTGGATTCGTAACGCTGCGGCCAAATAATATTCAGATAGTATTAACGCTAGGGATGCGGCAAGACGATAAATTAAGAATGCATCCATTAATTACTAAATAAAATTATTAATGCTAAATTGTTGGTAGTGCGCGCGCACCAGCGCACCTTATAGCCCACCGCCACTGATACATTATATTCTGTAAGAATCCGTTTTCACCTTATTTTCCGCCGCCGGTGTGCGTCTCGATTTCTCTAAGCTAAATTCTTTTCACGGATTCGAACAATGCGAAAACGCAGGTTTTCCTCCCTTCGCTCATTCGCCCGCGATCAATTTGGCCCGACTGTAACGGCATTCGTCCCAGTAAATTACCGCTTCCCGAACTCCCTCGCCTCGTTCGAGGAAAGCGGGCGAGCACCGCCGGTGTCAGTGCACCCTTAAAACGTCATCTAAATACGCTAGCGCCGTAGCGCTTCAAGAGGTGGCAGTTAGCAGACCCTATCTCCTCGTTTATCACAACCTCTTCGCTAAAGATGATCTTATGGATACGCCTGACGCGTCGGCGGTATAACAAAACCCTTGCTTCCCAGTCGAAGCTCTACGGACTTGCGCCACTTCGACGCGACCTCAATGCGCTCTAGACCCGTGCAACTCTGCAGGTAGTATAGTAGAATTAGGATTTAGCCGAAAAGTAACCGACACTTCACAAAAAAAAAATGATTTTTGTTGAGGAGGCTGAAAATATTAAATATCGATTTTTGGCAACAATTTAGAATTATTGCTACATTGTTTAAATAATTCGCAAAGGTGCGAAAATCAGTTTTTTTTGAAATAAAAAAGAGAAACGTAAACTATACAAAAAACGTTTCAGATAAAAAATGTAACTAGTAAAAAACCCTACAACACCCATAAAGAAATTTGCAAATCGGTTAATTTGTTTATCTGCGAAATTGAAAAAACCGTCAAAATGGCCCCTTATTTCAATTGTTTAAAACTAATTATAAAGTAAGCATTGTGACTTTACAAGTATTGGAAAATGTAGGTATCGGTGTACTTAAAAGACGCTGAAAATTTCAAATCGATATATTTTTAAGTTTTTGCAAAAAGTAAATTGTTTATTAAAAAGGTGCTTTCGTAAAACAGCCCTTAATTTTTTTGTAAACATCATAGAGTAACGAATCAAAATGGA
Source organism: Aromia moschata (assembly GCA_029963805.1). Taxonomy (NCBI): domain Eukaryota; kingdom Metazoa; phylum Arthropoda; class Insecta; order Coleoptera; family Cerambycidae; genus Aromia; species Aromia moschata. The sequence continues at coordinate 161,787 of JAPWTK010000470.1, forward strand.
TTCTCTTCTTGATGAGTTGGACTATCAAGTACATCGAAAAATTAATTGAATTTCACAAAGTTAATTGTTTAAAATTGACACTGAAAAGTACGTGCAGTTTCCGGTTTTTTGGGAGCCGTTTTTTTTTCTTTTCTTGCACTAATAACTTCACTTTTTTTTGAAATTAACACAGTAATAAGGTCAAATCTTGCTCTGCATTATGTAAGAATTTCGAAAATATGTAGTAGTCGATTTCGTTTACAGCATTATAATAATGTGCATCGTTATATTAGTAACGCGCATGGATGCATGAGTGATGACGGCACGGCAGCGGTAGCAGTGTGGTTCTCCTGCGCGCAGATTTTCTTTCGGTGGCTTCTAAATCACAGCGCACGAAAAAAATCGGATTATCTCCGAAACTATACATCGTAGAATGATATATTTTTTTTAATTTGGGGTAGCTCATGAAAAAAATGTCTTTGGGAATACTCACAATTTTCATCAAAATAGTCCAAGCGACTTATTTTATATATAATAATATGGAGACATCCAAAAATAAACGTCATCAAAGTTGGGCGAGAAAAAAAAGACGTATTTCTATTCTTGATCGAATGTATAATCTTATTTACTTGTCAAGACTGTCACATCATATGACAGCCATTGTTTATTTTACAAATTGTGACAGTCACTTGTCAAAAGTTTGACATAACCGAAAAGCTTAGACATGACCGCTATTTCCATCTCTCTCGTTCATAGCCAGAGTTGATGACGTTTTTTTGGATGTCTTTATATTATTCAACGATTGTCATTACCATTACCATTAAACAATTAAATATGTGAAATTCAATTAATTTTTCAATGTACTTGATAGTCCAACTCATCAAGAAGGGAATCCATTTTGAATCGTTACTCTATGATGTTTACAAAAATATTTAGGGCTGTTTTACGAAAGCACCTTTTTCATAAACAATTTACTTTTTGCAAAAACTTAAAAATATATCGATTTGAAATTTTCAGCGTTTTTTAAGTACACCGATACCTACATTTTCCAATACTTTTAAAGTCACAAGGCTTAGTTTATAATTAGTTATAGACAATTGAAATAAGGGGTCATTTTGACGGTTTTTTCAATTTTGCAGATAAACAAATTAACCGAGTTGCAAAATCCAACTTGACGTATACTTAGTACCGAGACCTTCAACACTCATATGCGGTTGTCAATGCGCCACCTACCGGCTGGTCAAAAAACAATATAATCAGAAAATTATATAGATGTTTTTTCTAAATTTTTAGACGATTCTTTTAGAGGCCATATAAGTAAGTGATAGTATTTTCAGACAATTCCTTTTAGGAGTCATCTAAGCAACTGTAATTTTAATTTAGGGGTGGTTTCCGCCACTCTATGGGTAGTTTTTGAGCGTTGCATCGAGACTAGTGCAGTTACATACTGTTTCTAAAATAACTGGGCATCATAAGCTTTTTTTTGCAGTCACTGCAGTTTTTTTTTAATTTTTACTGTCGTGTGGGGGGTAGTTTTCACCCACTCATGGTGGTGATTTTCAATGGAAAGTAGTGTTAACTATTATGCGTTATATACTTTACTGTTTATATTTAATTAGAATTATTGAGATTTAAGACTATTCGTCTCACCTCTGTTTGTCCTTTTTCATAACTGGCCAATGTCGGCTTTACACACACGGTATATCAAATTATAACTTAAGTTAGATATTATAATAACCTGTTATTATCTATATGATAAATATCTCGTATATAAGAAAGAAACAGCGACTCTTAGATATATATCCAACGATTCATACCACCCTTTTCAACATAAGATGGCAAGTTTTAATTTCCTAATTCACCGTTTGTTAAGTTTCCGCCTCAGTAAAGAGAGGTGAACATGAGAAAAAATTAATTAAGAATATAGCTAATAATAACGGTTACCCAGTTCATTTAATAGATACGTTAGTAAAGAAGCATAAATTTATGAGAACCCTGTACAATTCCACAACTTTTCATAGAGATACTGATAATTCGAAATATGTTTCGTTACCATATGAACCTAAATTCGTAAATTCACTCGCGGATTAGATAAAATTTTTAAAAATATGAATTTCAATTTGGTTTATAATTCTAAAAAAAAAAAAATGCACGCTTTATATCACCTGTACATCTTGATATTTCTAGATATAAGGTAGTTTGTTTATTCTGCATACGAAAATGTAAAAATAGACTGGGTGTTCCATTTAAAAAATAAGTTGGAAGCATTTCCTGTGAAACTGGAAGTCTGAAAAAAAAAATGTCATAATTGAATCTGTCATTTTCGAGTATATATCCATACCAAATTTCGGGACTTTGTACTAACCCTGTGTACGTATCTCAATCATCCACGTTTCCTGGATTTGGACAATAATTACGTTTACAAACGTAAAGGAACGTGTATTTCAAGCGAAACGGAAATTGGGTTAGGCGAAACATTGCGCGTAAGCAATTACGTTATTCGATCAAAGACGAATCAGGTCGGAAGTTGCTGCGAAAACTAAGTTTTATAAATAATTATGAAGCAGTAATATAAATGTATAGAAGACGACGTTTCGAATGAATACGAATGAGAATAATTTTAGTCTATTTGCGCGTTAGGATACAAAATTACGTTTCTAGAAGTTTCCAGAAGTTTCGCATACTGTTAAAAATGAGATTACTTGTAGAATTAGATCACGTTTTAAGATAGTGAGTCAGTTATAAGCGTTAGTATACCATTTACTTCTTTGTATATCAAATACCACGAAATACTGAACTATTATACTTTTCTCGACGCGCGTTTCGCCAACTAAGTTGGCATCTTCAGGAGAGGATTAAAACTAAATTATAACCTACACACTTGCACTATGTATACTTAATTTGTTACCACGGTTCATTGAACCGTAACATATGTCTTTATTTATCAGAGCAAACAGTGGACTGGTGGGTATCGGACCATTGTCCTTATTCATACTACTGTTACACTTAATGATTTCTATACTTTCAAAAGCATCCAACTGTCTACAGTTTGTTACATTTCTAGTTAATTTCTAAATTATTTATGTTTATCCTATGCTTGTTGTCAAAAGCATGTTGGACAACACAATATTTTTCCGTTCTGCCATATTTCAAATGAGCCATGTGTTCTTCAAACTAGATCTTTTTGTTTGTCCAATATACTTTTGATCACAGTCTTTAAAACTTATTTCGTATATTCCTGACTTTTCGTTGTTGTCAATTTTGTCTTTGGGGTTGCCCAAAAGCGTATGTAGTTTATTTTTAGAATTATAATCCTGGAGTGGGTATTGGAACCTTCGGCGTAGAAACAAAAACCTGGACGTTTTCCACGAAACACCGAACTACTACACTTTTCTCGACGCGCGTTTCGCCAACCAAGTTGGCATCTTCAGGAGAAGATTAAAACTAAATTGTAGCCTACACACTTGCACTATTTATATCAAATTTGGTATTACAAAATTGAAGTTTCGCCAAAATCGGAGTAACATTTGCACACAACTTCTCTCCTGCAGTCGTCGCTTTGACTGGTTGAACAATCTTGTTACCGACGATGAAAAATGGATGCTTTAAGTAAATCACAGCCGTAGGCGTCAGTGGGTAGACGCATATGCTTCAGCAAACCTAAATCTGACGACCACGCGAGAAAGCGAGTGATGTCAGTTTGGTGGTGCCTTCGCGGTGTTATTCACTGAAAACTCTTGAAGAACAGTACCACCGTCGCCGCCGCTGTCTATTGTGCTCAACTCTAATTTGACCGCCCAACTTGATCTTTTTGAACAGACACGCCTTGAACTCTTGCAGTTAGATTTTGAAGTTCTGCACCATCCACCATATTCACCAGATCTTTCTCCTACTGACTATCATTTGTTCTTTGCCCTCAGCAAACATTTAATTAACGAATCATTTGAGGATCATGTCACCATCTGCAAATAGTCATACACAACTGTTTCGCTTCAGAACAACGTGAGTTCTGGACACAGTGTTACCCGCTGTCTGCCTACTCGTTGGCGACAAGCTATAGAGTTATAAAGTGTGGGCCATCTATTGGTTTCTTTTTAAACTGAATGTTATTTCTACATTACCGACACTGATGCGCTTGACATTTGACATATATGTGGTGTCTAACCTCCGCTGTATAAAATGGATCGTTTTACGCTTGAACAACTTTGGAAAATATTGAAAAATTAATTCCAAAGTGAATGCTGTGTTGCAGAAACAGTGAGAAAATCGAGAATAATTTTTGGTCGAAATGAAGCTCCGTCAGCGCCTGGTGTAAGAAAGTTCTTAAGGAAAGTTCGCGAAACTGGCATGCTTAAGGATAGCAGAAGTCATCCACGTGCTCGTCCCGTGCGCACATCTGAAAGAATTGCTGCTGTTGCCCAAAGTGTGCGTGAAAACCCAAGAATGAGGTTCTCGTCACTCGTCACAGAGCCCAACAACTTAATGTCAGTCGCACTTCTCTGAGGAGAATACTGCATAAAGACCTCAGATATTATTTGCTTAAAAGTTGCAACTTACTCAACAGGTAAAGGAAAATGACCATCCACTTCGTTCTCGCTTCTCCGTGTGGGCTTTAAATGAGTTTGAAAATGACGCCGATTTCAATGAAGCTCATTTTCATCTTGGAGGACATATTAATAAACAGAACTGTAGGATTTGTGGTTCCGAAAAACCACACGTAGTCATAGAGAAGCCAATGCATCCTGCAAAAGTGACTGTTTGGTGTGGGTTTTGGAGTGGTGGCATCATTGGTCCGTACTTCTTTCAAAATGAAGATGGTAACAGCGTTACAGTAAATGGAATGCGTTACAGAGACATGTTAACTGATTATTTGTGACCGTGATTAGACGATTTGGACTTGGACGAGCTTTGGTTCCAGCAAGATGGAGCAACGTATCACACAAACCGTGAAACAATCGATCTTTTGCACACCAAATTCAGTAACCGTGTTGGTCTATTTTTTATGGGGACATGTTAAGGACCGCTGTTACTCCAACGATCGACAAACAATTGACTCACTGAAGGAAAACATCAATCGAGTTATTCGTGCAATTTGAGTCACAAATAACCGAAACTGCAAAATTGGGTGAAAAGAATGAACTACTGCCAAGCCAGCAGCGGCGGCCATTTAACTGAAATTGTTTTTCATAATTAATGGGAAGGCATACTTTCTTGAATAAAGCAACAATCATTTAAAAATATACAACGATGTAGTTTTAATAGCAATTTTAAAAATAAACTATCTGATGGCCCACCCTATATATTCTAAGTTAAATTACTCCTGTTTACAAAGTAAATAATCATATTTTAACATATCAGCAAGGTTCAATACTTTTGAATCAACCGGAGAGTAAGATATAATGTTAATTTTAATTCATCTGATTATGCTTCTTTAATTCTCCTCATGACTGGTCAATTCCATGTGTTTCATAAAAGTATGATGTTTCGTTTAAGTTTGTGTTAGCGTAACTTTGACAATTTTAATCGCTGAAAGCTTTTAAGAACGACATAAGCACAGCAGGACTAGGAATGGGTAACGAAACTGATTCAGGTATTGCGATAACTTTTCTGGAGGCCACATATATCAAGAGTCTAAGCCGAACCATAAATAATAAACTTTTCGAGAGGGATTTACAGCCAGGTTCGATATAGGGCGCCCATTATAAGAATGGACGGAAAGTTATCGGAAAGCATATTTTAAGAGAGCCGTACTTTTTTAATTTCCTAATAACCTCTGCTTCGGATTCGAAAGCGCGTTGATTAATTGGTATGCCAGGTGGTGTAGATTATTTCTGTTGTTCGAGACAAAGAAAAAATACAGAATCAGGGATATAGGGAATGGAGCAGTCACTGAAATACGTGATTTAACACTACCCTAAAAACGGTTTGACCTTCCACAACAAACCTGAGGATTCTGAAAAATATTTTGGTCTTCTGAATTCAAGCTGTAATCGTTTGAAATACTCTCAATTTTATTTATTGTAATAAAGGGTTCCCCAGGGTAAGGCAGTCGAATCGGTCCCAGAAGGGTTTCGAAATTTCAAGGTTATACACATATTCCTGGTGTGAAATACAGTGTGGTTTACAGTCTCCTAACTTCCTCCGTCTCGCCCCTATCACAGAAAATACGTGTTTTTGTGGCAGTGTTATAGTTAAAAACATTTTAAATATCTTTGTACTATGCGAAGGCTTTACAAACAATGCTCATGTAAACAATTGTTTTGAAATATTAACAAAATATTAGCATGCCCCCTTTTTTAGTTTTATATTTCACACTATTTATGTGATGCTTACAATCGCGTAATCCCGACACAGCAATTTTTCCTTTCAGACTCTACACATTACGGTTGCGCCATCATAAAGTAAATCTTCGAAATCACCGACGAATTTATTCACTTTTTCAGCAAATGGTAGTTTTTTAGGCGTTTGCGCGTGAGATGTTTTATTATTATCGTAATAGCGACGCCGACGACATAAACCCCTCGAACACACTGATAATAATGTCAGAGTCTCAGCTTTTTGAAAGTTACTGAAATTTTAATAAACCTTGTAAGACACTATTGTTTTTTTATATTTCTGGTAGCATTTACAGATTGTGAAATTCTACATACGAGATGTGTAAATTAAGTAATGAGACTGATTTTTTTAATTTTTTTATTCGAATTCAGTATTGTCTCCTTCAAAATAAGTTCCTTGGAAAGCCACACAGCGCTGGATACGGTTATTCCATTCCTCATAGCAGTGCTGGAACTCATATACTGAATAGCTTTGGCTGGTCTGTTACAGGCGTTTGAATGTTTTCTATGGTCCCAAAATGACGTCCGCGTCCCAAAATGGCAATCTCGGGAAGAGAAAAAAGTCACAAGGACTCAATCCAGGTGAATAAATAGGTTGAAGACCCACAGAATGTTTGTACTGGCTAAAAATTCGTTTACTGAAATAGCTGTGTGGCAAGGCGCATTGCCGTGATGCAACATCCAATTGTTCTTGATGTTTGGTCTCATACGCATGACCCTTTTTTGAAGTTTTTCAAGCACCTCTCTGTAAAAGTGTTGATTTACTGTTTGGCCTAGAGGCACAAACTGTTTGTGGACAATTCTGGCCATCAAAAAAGCAAATCAGCATGCATTGACCTCCGACTAGCTCATTCTTCTTGCTTTTTTCGGTCTTGGAGAGCTTGCATTGTGCCATTTCATACTTTGACGCTTGGTACTCAAACACCGAAGTCTCATCACCAGTAATAACACGTTTCATAAAATGGGGATAATTTTTAATCGATTCCAAAAAGTCAGGACACCTTTCTCTCCTGATGTCCTTATGTTCCTATGAAAGGTTTTTTGGAACAGTTTTTGCGCAGACTTTTCTCATCTCCAATTCGTTAGTCAAAATCTGATGAACAGATCAAAATCTGATTGTCGTCAACCGACGTTGAACGCACAATATCCCGTATTCTATCGACATTTTCATCGGTTCTTGAAGATGAAGACCTTCCGCTGCGTGGTTCATCTTCATTCGACTCTCTTCCTTCTGAGAACGCCTTAAACCACCGAAAAACCTGGGTTCTTGAAAAAACACTGTCTCCGTAGGCGTGTTGAAGTTTTGCAAAAGTATCCGTTGCGCTGTGTCCAAGACTGAAGCAAAACCTGGTAGCATATCGTTGCTCAAAATTAATGTCATTTTTAAAACGCACTAGAAGAAATCGGTTTACGAACGGGTTTGGTCACAAGTCCAAACTGAAGGTTCATTACATGTTAACCTACCGCCCTTCCAAGTGCCGTCTCTGTGTTGCTAGATCGGGTGCTACATGGCCAATATCATTACTTAATTTACACACCTCGTAGACTCAGACTGCATAGAGTCTTTTCAAGAATGTTATGCATGATTTGAACAAATTACATGAGTCATAAGTCAAAGGGATCCAAGTCATTCATTCGACACTGTCGGCTTTAAATCGCATATTACAGACCTTTTCATGTTGGGCTTTTAGGTAATTAATCATAATCGACATGGAAAAGCCCGATACTAAAAGGAGAACAAATAAATTCTTTTCAATTTGTCCAAAATATGGGAAAACACTAATACAATGCGATCCGTCGGTTTTAAAAGAACACATATCGGCCAGTAAATAACCGAACGATCATAAATTATAAACTTATCGTATCGAATTCATTGCAACACGATATCCAACCCAATTCCATATCGGCCATTACATTAAAAACGGCGCTCTATTTTGTCGACGACAGAGACGGCAAACGTGGAAATTTATTGCTTTTCTGTATTATGACAAACTGTTTGCATTTAGACACGTCGAGGCATTATTCACGTCTGCATTTTCAGCCGGGACAATTAATCACCTTTTAGTATTTGCCTGTTTGGTGCACCATTATAAGTCAATTAGGCGATGTGGCTTTTCTAGAAACTCAATCGTAAGTGAAACTGTAATGGTGATATTGAATTAGGCATGGCGCGTTTAAGAAATATACTGAGCGACGTGGAAATTGTAACACCAAGAAGGTTTTTGACCAAACTTGTCAGAAACGTTTAGCTACTCAAGTGTAATAACTATTAAAATTTGAAAGAAAAAAAAACTAAAAGATTATTTGTAATACAGTTTCATTAATGTGTTACCCCCCTCCCCCCTACCCACCTCCTCCCCCCTCCCCCCCCTAATAGTTACACATTCCTGCACTCTTCGTGGCATTGATTCCAGTAGGTGGTCTATGTCCTCTTGGAGAGCTTCTAGTGTTTGCCGATGATTCGCTAAGTTCCTCAATCTTGTTCCCATAAACTCCCACACACGTTTTATTGATGAAAGATCGGGAGATCTGAATGGCCATGGCATCCTCTTCTGCGACTTTCCTGGCCCTCTCTAGTCCACGACTGATTGGTGGATTAGTTCCGATTAAGGCGATTTGCAATTATCCCGGAAGAGACCCCACCTTTAAAAGTACTAAACCATAAAGTAACAAACCTATTCCATGAAATAACGATTAAACTGGAAATACAATAAGCCTGAAGGCAGTGTTGGAGGCACACCCCAAACCAGACACATCGGAGAAAAAAGGGGGATTTCAATTTCCCTGAATGAAAGACCACCTTCGCACCAGCCAACAATTCGACCTCTGTCCAATTCGCTCAACTGGCGGTAACTTGTACGTTTCCCCACTCTAGACTGCCAATCCCACACTGCCAATACGTTAAACAGAAGTATGACAAGAGAAAACACACTGTTATAATGTAGTAACAGTGGCTTTGCCCTTGGGCGCTATAGACAAAACCTGAAATTTTGCTCATTTCTTTAGTAGCTACAGCCGTGAAAGCTTCGAGAAGTATAGTGTATCATTGTTTATGTGTTGTTATCTCTTATATATCTCGGGTATAGCCGTACTACCTCGTACCACGTTCGTTGTGCGCATTTTGCGGGCAAAGCTATTCTGGGTGTACTGTATGTGTTCCTTATGATCATACTGTTACTTTAAATGTTGTTGATACAATGTAAAATATAAAAAAAACTACATTTTTGACACATTTGATGTGTTCAAAAGGCATAGTTCTAAAATTTTAAAGTATATGAAGTATAGTACTAAAAAAAATTGTGTCCAAATTTGACAAAACCTTTAGGACAAAGACGCCATAGTTTTTGGATTCCTGCAGATCTAGATAATTTTTTCTAACAATTTAAAAAGAACACAAAGGTATCATTTAAATTTATACATGATGTCTACTTTCATTTACATAAATAAAAAACATAATAGTGTTACAAAAGCTTTTCAAATCAACCTTCCACAGAACTGGAGACAACAGTCGTTGTTTTGACTGACTATAAATCGAGTTTAAACTATTGGTTGATGTCTCATAAACCGTTAACAATAAGTATAGGACATGGTTAATAAAATTAGTTTAGAAATTAAAGTAGAAGCGTCTGTAACAAGCCTGGATCAGTGTCAATGTTGTTTAGAATGTCAGCGCAAATGTTCATTCTTGATTCCTTTTTCTCGGGAGTGAGGAGTTTTGGTACTATTTTTGCGCAAACTTTGTTGATCAAAAAATTTAAACCATTCTAAAACTCGTGTGCGGAATAAACATTCATTCCCGTACACTTATTTTAACATTGCATAAGTTTCTGTAAAAGTTTTCCCTAGTTTAACAAGAAACTTGAGATTAACCCGTTGCTCCATCTGAACACTTAACATATTTTCGACGCGTCACTAGTGCGAAGACTAATTCACTGCTACCGTCAAACTGAGCGACTCACTGGCTTGTCCAGCGAGCTCTGGGTGGGGAAAGCATCAAAGCAAGCTCTGCAGCTGGTAGCAGCGACAGTTCGTTTATTTAATAGCTACACCTCGTAATACTTTTTTCTATGTCAATTCATTTCCGAGATGTCTTGTCTAAATAGAGCTGGGACACCCGGTATATGTACAGACTTACATATGATTGTTCCTATATATGATCAGAATTCCGTTACTCTCTTTTATATCCACTGTTACATAAAATTTAATTTTTTCGCTATGTTTTAGGAAAAGTTTTCCGACCTCGTCAAGCAGGAAGCGAATTTATATCCGAAGATTTACCACCCCACTCTAATTAACTATGTTTCATTTAACTTTTTGTGGCAGACAAAAAAATTGAGGTTTTCGATCTTGCCTCTAGGTGCGAAACCCGATTTTTACATATTTAATTGAAATGTTTTATTCATTTATTACACCTTGTTCATCACCATGAATAATTCATTTCATTTCGTTCCTATTATGCTCAAAAAAATAAATGAGCTCCGCTCAGGGTGAGGATTTACTCTCCTTTTTGTTCTTAAAGAAAAGAAAAGGATGGATCATTTATACATTTATATCAGCATTTTTCTGTTGAAGTAATAGTCTGGACGCTGAAGGCGGTGACTACGTGACACACAGATTCACATTTAAATTTTTTACTATTCACAGTTTAGTGGGCAAACAATATAATACTATAATTGCATTAAGGAGGATATTATTTATTATTCAATAAGTAATATGATATAGAACCGGGTGGTCCTTCAAACTTTTGGAAAAAAATTGAAAGATTTAAATAAAGATATTTTGTAAACTGGACTTTGGTTAAAGTACTAGTTTTAATCGGGATTTAGATAAGATATCCATTGTTAAGATATCCATTTAATATATAATTTAGATAAGATATCGATATAATTCCATATGAAATCGTCTAATTGAAGAGGCCGACCCATTTGAGGTTTTGCTGTAACTTTAAGAAACTCTTCTTTAAGGTCCCAAAGAACACAATTTACGCAAATTTAATTTTTACAAACTCTCGTTTCCGCCTATTCGAATTAAAATTTTTAAAAATCGTCATTTTTATGCTTTATCAAATTTAGTTCTAAAATTTTTCCTTTCTAAGATATCTACCCGCTTTAGGCGGCATTTTGAAGGGGAAAGATGGCAGCTTTAGGGTAAGGATAAAAAATTCGATCAAGTATTACCTTCGAATAATGGCAGCGTGTTAAAATTACGTATTTTTTACTTATTTTTTTGTGAATTTTAATAGACTCTAGCGTCTTGACTGTTAAGAGTAAGCAGCTTATGTTACTCAGGAATTAAGTGTACATATCATAGACAAAATACAGCCACGAGTCGACCCGAGCAGCTCACTCCTTATAAAAAAAAACTGCTTGAATTTTCGAAATTTTGAAAAATCGCGTTATTGAGGTTATGAAAAGAACGTGTTGACTGCGTGATAAAAATATGAAACTTACTGAATCTATAGTTCTTACCTTTAACTTCAAGTGACTGCACGCTCGTTTTGTTATTTTCATGTTTAGTGAATGTACAAGTGCTTTTTTTTGTAGCGAAAATTTACCTAATTTTTTTATTTTGTAATCTTATAATTACAATTGTACTTCATTACTTTTTGTAAATAGAGATTATATCTTACCTTTTTATTCAACTTCGGGACCTTTTATCTCTCTACAATTTCTTATTGGATATGGTTTATCAAATGGATTAAAATTAATTACGAACAAAAATAATTATGAATGTGAAAGAATTTCTAAAGTTTCAATGAAGTTATGGGCATATTAAGTTTAAAATTATCTCTGTAAGTAATATTTGATGGAAACAAGGTAACCGTTAACAATTTGAACTGGAACATTATTTTTTATTCAACAATTTACGTTTAGATTTTACAATATATATATTAACAATATCAAAATTATCGGAAGCTGAATATTTCCACGCTTTTAATTGACTGCGAAAGCGGAACAAAACTATGATACGATCTCGAATTTTTGATTATATTTACATATCCATAAATCTACTGATTTTTCTGATTTTTATTGCTTGCTAATAGTGTACTATATGGAACATTTTTTTGTCCAGAATTGAACGCTCTATAAAAAAGGTCTCTTATGATTTTTCGCTAAGTCTACTGGTTCAAAAAGTTATTCGAGGCCAAAGTTGAATTCACCGAAAATTTGACCGTTTAATTTAAAAATAACAATGATAATTTTTAAAACATGTATTCAGAGTACGGAAAAAATTGGAGAAAAATCAAATGCAATATTTTACTTAACGCAATTTTCTTTCAAAAAATATAAAAATTTTAATAATTTCAACTGAAAACATTTTTTTGTGAGATTTTTCTTTTCACAGCGAAAAATTGTTAACTAACATTTTCTAAAAGACCAAATTTAAAATTTACATAAAATTTTGGCTACATATTTTCGATAAAATCATTAATTTTGTTGTAATACACTAAAAACGGTCAAATTTGCGGTGAATTCAACTTTGGCCTCGAATAACTTTTGAACCAGTAGACTTAGCCAAAAATCATAAGAGACCTTTTTTATAGAGCGTTCAATTCTCGACTAGACTCGAAATATGTTAAAAACATTTCCATATAATACACTATTAGCTAGCAATAAAAATCAGGTTTAAAAAGTTTCCCATGTTATTCTTATGGAAAATAGAAAAGTGCGATGCGCTCTCTTAATATTTATATTGAGAGCTCAAATTTTAACTGGCGTATTTTTACACCAAAACGGAACTTTTAAGCCTGTTTGAAAACGTAAAAAATTAAAAAAAAAATTTTTTGAATCACCCTACTGTATACACAGACCTACACAAATATCACCTTGGGTGATTATAAAGTTTTCTTAGTGCGAACATAAAAATACACTACACCATTTAGTAACCCCTTCCCGAAACTTAGATAAAACGGAAGGTTATAATTAATTTATTGCAACCGTTTTAACTTCCCTTTTATTTAGTGGCGTAAAGTTTGAACAAAATCCGAATTACTTTATGCTCGTCCTCTTTACATTCAAAGTTATGGCACACCAAGAGGAAGGCAGTCAAACTTATACCTGACGGCTTCAACTTTTGCACAAAAAGTTAATTAAAAGTTCGGAATTCATGACTATTAATTAGTTTTACACCGGAAAAACGCACGAGTTAAAAAGGGTTTCGCCGGAATAAATCTACGATGGTTTGTTGAAAAGCGAAACTTTCCACCTCTTGTGATTTATTGATGGCGACTCTGTGCCTTTCTGTTGCGATTTTTTTTTGTAATTTTTTTCCACCGTACTTATCCGAGTTAAATCATAACATAGTATAAAACAAAGTCGCTTCCCGCTGTCTGTCCCTACCTATATATGCTTAGATCTTTAAAACTACGCAACGGATTTTGATGCGTTTTTTTTTTTAATAGATAGAGTGATTCAAGAGGAAGGTTTATATGTATAATACATGCATACTATAGTAGAGAAACACTGATAATTTCAGAGGTTTCTAATGTGATGTAAATAAACACATTTTTTTCCGCTTACATTGCCAACGCTGGCTGAACCCTACGAGATAGATCAAAATAATGTACTACAGTATTGTACACCTTAAAAAGGTCTACAAAAAAAGTCCGCGATGGTATATGTCTATCTCTTAGAGATAACCCACAATAACCATTTTTTATATTTAGTATCAGCATTGCACTCGTGCGAAGCCGGGGCGGGTCGCTAGTATTCATATAAGTGCTTGTAGCAATCGACATAAAAAATGTGGTATTAATAGACTAAAGCGTAATAATGTCGGGACGGCGTCCGTCGCGTGTTACGTTGGATAAACAATTTTGAGCAACGAACCTCAACCCATTAACGCCTGAAATTCATATACGGTGCTCTATTCCATTTTGATGGTTGTTGCCCATTTCAATCCGTTTTCCCTGGAAAATTTTAGAGATAGAAATAAAAAACGGTGTCCTTTGTGACTTTTTTTTTGAAAAATGGCGGTAAACAATTTTCAAAAAATTATCGATTGCCGCCTTCTAGTGAAATATTATGCCAGGAAATATAGCAGAAAAGTGCTCAGTTTTAAAAAGAGTCCTGAATAAGGTTTCTCGGCGCGATAATTAGGTAAAAAATAGTAGAAGTGGATTGTGTATGTTTTGGGTAAAATCGGTATGTAGGAACATTAGTAGAAAAATCTATAAAAAGCATCGAAAAAACCCCCCCCTTTTCCTTCTCTCCCCCTTTTTTTTTTCTGTTTTTTTGCGGATTTATTGAAAAACTTCTGAACCAATTTTTTTCCCCCAAAACCTTTTTTTTTTTTTTTTCCAACCCTTTCAATTTGCTTTTTTTTTTTTTCCCAAAAAAAATTTCCCCCCCCCCCCAAAAAAGGGCCTTTTTTTTTTTTTTTTTTTTTTGGTTCCCCCCCCCCCCTTTTTTTCCTTTTTCCTCCCCCCCCCCCCTTTCCCCCCCCCCCCCCCCCCCTTTTTTTTTTTTTCCCCCCCCCCCCCCCCCCCCCCCCCCCCCTTTTTCTCCCCCCTTCCAGGAAAATCACCTAAAAAAATTGTGTTTTTTATGTCCCCTTAATTTCTGCGCGTAGTATATAGACGTCGGCCAGTTATGAAAAAGGACAAACATAAGTGAGTCGACAGATAAGAAGCAACCACAAACGCATCGAATGTAGTGAGGGAATAAGACCGGCCCTCTCGTCACGCTACGTTAGTCGTTAGAACGAGAAGTGTAGAATTTGTCCTTTTTCACAATCAGCCAAGGCTTTACGCATATTGTATACATACTCTATATCTCTAAGAACTAGGGGAACCCGGGGCAGAACGAGGTACTTAACGTTTGAAATTATTTTTAGCGAAAATTTACCAACAGATCCTTACAAATTCTTTTGGAGATTTTATTTGACATTATCTCCAACGTTTGTTACAAACATCTTTCATTAATACCGTTTCCCTATTTTATTATTTAGTTTTTTATCAAATTTTGCAATATTCCTCGGTGTGCCCCACCTATGGGGCACAACGGGGTACAGGCAGAGGCAGAACGGGGTAGTCGTTAAAAACAATGCTCTTTATTGATGTATAACAAAACTTAAAAAAACATTGCGTACAATACACAAAACATTTTAAATAACAAAAAAATGTGCCTCTATTGGCATTTCTCGCACGAAAACACAGTTTCATCATCTTCGCTATCTATTCCTGCACAAGAATTATGCGCCAATTGGTGACACAAACTGCAAGTGACCCACCCTTCCGTAGATTTGGAATAAAAGTGTTGACAACATAGGCACTCAGCATCCTCTTCTTCAGGTGATGACTCGGAATCGGAAACATTAAGCCTGCCTTGTTTTTCTTTCTTTGCTTTTTTTTCACTGGCAGCCTTGCTTTTTCTTTCTTTTTTTCCTCAACGTCAACGAAGGATGCCGCTTCGGAAATGTTTTCATCCACGTCTCGTCGGCCATTTCGGTGTTGCAGTTGAATCTATTATTGCAGTTGTTTCGTAAAGCTAGTTGATAGGCCAGCTTTCGAAAATCGTCATTGTTAAGCCAAACAATCTACTTTCCATATCGGTTAGGTATCGCACTAATTCTAACTCCTGTTGTTCTGTGAAAACACATCCAAAATTTCCAACAGTTTTGTCAATTTTAAAATTTTCACCATTTTGCCGTTTTTTTAGCGATGTAGCGTTCTAAAGTGATTTGGGGAATAACAACAAATGATTGCGCTGCTCTTTTGTACCCCATTTCACGATTAAAAACAGCAAGAACGGCTTGATGCGTTGACTCCGAAGACCAATTTTGTCGTTCCGTTTATCTTACGTATGTTCGGAGCATCTACAATAGAATAAGTAACTAATATACAGGGTGGCCCAGGGGTCATGTACACCCCCAAAAAGAGCTCCATTTTTTGTAGTAGGAATTTGAAATTTTACATACGTAAATGAATCGTTGAAGCTCAACTTTTAACCTATAGAGTGGATATTTCCTATTTCCGCCTTAACCGGAAGTGATATCAACTTTATTTTTTCAAATGGCAACCACCATTTTTTTATGCGATTCGGCTAGAGTATCGGATTCTTTATCTGTCTGTTTTTTAAACAGAAAAATCTGTTCAAAAAATGGCAAAGATACGTACATTATTTATATTTTATGAAGGCGGCTATGAATCAAATATTAGCGCTTGCTTTTTTAACAAGTAAGCCATGGAATTTACAAAAAATGGTACAATGGTACTCTTGTAAATTAAAGTTGGATGTAAAGTTACGCATAATATCTTTATCTTTATGCAGAACTTTAGAAAATTTCATTTTTCCAAAAAAGAAAGGGCCAATATTATATACGTTTTTACAAATGGCAATATTCATTTTTGATATTACAAGTTTCAAACGTTCCCCATTTAGTATGCCATCGAATGCGTCTACTGATTGTAAAAATTACTAAATCAGTTACCTGTCAAACTCGACGCAAACTTTTGTTTTGCACAGCTCTTATTATTTATGCTTAATCTTATTAGTTATTAGTCTGTAAGTTCTGACGTAATTTTCACATGCTGTATGTCAAGTTAACATTATGTGTTTCAAATTTATAAAATAAATAATGGACATTGTCATTTGAAAAAAATGTAATAATGGCGCTTTCTATTTAGGAAAAAGGAGTTTTCTAAAGTTTTGCATAAACATAAGTTATAAAACATAACAAAAACTTTACATCCAACTTCAGTTTACAACAATAGTACCATTGTACCTTTTTTTGTAAATCCCGTGGCTTACTTGTTAAAAAAGCAAGCGCTTAATATTTGATTCATAGCCGCCTTAATAAAATATAAATAATGTACGTATCTTTGCCATTTTTTAAACGATTTTTCTGTTAACAAAACAGACAGATAAAGAATCCGATACTCTAGCCGAATCGCATAAAAAAAATGGTGGTTGCCATTTGAAAAAAAAAAGTTGATATCACTTCCGGTTAGGGCGGAAATAGGAAATATCCACCCTATAGGTTAAAAGTTGAGCTTCAACTATTCATTTACGTATGTAAAATTTCAAATTCCTACTACAAAAAATGGAGCTCTTTTTGGGGGTGTACATGACCCCTGGGCCACCCTGTATATATATAATTAAAATGAATTAAAAAAAATACTGATAATATCTAGAATAAAATTTAACCGTCAGCAAACACGTGGGGCAGAACGGGGTATACCCCGTTCTGCCTCTCCCCACTCTGCCCCAAGTGCATGCATCGTGGTTTTTTCTAAATAAACAACTAAAGGGTTTAAACTAATCATTTGATTTTATGAGGGAAATGTACCTTAAAAGAGAGGCTTTTTTTCTATACTTCATAAAATGTACGGCTACTGAAAATAAACACTTACCGTTGTTTGCAAATTTGACAATTGTTGCAGTGGATCCTCTCAGAACACGTGCATTCGGCGTTTCAGCTCTAGAATGACTACCGACAAGGTCAAATATATTGTCAATGTATTCGTAGGATGTAGTGTGTGAATATATATCGAGATGGCGGCCTTCTTGTAGATCGCGAATATTTGAAACGTGGTACCCCGTTCTACCCCGGTACCCCGTTCTATACCCGTTTCCCCTACATATTTTTAAAACTAAAACATATATTTCACGCTTATTTTCGCGTCTATCATACGCCTCAAAGATAAATACGCGATTGGTTTTATCGATTGCAACTGAGGACGTTGACTAAAGGAAACAACTCACTCGACCATAAATAAGAAATTAATTCGTTGCAAGATCTCCGCCGGCAATGGGGAGTCCGCCGACTCTCCCAATTGACACTTAATACGCCGCCGCCGGCGAGATTAATCACTGTTGGCGGATTCATCAAAACGGCGGCGAAACCCATTTTCGGCGGCCGCCTTGAGATATGCCTCTGCGGCCCTCGCGGCGCTTTATTTATGGCGAGTTTTATCGCGGCAGACAGTGTTGCGAATGCGTTTCCGCGGAGGCACCTGAGCTGTGGCACCCGACAAAGCCGTCGCACGGTGGCTCCAACGGCCGATTTTCTTCGCCAAAACTCAAGAAAAACATAAAAGTTTTTACATTGCAATGTCGATGTTATATAGGGTGGGCTATCAGATGGTTTCTTTTTAAAATTGCTGTTAAAACTACATCGTTGAATATTTTTAAAGATTGTTGCTTATTCAAGAAAGTATGCCTTCCCATTATTTATGAAAAAAATTCAGTTAAATGGCCGCCACGGCTGGCTTGGCAGTAGTTCAATCTTTTCGCCCAATTTTGCAGTACATTTTCTATTCTTTGTGGCTCTATTGCACGAATAACTCGATTGATGTTTTCCTCCAGTGCGTCAATTGTTTGTGGATCGTTGGAGTAACAACGGTCCTTAACATGTCCCCATAAAAAATAGTCCAACGATGTTAAATCGCAGCTGCGCGATGGCCAATTAATGTCTACAAAACGGCTGATAAACGGTTACCGAATTTAGTGTGCAAAAGATCGATTGTTTCACGGCTTGTGTGACACGTTGCTCCATCCTGCTGGAACCAAAGCTTGTCCATGTCCAAATCGTCCAATCGCAGCCACAAAAAAACTGTTAACATGTCTCTGTAACGCATTCCATTTACTGTACCGCTGTTACCATCTTCATTTTGAAAGAAGTACGGACCAATGCTGTCACTTTCAAAAATGCAAAATTTTTCAATATTTCCCAACGTTGTTCAAGCGTAAAACCATCCATTTCTTACAGCGGGGGTTAGACACCACATACAGGGTTGGAAAGTCCAATATTTCAAAGCCGAGCATTAAAAGATAGAAAAGAATAAACTCTTCAAGTAAAGGTAACCGACAGATAAATATAATATGATCTTATCTGTAAATATAGTATTTATCCATAGTTGCCAGATTGATATGTCATTTTAAAACTTTTATGAGCGTTATTCTCTGTCTTTCGTGATATGCTAGCAATAAAATATGTACGCAGGACCCATAGATTATAATGCGCACGTGTGAATTGGATTATTATATAGTTATTGGTCTACGGAAAATAAGCACTTGAGTATTCCCTAGTGCGTACGCAGTATCCCGAGAAGTTAAATGTTTGGGTTGGTATTTTAGGCGATTCCATCGTTGGGCCGTTTTTTATAAAGGGTTCCTTAAATGCCAACAAATATTTAACAAATAAAACAAACTGTTTACGGACATGATTTAAGGGCCAGAATTGTATAAGTATGTCAAAATGTATAAAGTATGTAAAGAAAGTCCTAAATAATATTTCCACTGAAGTGTTAGTTGTAAGTCCAACTAATGTTGTAAGAGTACGTACTAAAATTCCGTTCAATCCGAATATCAAACTATTACGTATTAATCCGAATAGTTACCAACCGCAATACGGAATCGAAATTATTACGAACGCTGTCATATGCCGGAAGATAGCGTGGATATCGTATCCGACGAAGTCTCGGACGAAGTAAACATAATACGTAATAATACGTAATAGTACAATGATACGAACACGAACGAGGTCCGAGGGAATACGGAATACGAAATTATTACGGATTATGATGCGATGCCGTGCCGTGTATCGTGACATTGCGTATAGAAGGTCCTATCCGTATTCCGTAAGCCAAGAAAAGCAAAGCACGTATGAAAATTAATATGTATTAGTGAATTCATCCGAATACCCTTTTAGTAATATTACGTATTATCCGAATATTAAAATCATCCGAATAATTACAATACTAGTTAGAACTCGTAAGAACTGAGTTTTACGATAGACTGAGTTTTTGCGAAGCACAAAGGGGCGACATTTTTGAACCACTTATTCAATGGGCATTTTTTGGTCTTGTAACCGGGTTGATTTAAATTTTTATTTTTTTATTTTTTATAGAACTTCAATTTTATTTTCTTGCAGACCGGTTAGTTAAGGAATACAAAAATTGGAAAATAAATACAATTATGTTCGTACACTTCTTTAAAGTGTATGGGATAATTGTAAAAGTCATAATTACGTAAGAATTTCATTTCATACAGCTAAGTCGATGTACACATCCATAGCTGCGAAAAAGTACTGAGTTCTTCTCAAATTCGGCTATAAGCCGTGTCAACTATCCCTCTCCACTTTATATTACGCGCAGGTCTCATTCGTTTCTAATACGTGCACAAGCGTGAAACAATGTGGCATCTAACTGTATTTGTCTGTTCTTACTGGTGTCTTTTAACTTATTCTCTTCTACACATGTATCGCCAATATGTAAAGGTGCAATTTCCTAGGGTGTATATGTCAAATGTCAAGCGCGTCAGTATCGGCAATGTAGAAATAATACTCAGTTTAAAAAGAAACCAATAGATGGCCCACCCTTTATTTTAAATTATGAATGTTCGGGACACTTAAATTTATCTGTATTAAGGTATTTACACGTCTTTATACCTTGAAAATTAATGACAGAACAACGAAAACTTGTTTTTTAACGAAAACGTGTTAAATTTACCTCAATATTTGGAGACGTGGGCATATTTACGCCTTTCTACAATGACTTTACCCTATTACACAGCGTATATTGGTGCCTTCAGAAGGACTTCAGTCCGTATACATAATCTAAGTAATACGGTTGAAGTAACACACGACGTATATATGGAAAAACATACGAAACTTTTATAAATTATTTAAACAATTAGAGATATAATAAAATCATCGGGTCTCCCCTACCGTTATTATTTATTTATTAATGATAGTTTAAGGTTCTGTCTGAGTTTTGGCCAACAAAATCGGTCATTGAGCCATCATGCGTCGGCCCTACTTATTCGATTAAGGGGTCTTTCTGGTAAATCACTTTGAAAAAATCGATCATTTTTTACATAAGTGTGTTCGTGACAGTCTCAAGAAAAACTGTTAGTAATACAGACAACTGTGCGAAATTCATGAAAATAATGTGCGTGGTGGTGTGTCGTCCTCTGTCCATGTGAACTATTTTGAATTTGCACCTTTAACTTCAGTAGATATGGAACTATCATTTTCCCTCTACAACCATATAAAGAGGCCAAATCGCTCACGTTCAACGACTATTTTGCTGCCATCGCTGACAAAAATCTATATGTCCGATCGATTTAAATCTTTTGGTATTTTGTTCCAAAATAAATTCTCCATGGACTGAACCAAATTTGACCGCATACTGCAAAAATGTTCTCCTAAGAGAGATCTCCAAAGTCCAAAAATTCAATGTCTTTCATCTTTGTTTAAAAAAGCTCGTCATTTTTACAAATTTGCGAGAAATCGGTTAAATGGTAGTTCACTTCTAAGTTCAAGTGTCCACTTTAATCTGAATTTTGTTTTTTTGTCAATATCTTCAACAGTAGCAGAGCTACAGTGGCAGCAAATCTGCGTTTTCGAAATGAGAACTCGACTTGTCGCCTTAAAAAACAATCCAAGAGATAGTTGAAGATATACTTTGAGTACTTTGATATGCAATTATTTTATTTTACAGGTATGTCCAATAAAAGAATTCTCCAGAAAAAAAATTACGTGATTTACGAGGAAGGCCCCTAAGGGACGGCCCGAAGTTGCCGCGGATTTATCGGGGCACGGGAACTCCAGGCAGCGAGCAGCGACCGAGCTTAATTGCTTTCGGAACGCGGAGCCCCGATCATTTTTTGATCCCGCCGAACTTAAGGTGAAGGCGCGGTTAAGGCCTTTTATAATCACTGCCGCCGCACAGCGAGGGAAGAACCCAGCATTAAATAAATTTCGATTCATACAAAAAGAACTTGTTAAATAACACAACTCTACAAAATACAAATGTTTCCTTGTCCTTGGGTTAATTCCATGATTATTCTATTTATCATATACAAAAGTAAAGGAAAAACATCCACATCCTCTTTAAAGTTTGCTGTTGTTGTGGTAATATTAATAATACAATTTGTTTTGTTTTTTAACAGTAAATAACACCGGTCAACAAAAGGTAGATGTGTGTACACAGTGTGTTTGAAGGTGGAAACATTATGATGAAAATGAGTCCAAAATCGGTTTGCGCAAGCTAATTCTAGATTAAACGTAGATTCAAAATTTATAAAATTTAAAATCGTAGCTGATCCCTTTCGCGTTTTATCCACATTTTTGGATTTTAATCCTTTGCAATACAGTAAGTCGTATACATCAACTTTTTCTTTGAGCACTTAGCACTTTAAGAAATAAAACTATCGTAAATAAGTATATTACATCTTGTAAATTCAGTTCCTTAATTAAAAAAAACTTACTCGATAATATTCCATTACTAAAAATTAAAATTCATTTGTTATAAAACAAATTGAGATTATCAAAATCCAAACATTGTAGTTTCTCGTACAAACATAAATTTTCAACTATTTTTTAAGAGTATAAAAGCTCATAATAAATCTCGCTTAGAATTTAGTCAAATTTAAAATGTGATTTTAAAATCATAAATTATTTTTATTTGAAAAAATTGAATATATTAATCCACTTTTAGCTTACCCCAAGGTTAACGACGAGGACGTAGTCGTGATATAACCCCATGTTTTTTTGGTATTCTTTGTATGTTTTTATTTTTTTTTCGTTTTTTTTTTTTTTTTTGTATTTTATTATGTTTTGTATTGTTAAGTATTCAAATGTTTTCCAGGTCAAAAAAGGAAATGAGGCAATGATAAATTAAATTAGAGGTGCAAGGACGAAATTTAGTAACTGCTTTTTTCAATCTTGGTCCATGAGACTCATCATGAACATTATTTATTTAATAGGATTCCCAGGTTTTTAAAAATTTGCAATGAACAGCTTCGCCACTTTGTTCTGACCAAAACCCTAAACCGAAACCATTTTCTATATATTGCAAACTTTCCTATACATGTGCAAGAATCACATGAATTTTTAAAGTCTCCGAAAGATTTTCAATGCTTCCTAATGCTTGGCCCAGTTCCTGAATGTAAGAATCTAGTGAGGGTCCAATTTTCCCTGAAGTAAAGCAACAATCTACAACTTCGAAGACAACGAAGCTGTTCACCGCAAATTTCTAAAAACCTGGGAACCTATAAAATAAATAATGTTCATGATGAGTTACTGAATTTTCGTCCTTACACTTCTGATTTAATTTATTATTGTCTCATTACTTATTTGAACGTGTAATATATTTGAATACTTGTATATGTATTTTTTTATTTTTAGGTTGGTATTAGGTAGGAAAAAAATGCCAAACCAATGGCAAGAATATGGAAGAAACGGAATCATATACCTACCAAACTGATCTTTTTGTATAGTTGTAGCAACTGAGATTTTAGTATAGTTAAACCAAGTACGCGCTAGGCTGGCAAAATTACCAAAAATAGTTATTATTCAAATCTACCATCAATGTCTGCTCCAGACTCCAAATTGTTTTGTACTTCTTGTCCGGAACTGGTAAATTTACAAGTGACAAACTTCTAGCAGCAACTATGACAGCGAAGAATTCGTGATTACGAAGAAATTAGAAAAAAACACTTGATTTCTTTTTCCCCTTTTTTAACGCTTGGTATAATATCACAGACCATGTGAAAATCAACACAAACTTCACTTTAGACCACTTTAATGATCAGTCATCAATTTATTGACTAACTATTTTACCGTTATTTTCCAAATTTAAGGGATAACACCACTCTAGGATTTTGAAAAAATCGATTTTGTTTTTTTTTTGGCTTAAATTGTATTTTAGGGTCATAAAAATGATATACACAATTGGTCCCATAGTAAAAAAAATTAACAGGTTTTATCTTCAATTTTTCCACACACACATTTTTCGAAATTTTTTTCTGAGCGCTCTCTTACTGATGCAGCAAAAAAAGGCCCAATTGTCTTTAAAATCATCCAGGAAGAGGAGGAGAAGGCGAACATCAATATAGATGGTCAAATGTATGGAGCAGGTATCGCAGATTAAAGGTAAAAAAGAGATTTTGAGAATGTAAGTGCTCATAAAACTTTTAACGCGTTTTTCTCGAAACCACTTTTTTCGAACTGGCCGGAAAGATTATTCGGAGACCGTTCAATGGATCGATCTGGAAATTTTAACTGTAGCTTCCCAATTACATTTTCCGTAGGAGTACGTAGCCGTTCTTTGATTCGATGAATTTTTTATTTTTTTTTAACACCAATTTACTGCCGATTTTGTGGCCGAAAATCGAGTTTTTTTTTTCATAAGTGCGCCACTTGCACAAAAATCGATTTAAAAACAAACCCCTACGTACTTCTCTAGCCAATAGTATGTAGATTAAGAAAAATTTTCGTTTTTTGTACTAGGTCTTCAGTTTTCTGAAAAATTTGTCCGGCCGTGAAGGACCTTAAAAAAAGCCGCTGTCGAAGATTGGCTGTATCTCCGCCATTTTGTATTAAAATAACAATATTTTTTTTTATACTTCAATACATGTTTCATAAGCCCTCTAAAAAGAAATACTCTTTCTTTTCCCATTATCCCAAAATAAATTCTTAAAGTAAGGCCTTTTTTCGGTCGCTAGAGTGGTGTTAGTACCCCTTAAGTGGTAATAGATGTTTGTTTATTGTTTCTGCATACATTAGATATAATCAACATTATTTAATTAAGCAAAATTTAATTACTTTCACTAGACGTAGACGTATAAAGAAGACGTGGGCTGCTTAGCTGATAAATAACTGAGATACGAATAAGGCGATCATTTTTCAATATCCCGCAAATTCAAGGAATTTTCCATTCATCCTGAGCATCTTGAGCCTCTCTCGCAAATTAACCCGTTTTCTTTTAATTAAACGCTCATTGAGGAAACACCAACATTCTCCTATTTATTCCCCAACAATTTCATTGTCCGTCTCCGTCTGGCGTTCAGTTTATTCTCGATAGAAAGAGGAAGCTGTCCTCTCTGTCAGTGACAGCCCGTGACTTTCTTTTACGAAGGAGGAGGGCGCAAATAACATTTTATACAAAAAAGAAAATGTTTTGGAGGTGCCTTAATCAGCTTTCTGAGTTTCTTAACAATCTCACAAAGTAAAATCGGTAAGGTCTCCAAAAAGCTCTAACATGTGACAGTGAAAATAGTCTTAGTTTTTTTTTTTTTAGTTTCGCTTCACACAACCCCATTAGTGGGTGAAAACTACCCGTTATACAACAGGAAACTAAAAATGCAGTGATTGCAAAAAAAGCTTACGATGCCCAGTTTTTTTTTTGGAAAAAAGTGAGTAACTACCCCCACAAGGTGGCGGAAACCACTCCTAAATTTAAATTACAAGTAAAATCGTGGAAAAATTTTTGTCATCGTGCTAAAAATCGGCTAAAGATATGCAGCACTGCAGTTTGGAGGTGAATACTTGAATTGCATCAAAGTCATTCAGTGACATCCCCATGAGAGGGTGAAAATTACTCCTCAAATTACAAGATATTCAAAAAAATAGTTGCAGTACCTTTTAGAAAAGCTCAAAACATCTCCATTTTCTTATTTAAGAAGAATCTTTGACAACGTACTTGAAAAGTACCATTATTATTATGAAGTAGCAAAAAATTTATCCGGAGTCTTAATTCAGTTATATTTATTCTTTTCCTTGGTACATTTTTTCCATTTCTGATATATCTTGGTGAAAGCGTTCACCCTACTCTTCACTGTAGTTGCCTAAATTTTCTGGGAAATAATCAAGATGGAAATCGAGAAAATGAAGTTTCAAGCGCATATTGCACCCTAAAGATTTGAAATTTTTAATCATTTCTGCAACATTTTTTTATAGTTTTTATTTTTATTTCCCAGAAAATCATGTGCTACCTTTTGGAAACTTAGCCACGCATTTTTCTCAACTTGATTCAGTTTAGTTATGAAAATATCATCTTTCATAACTTTTCGAATCTGCGGTCCATCGAAAATTCCCGCATTTAATTTTGCGTCAGAAATTCAGGAAATTTTAGCTTCAAGTATTCGAAGCATTCACATTCTTTATCAAGTGCTTTCACGTACTGTTTCTTGAGATTTAAGACTATTCGTGAAGCGTTAAGTCATTTTTACCCTGTTTAGAGAGTGTTTTTTTAGAGCTAGGGGTTGAATTTGGGGTGTACGATTTTTTGACTTCGGATTCGGATTCAGCGTCGAAAATTACATACAGTTGTGTCGATAGCAGTTCCAATTTTTTTTTTTTTGTAGGACTGTGTATCAAACAAAGTCATTTGACAAATAATAATCTGCAAATTAAAGAGCTTTCCAACGATGCCAAAGAATTGGTTCTGGGAAAACTGAACGTTTCTGAAACAAAATCAGCACACGAAGAAGGTTTTGGTCAATAGGAATTAAGAAAGATTGTCCCTAGTGATATTGAATTTTTGGTAGATAATTGAGATTAAACGCAGAGATATTACAGTATATTTTAATAAACTAAAGTCCATTTGGTCATGTAGTATAAACTCGATTCCTCACATTGATTGATACTAAGGGTTGTTTAGATAACCAGGAGTCGGATAATCGAGAATAATTTTCAAATACATACATATAAATAACGTTAAAAAGCCAAGAAATTTGGAAAGAAAAAAATGGAGTAAATACACTTCATTGACTCCAGTCGTTTCCCCCAACCGTCTGGAAGACTCTAGTATTTTTATTAGTGTCTTCGAAGTGTGTATATCGTCGGCGTCGGTATTGCATTAATATAAAATGTACAGGCGCAAACGTTTAAAAACCACCATCCAAAGAGGATAAAAAAATGAAGCGAACAATCTGTAAGTGAACAGTGACTATAAAATTCCCCTACTCCTCTTCCACGCCAACCCCACCCCTCACCCCTGGGATAAAATTTGTGAAAACACGTATGGCCAAACCAAATCATTTCAGGTTCAATGAATTACATGATACTGTTCGAATAAATAGGACGAACACGATGACTGTTGTTCATTATGCACAAAACTTCTTTTACGATTCATTATCCACTTTTTAAAATTCCTTCCAGTCTGCCCCATGTACGCGTTTTTCGTTTCCTTTTGCCCCGCACCCCTGGGAAAAGCCGCCGCTGCCGGCCATAACAGGAATTGGTGTATCATGTAAACTAGGCCATCGCTTTAAGAGCACCACTTAATCAAGGAGCCGACTTGAATAGAACCGGGGTGAAGAATTGAGGGTAAGATTACTTGCACTGGCCGTCGGCATCCCGCTCGGCGCGAACGCCGGCAGATATATCGCCCCCCCCCCCCACTTCCGTGCGGCTTCGGAATGTCTTTGGGGTAAACCTGTTACTGGAAGGGATGATCCACTTATTTGTTTTCAATAATGCACGACTAATTCATCTTTTTACCCCGACTGTTTTCCGTGGATTTCGAGTCGACGCCGACGCAACAATACGCAATGTTACCTTTCTTCAACGTTTCTTCGTTTTAATAGAGAATTAACACCCTGTTTATAACAAGAATTAGTATTATTTCAACAATTTTACTAATTGTATCAATCACTGGTCCGCATTTTAAACGTCGCTCTACTTTTTATTCAATTTTATATTACGTAATACACTAGGCGCAAAAATTAAGGGATATAAAAAAATATATGATTTTCAATAAGCTGTAGCTTAGGAAATAATGGTTGCAGGAAAAAGAGGAAAAAAAGAAATTAAAGCTCTAGTTTTTGAATTTTGAGTTTGACATCAAGTTTTTGGCATAAACAAGAATTTCTTGAGTAGTCATAAGAAATCCATCGTAAACTTAGATAATTATTCTAGAATTTTTTCCCTGTCTGACGAGAAAAAGGTTCTACCGGAGCTCAAGAATTGTTTTTTCGATATATTCATCATAAAGATCTTTTAGATAATTTAATTCTATTTAATTTGTCCCGTTATTGAGCCCTGTATGATGATTTTTCGCTGAGTTATCGCAGTTTAAAAACAGTTTCTGACCTGGGGTCAGAATGTTTTTTTTTATAGTATTGCTATCATAAAGATCTTTTAGATAATTTAATTCTATTTAATTTGTCCCGTTATTGAGCCCTGTATGATGATTTTTCGCTGAGTTATCGCAGTTTAAAAACAGTTTCTGACCTGGAGGTCAGAATGTTTTTTTTTTTATATATTCATCATAAAGATCTTTTTAGATAATTTAATTCTATTTAATTTGTCCCGTTATTGAGCCCTGTATGATGATTTTTCGCTGAGTTATCGCAGTTTCAAAACAGTTTCTGACCTGGAGGTCTCACTATGTGTACTACATGTTTTTGGGGTCGCTGAATCCGAATCTGGGGTCAGTTTCATCCCAGCACGTCTGGGTTCGATCATAACTTCAAAAAACACCTCAAATTTGCTATATCCATTAAAACCGCAAAACCTATAATACAATAACCAACTGACCCCACAACCTAATAACTCCATAACCCCATAGCCACATAACCACATAACCCCATAACCCTAAAACCCATTAAAAAAAAGTTTCTGATGTGGGGTCTCACTATGTGTACTGTACGTTTTTGGGGTCGCTGAATCTGCATCCGGTGTCAGTCATTAATCCTCATCGTACTATAATACAATAACCCAATAACCCCACAGCTACATAACCACATAGCCACATAATTACATAACCCTATAACTCGATGCTGTAACCATGTAACGCAATCTCTCACAATGAAACTTATTTTACAGTTCTTAAGCAAATCAATATAAAGATCGATTTTTTGACTTTTTTTTTTTTTTTTTAAGTTAAAAAGGTTTTTTAGTAATAACACAGCTACCCAAAAAAAATCTTGATCCTGGATATTGACCTTAGTATCCGTATTTATTTTTCGACGCTGAATTCGAATCCAACCTCAAGAAAGTCAATACACCCTCAAAATTTTGAGATACAGTGATAAAATAGGGTAAAATCAGCATTGATATATGATGACAAGAAGTACGTACAGAAATTACTCCTAATGTAAAACCATTAGTTTGCGTATGTTGGTTATTTTAGATATAACTATTGTCATGACAATAAATTTATTCTAAGGGTGAAAATCGAGTAAAATACGGGTTGAAAGGGGTAAGAAGGTGGGGTTTTCAAGGTTGCTGCTTTCAAATTTCGACATGTCAAAAGAAGGAAATGTACACCAGAGGTGAAAATCGAATATGACAGGGGTTGGAAGGGGTGCGAAAATGTTTATGTGACAAAATACACAAATTTTATTCCAAAATTATATTTCCTGGGGTTCTGGAGGTTGCTGATTTCAAATTTTAACATGTCCATAGCATACGATTTGGTTCAAGTGTGAAAATTAAACAAAACAGAGGTTGAAGAGATACTACAAGAGCAGTTAGAATATCTATAATTATAGATATCACAAGAAACGTTAGAATAAAATCCAGTTGATTACAACAGCTACGATTCTAAGAAAAAAAATGCGTAATTTATCTTTACACTCTTTAATACACAATTTTCATGTACGCAAAATTATTCTGTTCTTGGCATATTGAGATTTGAAAGCAGACTCGATATAAAAAAAAATTGAACACCATTACTTGCATGAATGAACATTATAGAATAAATGTTCGACTTTTGTTCTAATCAAATTCCTGATAGTCTGGAGGTTGAAGCTGCTGAAATATTTTTATTTAAAATATTTGTAAATATAAATACAATCAAAAATACGAAATCGATCATAGTTTTGTTCCGCTTTCTCAAAGTCAATTGAAAGCGCGGAAATATTCAGCTTCCGATAATTCTGATATTGTTAATATATATATAGTGTAAAACCCAAACGTAAATTGTTGAATAAAAAATAATGTTCCAGTTCAAATTGTTAACGGTTACCTTGTTTCCATCAAATATTACTTAGAAAGATAATTTTACACTTAATATGCCCATAACTTCATTGAAACTTTAGAAATTCTTTCACATTCAAAAATATTTTTTGTTCGTAATTCATTTTAATCCATTTGTTAAGCCATATCGAATAAGAAACTGTAGACATAAAAGGACCCGAAGTTGAATAAAAAGGTAAGATATAATCTCTATTTACAAAAAGTAATGTATAAAGTACAAAATAAAAAAAAATAGGTCAATTTTCGCTACAAAAAAAAAAACACTTGTACATTCACTAAACGTGAAAATAACAAAACGAGCGTACAGTCACTTGAAGTTAAAGGTAAGAACTATAGATTCTGTAAGTTTCATATTTTTATCACGCAGTCAACACGTTCCTTTCATAACCTCAATAATGCGATTTTTTAAAATTTTGAAAATTCAAGCAGTTTTTTTTTTTATAAGGAGTGAGCTACTCGGGTCGACTCGTGGCTGTATTTCGTTTATGATATGTACACTTAATTCCTGAGTAACATAAGCTACTTACTCTTAACAGTCAAGACGCTAGAGTCGATTAAAATTCCCAAAAAATAAGCAAAAAACACGTAATTTTAACACGCTGCCATTATTCGGAGGTAATGACTGATCGAATTTTTGATACTTACACTAAAACTGCCATCATTCCCCTTCAAAATGCCGCCTCAAGCGGGTAGATATGTTAGAAAGGAAACATTTTAGAGCTAAATTTGATAAGGCATAAAAATGACGATTTTTTAAAGTTTTAATTCGAATAAGCGGAAACGAGCGTTTGTAAAAATTAAATTTGCATAAATTTTGTTCTTTGGGACCTTAAAGAAGAGTCCCTCAAAGTTACAGCAAAATCTAAAATGGGTCGGCTTCTTCAATTGGACGATTTCATATGGAATGACCCAATAAGGTTATAAACTTATTACCGAGTTAAAACAACACGTAAGCTTGGATATACGAATAATATGCGATGTATACTTTATACTAGTGTTTCTAAACGACGGCAACACAAGCTCGTATATATTAACTTTTGTCCTCGTAAAAAGAAGCTGCGGTATTATGGAAATATTGTCATTTATAGTTTCTCCTGGCGCTACACAGCCACAGCCTCAAGTCTTAACAATGTTTACATTGTAACAACTTTCAAGACGAAATCAAATGTTATCTTTAGTGTTTAAGTCTCCAGAAACTGGAAAGTTATACCTTTCGAGCTGCTTGTTCCGACTACACCGAGACTTCATAATACATTCAGTATTTCTTCTCCTCCTTTATTGTTTGAAAGACACGGTACGGTATGGTTCTCCCGGAAAGCTTATTATTACGCAGGCCAACCGGAATTATTTTCAAGTTTATAATGCATCTTAAAAAGAAGTTTCGTTTGTCCGCCTAATGACCATGCATAGCGAAGACAGTTCATTGAATGGATTATTGAACAAAAACAAGTGAATGCTGATTTTTCGAACAAAATCATCTTAAGCGATGAATCAAATTACTGCATGAGACATTTCTTGATCGTGTACTCTCTCGTTTCGGTGATCAGAATTCCCCCCTGATCAAGTGATTTAAAACCATCGTATTTCTTTCTATGGGGTTATTTGAAGTCAATGTCAACAAATTCAGCCACGTTTATGCAAAATGGCCATTAGTGGCGTCTGTGAGTCGGACGAACAATGATCTCAATTTACCCGGATTGAGAGTATCTCCCCCCTTTTCGAGGATGCTGAACACGATGCGGGTGTCAGAATGTCTCTTTGGGATTGCGCTACCCCCAAAACGGCCAAAAACCACCCCCCTATATAATTTCCTTTCATCAACAAAAAAAACGTATTTTTCCCCGTTTTCGAGGATGCTGAACACGGTAGTGGTATTGAAGATGACTTCCGACCCTCACCAACCCCTCCCCCAGTCAAAACTTACCTCCGAGAGGGGTGATTTTTTA
This sequence comes from Aromia moschata, assembly GCA_029963805.1. Classification (NCBI taxonomy): domain Eukaryota; kingdom Metazoa; phylum Arthropoda; class Insecta; order Coleoptera; family Cerambycidae; genus Aromia; species Aromia moschata. The sequence continues at coordinate 193,759 of JAPWTK010000470.1, forward strand.
TTTTTCTTATATCAGCGACCAAACGTCTGTCCTCCAGTTTTCGAGGATACTGAACACGGTGGTTGTGTTCAATATCCCTTGCGACCCCCCCCCACCAACCCCTCCACCAGCCAAAACTCACCCCCGGGAAGGGTGATTTTTTTATTTATTTTTTATATTAGCGACCAAACGTCTGTCCTCCTGTTTTCGAGGATGCTGAACACGGTGGTGGTGTTCAATATCCTTTGCGACCCTCCACCAACATCTCCACCAGCCAAATCTCACCCCCGAAAGGGGTGATTTATTTATTGATTTGGGGATTGAAGGGATTTGAAAAAAATCATCCACCACCATCGTGTTCAGCATCCTCGAAAGCGGGGGGACAGACGTTTTGCCGCTGATATAAAAAAACTACCCCTTTCGGGGGTGAGTTTTGGCTAGTGAAGGGGTTGGTGGGATGTCGCAAGGGATATTGAACACCACCACCGTGTTCAGCATTCTCGAAAACGGGGGGGCAGACGTTTTGTCGCTGATAGAGAAAAAAATAAAAATCACCCCTTTTTGGATGGGGAGGTACTCTCGATCCGGTTAAATCGAGATCATTTTTTTCAAGGTTTTTTCCGACTCGCAGACGCCACTACATGGAAAATTTCGACAAAAGAGTGCGTATGTGCCAGCAAAACCGTGGAGGTCATTTGCCCGATGTGCTATTCCAACGGGCACGGGTAGCCGAGTGGGTTAAAGCGCCGTCTTTCCAGTCGCGATACTTCTGTGCGCGTTGTTCAAGTCCCAGCCGAGATAGCGATTTTTAATCGTCTCCGTCAGGGCTTGATATGCAACCACTAATACACTAGTGTATAGGTGTGGATGCATAGATGCCAATCCAACCGCACATGCCCTAGATTTGGTAATGTTCTGAGTTTTCTGGGTTTCCTCAGAACTGTAAAGCAAATGTGTTACCGAAATAATCTTAAGGCGCTCCCAGTGCGCCATGGCAAATAATAATAATAATAGCCACTCCTTCCCGCACAGGTCCCTGAGAGGACCTAAGGGGTTACTCTTCGGAGTAATTATAGGGTGAGTATTATTATTATTATTATTATTATACATAACCCTATCCTACGTACTTTATATTTATATAAAAAAAAATACAATTGAAAAAAAAACTGTGTTTTCTATTTCATTTAATTCAAATCTTGCGTACATTTTGGGACACCCTTTATTTAACCCTATTTAAACCTAAACCCTATTAAAAAAAAATGTTGGTCGAATTCTAAACACAAAATTTTTTAAATAACCCCAAATTTAAAAATCCGCTATGTTCAGATCAGGTGATCTTAGTGGCTATGAGTTTTCAAAACGTCTGCTTTTAACACGACTGGAATATGGCTATTTCGAGCTACTTGTTTCGGGTACACTAAGACTTCGTATTACATTTACTATTTCTTCTTCTCCTTTGTTTCTTGAATGACAATCCCGGAAAGCTTATTATCATGCAGGCCAACCGGAATTATTTTTAAGTTTATAATGCATCTTAAAAGAATTCGAATTTTCGTTTGTCCGCCGAATTTAGATACTGATCAGGGCCGTAAACTGATGGATAGATATATAGTTTAGTGATTGGTTTTAACCTTGTGCTCTAACATTTGTCAAAAATTCTATAAAAAAATGTCGGTCGAATTCTAAACACTAAATTTTTTAAATAACCCCAAATTCAAAAATCCGCTGGGTTCAGATCAGGCGATCTTGATGGTTACGAATTTTCAAAACGTCTGTTTATAACGACGAAATCAAAACGTCTGCTAATATTCTCCCGGAAAGCTTCTTATCACGCAAGCCACCCGGAATTATTTTCGAGTTTATAATGCGTTTAAAATGAATTTCGTGGAAATGGAATATTTAATTACGCATAAGTGTTGCCTAAGTGAACCCACACGTGTTGTATTGTATGCCAACGATATTTATTTGGACTTCTTTGGAAAGTATATTCTCAACTTTACCCGAAGCAAATAAGATATTTTAAAATTAAGTCTGTATTAAATCACTAACTTTTCATGTGGAAAAATAGTCTGAAGTTTATACAACTTGTAGGAAGTTTATGGGAGTTTTTTAAAATGAAAAATTCGAAACGAATTTAAACCAAGACTTGTCTGGATCTAAACTTTGTAAATTCAAATAAGCCTTAGGTACTATAAATAATTCCATAAAAAGACATACAAACATGTCTACTAGTTCCCAGTGTTGTGCTAACTGCAATTCAGAAATATGGTTTATTTAACAGAAAAGCATAAAATAACAATTCTACAAATGGTTGGTTACGGAGTAGAAATAACACTAGAATATTAAAGACAGCCGGACAGTGAATCTAAGAAAATAAGAAAGAAAAATAAGTCTACCTGAAGAGTATGACGTGAGGATACGATCCACAAAATTGACTACTTTTATCGGGATAATATTCGGGCTCTAATGAATTAGTAGCTCAGTCGCTATTTGACCGGCTGCGGAGCGCGCTAATGTATGACGTTTTTTTTTACAAAACAAGTGATTTCGTCGGTGAGCTGAGGTACTTACTTGTAGTATTTTATGCTGATTAATAAAATGCATAATCTGCATCATTTGCTTCTAGATTCTTGAGGATATATCAGATTTAAAAGTGGATGCTGCTGTATTATTACAGTTCTATTTTACCGACACTTTTCGTCGGTACAAATGAGTTTCGGTACAAATACTTTCTCGAAATATATTATAGATGGCATCAGATACGTTTTCAAACTTTAAACGCGTTTTTCTCGAAACTGTGTTTTTCAAATTGGCGTAGAACGCAGCTAGCTCTGTTTTTATCCGATCGACTGAAATTTTAATTGTAGTTTCTTATATAGACTATTTATCGTACACGCGATTTTTTCGATTGATAAATAATTAGATTTGTAATTAACAATTTTAGGTCGATTTGTTAAGAAAAAAACTGAAAAAAAAAATAATTGATGTCAATTTGCAAATTTTCAAAAAAAAATCTTGGGTATTTCCAAAGAAAAACTAATGTAGATTAAGAGAAAAAAATATTTCTAAGTGGTGTACGAAGACTGATACAGTATAGGTACGCCGATTTCCTCCTAAAGAAAAAAATTCATGTTACCTAGAGGTACGACGCCGTTTTGTACATTTAATGAAAATAAAAAATTCTTTTATATACACTAGTACCCATAGAAACAAGTGGCAAAATTTCATTTTGATCTATTACATAAGTATCGAAAAAAAATATTCCCAAAAAAAAAAGCCTCACTTTTCAGTGGCCTGGGTAGTATAACCCCTTAAGTCTACTTTGTTTATACACTATGTAGCTAGTAAAAAACTGTATGTACTGACAGATGAACATTCTAGAACAGACAGATGAATATTCTAGAGCACGTAAAAACTATAAAAAGCCTATGATGTATCATTTGACGTTATTTATAACAGCGCTGTTATAATTCTTATCCAATCAGGATCTGGCTTTTTAAATAAATCCGACTTCCAATTGGCTGGAGCTGTTAACAGCACTGTTATAAATAACGCCAAATTATACATCATAGACGTGATTATCTCGTATTTGCCACGAATTTGACTGCATTGTAATCCCATTTGAATGGTGTCAAGTAATTTCATTTCTCGTCTAAACATAAAACTAAAATATAATATACTGTTAAAAAATAGTGTATTATGCAACGATCATGTAATGAAGGCTATTAATACACGAGCAGAAAGTAACGTTACGATTGCGAGTGTATTAATAGCCATTACATGACAGTTGCATACGGTATTTTTCTACGACCATTTATAAATAAACAACACACATAAATTATTTATTTAAACGAAAATGGAACATACACTTGCGTGCATAAAAATTGTTATTGACAACTAACAACTTAACACTTAATTTTTAATAATGGATATGACCCCTTCGTGCTCTAATAAAATCTCTCATACGATTAGGCATAGATCTAATCAAGTTCGCTATTGTTTCTTGTGGGGTGTTATGCCACTCTTCTTCTACTTCAACAATAATCTCTGGGATCGAGTGGGGGACGAAGTCTAGCTCGAATTCTTCGTTTTAGCTCATCCCATAAATGTTCAATTGGATTTAGGTCCGGACTGCCTGCTGGCCACTCCATAACCCGAAAACCGACTTCTGTAATGTGAACTTGCACGACTCTTGCGGTGTGCGGCCTCCAATAAATTCGTCTCCAATGTAGTCGACGTAAGGTACCACATGAAATGCTAAAATCTCCTCGATGTACCTAGCACCCGTTAAACCTCCTCTCCCGTGACCACGGTCACCCCTGCGGATGAAAACAGGGTTGGTTCGTGCTCCAGTTGAAATTGCACCCCAGATCATGCAGGAACCATAAGTTGAAAATAAGCAATTAAATATTGAATTAAAACATTATATAATTTTTCATAGTTTTTTTTATTTCTCTGGTAATATATTCTCGATTGCACGGGTAGGGGCACGGGTAGCCGAGTGGGTTAAAGCGCCGTCTTTCCAGTCGCGATACCTCTGTGCGCGTTGTTCAAGTCCCGGCCGGGGTAGCGATTTTTAATTGTCTCGCTTTCTCCGTCAGGGCTTGATATGCAACCACTAATACACTAGTGTATAGGTGTGGATGCATAGATGCCAATCCAACCGCACATGCCCTAGATTTGGTAATGTTCTGAGTTTTCTGGGTTTCCTCAGAACTGTAAAGCAAATGCGTTACCGAAATAATCTTAAGTCGCTCCCAGTGCGCCATGGCAAATAATAATAATAGCCACTCCTTCCCGCACAGGTCCCTGAGAGGACCTAAGGGGTTACTCTTCGGAGTAATTATAGGGTATTATTATTATTATATTGCTTTTGTCGCCTTTTTCTCGAATATTCGGAGGAGTGGTAGATAATTCTTCACTATCACTTATGTTGTAATCGGACATGGTTTTTGATTTAAATATTCTTAAAAGAAGCGAACTTTCGTAAACAACAACTGTCAAAGTTATATCACCAATTTTCGCATTTTCACAAAAGGCTACTTGATTGAAAAAACATGGAATTTGGTTGATTGTGAAATCTGTATCATAATGAAAATTTGTATTATAATGCACCTTATTATGAAACATGCAGAAGACATATCATTTGAATATTATAAAATGGTCGAAGAAATTGCCGGCCATATTTTTTCTGTGCCACAAAAACAACGATTCCATCGGCCATGTTAACGTTGCCCCATCGAAAGTTAAAACACAAAATCAAGCTGTTGTGCTCGGTAATTGGAAACTGTATTGCGACTTTTAGACAATGAGCTAATTAATCAGCCCGCATTCTATTAAACCGCAGGCGCCAGAAGATTCATTAGCCGAACATTATATTAACGTCGTGTCGTTATAATAAAACAGAATGCACTCAGCTTATTTAGACGCGACTTTAAAAGCTATCGACCGTATACTATCGAATACATTCTTGGGGCCGATTCATGGCCAGTCTAGTGATTCCGTTTATCAGTCGAATTTAGGTACTAATCTAGTAAACTGACGGCTAGATATACGAGGTGTGTAAATTAAGTAACGAGACTGTCAATATAGCGCCCGATCTAGCAACACTGCGGAGACCAGAACTTGGAAGGGCGGTAGGTTGACATGTAATGCACCTTCAATACAAGTTTGAATTTGTTAGAGTCATTTGTTTGTTCGTTTGATTGTTTTCGTAAACCGGTTTTTTCTAGTGCGTTTTAAAAATGAGTGACATTAATTTTGAGCAACGGTATGCTATCAGGTTTTGCTTCAGACTTAGAGACAGCGCAACGGATACTTTTGCAAAACTTCAACACGCCTACGGAGACAGTATTTTTTCAAGAGTCCAGGTTTTTCGGTGGTATAAGGGGGGGAAATACAATTAGAGGGTCCAAAAAATCGATTGTTTTTTTTTTACCTAAAAAGATAGTAAATGCATCGTAGAATATGCCTGATATGTTTCAAAATCAAATTCAAAGCCCTTCTATATTTTTTTTGGTCGTTCTTCGAAGAGAGGCGTAGTACGCATTTCGGTGCTGTCGACCTAGGGGACCTTTTGTCTATTGTGTCCTCTTTTGAAATACCCTGGGACGAATTTATATAAGTTCGCCAAGAGCTTCAGCAAAGTACAAATGAGTTTTATGAAGAATGTGAAGGCCTACTGTATGCCCCTGGCATCGCTGATTAAGTCGTAAATAGTATCATATTCAGGAAGATAAAATTTTAAACGCGTTTTTCTCGAAACAGATTTCATGTAAGCGGATTATAACTAAAAAACCGTTTTCGAAAAAGCATTTTCGATGTTTATGCGGATTATAACTCAAAAACGGTTCAATCGAACTGACTCAAACTTTCAGGATTTTTTCTTTATGACATTATCTTCGTTAAACTAAAAAAAATCATAAATGTTATTTTGCAAAAATCAATAATTATTGCAAAAATGACCAAAAATTTTCGATTTTTTTTTGTTTTTTTCGAAAAAGTTGTGCCAATTGTCAAAAAAAAATTTTTTAACTTATTAATTGTTTATCGACTAACTGTAACCCTTTTTTTATGAATATTTTTTTGGTTCGTCTGTTAGAGATTAAAATTGCGGTGTCCAGAATCCGCACAATTGCATCATTTTTGATGCATTTCCATGCATCATGTTTGGGCCACTGTACAGCTACCATTTTGTTTAAAATATTAAAATTAAAAAAAAAAACGCTTCAATGTCAACAAAATATGTGTGCAATGTTTGGTATTAATAAAATAAAAACCTCTTGAATAAAATTATTCTTTAAAAAATCGATTTTTTGGTCTCTCAGAAGGAGAGAGCATTCTCAGAAAGAAGAGAGACGATTGAAGATGAACCACGCAGCGGAAGGCGTTCATCTTCAAGATCCGATGAAAATGTTAATAGAATATGGGATCTTGTGCGTTCAGATCGTCGCTTGACGACAAGACTGGGAAAGGAATGAGAAAAATCTGCGCAAAAATGGTTCCAAAAAACCTTTCGCAGGAACAAAAGGACATCAGGAGAGACAGGTGTCTTGACTTTTCGGAATCGATTGAAAATGATCCCCATTTTATAAAACGTGTCATTACTGGTGATGAGACTTGGTGTTTGAGTACGACCCGAAAACCAAGCAAGCGCCAAAGCATATAATGGCACACTTTAAGCTCTCCAAGACCCAAACAAAACGAAGAGCAAGTCGCAGATCAAATGCTGATTTGCTTTTTTGATAGCCAGGGTGGAACTTGTCCACAAAGAGTTTGTGCCTCTAGGTTAAACAGTAAATCAACACTTTTACAGAGAGGTTCTTGAAAAACTTCGAAAAGGGTCATGCGTGTGAGACTAAACAAAAGTAAGAACAACTGGATGTTGCATCTCGACAATGCGCCTTGTCACACAGTAAACCATTTCAGTAAACGAGTTTTTAGCCAGTAAAAACATTCAGGTGGCTCTTCAGCCACAATATTCGCCCGACTTGAGTCCTTGTAACTTTTTTCTCTTCTCGATAAAGAAAAATCACCACAAGGGACATCATTTTGGGTCCATAGAAGACCAGCTGAAGGCTATTCCAGTTATGAGCTCCAGCACTGCCATGAGGAATGGAAGAACCGTCGCCAGGCTTCCCAAAGAAATTATTTTGAAATACAAAGATTTATTGAATAAAAGATTTTAAAAAAAAGTCTCATTACTTAATTTACGTACCTCGTATAGTTTAGTGATTGTTGTTAACCTTATGCTTTAATATACAAAACTGGACGTTTTCCACGAAACACCGAACTACTATACTTTTCTCGACGCGCGTTTCGCCAACCAAGTTGGCATCTTCAGGAGAAGATTAAAACTGTTTAATCTTCACTAAAAGTGTAGTAGTTCGGTGTTTCGTGGAAAACGTCCAATTTTGTGTTTTTACGCCGAAGGGTCCAGTACCCACTCCAGGATTATGCTTTAATATTTGTCAAAAATTCTATAAAAAAAATGTTGGTCGTATTCTAAACACTACATTTTTACTAAAGTCAAAAAACCTCTGGATTCACATCAGGTGATCTTGGTGGCTATGAATTTTCAGTCTTTAACCGGTCGGTAAAAATTATGTTTTATAATTACACCTTCGTTTTGCAACTGTGGAATTGAATAACTCATTAATATTTTCAGTTATCTTTCACCAGTAACAGTTACGACCTTATCGCTCTGTATGTCATCAAAACAATATGAACCAGTGATAAAATTAGTCATGAAACCGCACCAAACAGTGACTTTCTTGTAACGAAGGCCTTTCTGAATGATTGCATGTGGGTTTTCTGTTGTTGTTGAATGGCACTTTTCAAATATGCAACGGTCAAAAATGTAAAACCAAAATTAAAAAAGTTATTCGAAAAAGACCGGTTCGAAAAATGATTGCACATGATGACAATTTTACAACGCATTTTTTTATGCAAAAATTAAATAAAAGCGATTTGGTTTTTTAATAGCATGAAAGTACAAGTCTTCGCGAATAAAATGAGCCCATGATCGTTTCTGTACGATCATTTTTTGCGTCTGTAAAAGTTGATTTTTTGAAAACGTCTTTTTTTTAAATCGTTATAACTCGAAAAAATAAAACTTTTTTTGAATTTATGAAAAAAGTGTCATTTTCCGCTTGTCTTGGGCTGTATTTCTAGTTAACAAGAAGTCTGTTCAAACAAAATTAGAATTGTTACAGCAAAAATACGAAAACGCGAATTTTGACGTTTTTTTTTAATTTTTCGCAAATGTTTATGAACCGATTTTTTTCGTTCACATCTCATTCGACGCGCATTTTTAAGACCTACAACTTTCTAATTTAACTTTCTTGTGTAGAACTTGAAGCTTTTTTTTTATTTGCAAAAATCCGTTTTTTTTTACTTTTGCGAATTTTTTTGGTTATGTTCGCCATTAAAACTCGAGTCGCAAAAACCGCTATCTTTCTTAGAATTTTTTTCTCTATACGACCATATTTTTTGTTTGCTGATAACAATTAGTGACCGGTTTTCTCCCCGTTGATTGGGCTATTAATGCTCTGGCCCGGTGACTACGATTATTGCCTCGACTTTCTCTAGGTCAACCGCTTATCTTTTGGGGAATCCTGCAGGAATTTGAAAACAGTCCTGGAGGTGACAATAGTCAGAGCCCATGTGTGAAATTAAATTGTTTGAGCACAGCCGAATTGCATTCCCTAGGCGACCTTTGCCCCGCAGGCCGTATTCGCACATATATGTCTATCAAACACGTGGTATTTTTACCGTCCGGAAAATTCAATTTACAGCATTCGGATTCAATTTCTTTGAAGTAATTTTCCAGAAAGGAAAATACATCATCTTAGTTTACTATGCAAAATATGCTACTTCGAAAATAATATTTTAAATGGAAAAATATACAGTGTCCCCCATAAAGTGTGCGTCATATAGAGAAAAATATACAGGGTGAGTCAGAAAGAATGGGACAAGACTAAACTGGAGATCCTACTAGAAACCCAAATTTAAGTTTTATTCTGAAATTTCTGTATAATGAAAGTTTTAATAGTATAAATCTGAAAATTATTAGTTTTATGTTTTTTTCGTGTGAGAATAACGAATTTTAAGTTTATTTTACGTTTTATGCGTAAAACAATTCGAGAATCTAAAAGAACGCCCAATTCTACAGCGAAATGGTACTCTTGTTTTGGTCGTCTAAATCTATCGGTTTTTAAGTTACTTGCATCTAAAATGTTCAGTGTATTTTGTTGACTTGTTTAGGCTTGTGCCAACATTTGTCAAATTTACCATATAATTAAATTATTTTGATTGAGCTCAACATGCCTTATACCAACGTCGCTGGTTTAAGAGATACAGCGTGTTTATTTTACAAAGTTTAAATCAACAAAAGTAGTTGTTTAACGCATAACTTAACAGATAAACAAAATAATATTTTAATTTACCTAAATAATACGATGAAACTAGCGGCCTCTAGGAGCAACCTCACAATAAGCTTAAAATTCGTAATTCTCACACCAAAAAACATAAAGCTACTAAGTTTCAAATTTATACTATCAAAACTTTCTCAATTATTGAGAAATTTCAGAATAAAATTTAAACTTTGAACACACTGTATCCCTTAAACCAGCGACATTGGTATAAGGCATGTTGAGCTCAATCATAATATTTTAGTGTCGAGTATTTCCAGTTTAGTCTAGTCCCATTCTTTCTGACTCACCCTGTATTAATATTTATTTTAACTCTAACTTTGAAGTTAAGTTGTGCTTTAAAAATGATGAAAAACTACTTGTTAAAAAAAATCGCTTACAATGGGCCTGTTTTCAAAAAGTTTTACCAAGAAAAGTTGTTTCTTTCTAAATTGAACATAGGTATCACATATCTGAAATCTCCATTAGAACATTTGTTTTTTTTTTGATAATACATCTACAGAACTATCCAGAAAAATGTAAACACTTTAAACCTTGAAAAAAATTACTTTATTACGGTAGACTTACCTACCACTAACTATTTATTACAAAATATCGATTAACAACATATTTTTTTAAGAAAAAATTAAAGCAAGGCTTCTAAATTCTAATGTGTTTGACATAAAGTTGAAAGTTAAAGTTGAGAGTGTTAAATTCTCGACGAAATTTTAAGCTACTGTTATTCCAGCATCAAATTGCTATTAAAAAAATTTATTTAAAAACATATGGGACATTCCACGCCAACCTCATCACAAATAATAGATTTCTCTGAAACTATGTATATACCTAGAGTAAAAAAACGAAAACATTTTTAGAATCAATAGTTTTTCAATTTGTTGCTTTAAAAAATACGCCTTAAATTGAAAAATAGCAGGAGACATTTTTTACTCAAAATGCTGTGTAGCATACCGTGGTACTTTTAAAATTTTGAAATTCATCATATTTTTTGTTATAGAGCCCCATGAGGCCCCATAAAAAAACGAATTTTCTAAATCGGACACCAGATTCGTAATCAGCGACCCTGAGAAACCTTATAAAATGGTTTTCATACATTTTTTTTACGTACCAAGATATAACGTAAAAATGGTAAATTTTCACCTTTCGAGCCTTCTAGCGGTCATACCGTTGCGCATCCCATTCTGGGACAAAGCATCCGAAAGTAAAGTTGTCAAGCTTTTTTTTAAGCAAAAAACATTTTTTTAAGAAGTCATACTTTTCCAAATTTCGATATTAAAGTTTTAATCCTCTGAAAAGGGGTGAAAACTACTTTTAATGAGTTCAACACTATTTTTATCGCAATCTACGGGGAAAATGCGATGTTTTTAAAGTTTTTTTCATTTTTTTTTATTCGCGTTCATTTGCCTACAACATTCGCGAATTTAAGATTGTTTAAAAATCTCTAATTTTGTGACCGTTCGTGACGAAAACGTAATGTGACTTGAGCTCTAAAATTTTAGGTATCAACTTTTCTTATTACATACTACTTATATACAAAGTTTCAGAGAAATATATTTATTTTGTGGCGAAGTTGGCGTGGAATGTCCCATATACAGGGTCTCCTCTAAGTAATGGTACACCACATCAAACCACATATTTCTCATGTCAAAATACTAGTAATTAACCAAACATGCCTTAATCCAAAAGTTAATAATAATCAAGATACAGGGGTCAAAGTTGAAATTTGCTTTTCCTTTTTTTTTTTCAATTAATTCTGAATAAATAGGAATAATGGCACGAAATTAGATATTCGGGGTTTTTTTGAGGCGAGAAAGTCAAATTCGTTCATACATTTGACGTCACTAATAGAGGGCGCCACCTATAGCACATCGAGCTTGTTTCAAAAGACACAACTATTTTGCGGTTCACTGTATCGCTTTGACTATTAAAGACACCGATTCTTCTACATTTTTTACGTAAAAAAGGTCCACTTTGTTAGAGTCGCTAGGATTTACCGTTTTCGAGATATTTGCATTTGAAATTTCCTACGTGTACTTAATCTTAATTCAGAGATCTTAAATAGTTTTTTAAAGTAGGCCTTGCCTGAAACAAAATTAGAATAAAAACGAAACAAATTTGTTTACTGTCAAAGTCAAACTTTCACATTATTCTCTGCTTTAAACAGCTCTTGAAAAGTGTTTATTTTAAGTTAAGTGCAAAATACCGAGACATAATTTGTTTTCGAACGAGGAAATGCGGGATATGGTATGCGTATATTCAAAGGAAAATTTTAACGGACATAGAGCCCATCGAAGATAATTAGAAATGTATCCAAATCGGAGACCGGTAGAGCCAGATTTTAAGATTTTCAAAAATCTTTAAGACAGATTGGGAGAAACAGGTTCTTTTCGTCCCAAGCGAGATTCCGCAGGTCGTCCGAAGACTTTAAACCCCGAGCAGGAAGAAGAAATTCTGGTTCGTATAGCTGAAAATTCTGAATTAAGCACAAGACACATTGCTATGGAAACTGGAGTAAGCAAGTCAACCGTATGGAAAGTATTAAAAAAAGAAGGGCTTCATCCTTATCACTTTACGCCTGTGCAAAATCTGATACAAGGTGATTTTCCAGACCGACTGGATTTTGCCCATTTTTGTCGACTTCAACAAATTGCTGACTCGATGTTTTTAAACAAAGTACTGTTTACAGATGAAGCAACATTTACGCATAGAGGCGTTTTCAACTTTAAGAATAAACATGCGTGGAATTTAGAAAATCCACATTTAGTAGGTATGCGAACGGCATTTCCAACACGAGTTTACGATTAACGTTTGTGTGGTTAGTATTATTGATAATAATTTATTGGGTCCATTCGAACTACTAACTAATTTGAACGGCGAGTTATACCTCGATTTTCTGCAAACTCAGTTACCCAATTACTTGATGACCTTCCCCTACAATTACGACAAAATATGCTATTCATGCAGGATGGAGCTCCGGCACACTTTTCTAGACTTGTAAGACAATATCTAAATACCACTTTTCCTGATCGTTGGATAGGTCGCGGAAGCCAAATGCCTTGGCCAGCTCGAAGCCCTGATTTTAGTCCACTTGATTTCTGTGTATGGGGTTATATGAAATCGCTGGTGTATGAACACGAAATCAATACCCGATAAGAGTTATGGCAGAAAATTAACAACGCTGCGGTATCACTTCCAAACGAAGTTATTTTTTAAAATTAGACGATCGTTCAATAGACGAGTACACAAGTGTGTTGAGGTAAACGGACATCACTTTGAACATTTATTGCCGAAAGTATACCTGTTTGTTTATTAATACTTCCGTCATTGTTATGATTGAAATAAAATATGTAATAATACATATTTAGCAAGTAAACATGTATTTGCAGTAAAACTCTTGACTCTTCTTTGACAAAATGATATATCTGATGGCTTTAATAATATTAAAATAAAGATAACTTACTTTCTTCTTTCTTGTAATGTGTCTTTCTTAATTATTCGCATTAAATTCGTATTAGACATTATGGTACTTAATTTTCTGACTAATACAATAATATGAAATTTTCAATGTTTTTAATAAGCGCACAGATCTCGAAAACGGTTAATCCTAGCGACTCCAACAAAGTGGACCTTTTTTAAGTACAAATGTAGAAGAATCGATTTCTTTTCTTCTAGTCAAAGCGATACAGTGAACCGTAAAATAGTTGTATCCTTTGAAACAAGTTCGATGTGCTATAGGTGGCGCCCTCTATTAGTGACGTCAAATGTATGAACGAATTTGACTTTCTCGCCTCAAAAAAATCCCGAATCTCTAATATCGTGCGATTATTCCTATTTATTCAGAATTTATTGAAAAAAAAAAGGAAAACCAAATTTCAACTTTGACACCCTGTATCTTGGTTATTATCAACTTTTGGACTAAGGTATGTTTGGTTAATTACTAATATTTTGACATGAGAAATATATGGTTTTGATGTGTACCATTAATTAGAGGACATGTATATATATTCTAAATGCTGGCATTGATGTCAATTCTGCGTCAATCATCAGAATTTAAAAGTATTATTTTAAAATTTTTATTTATTTATTTTCCTTAAAAAAAGTTGTTTTTCAATTCACTTTACATTTTGTAATAAATAGTTAGTGGTGTGGTAAATCTGCCACGATAAAGTTTTTTCGAAATTTAAAGTGTTTAATTTTTCTGGGTATGAATGAATGAATGAAAGAATGAATAAATGAAAGAATGAAAGAATAAATCAATTAATTAATCAATTAATAGTATTGACTTTATCCACATCGTCTCAATCCTTTATTCCGTATTGCTTTTTTTCACGTTTATTGAACTGCAAGTTACTTAACAAAGTAAAAAACAAATCGATACTGAGCTTTTTCATTTAGACATCTGAACCAATTAAGTACAAAATCAAAGTATAATGTTTCCTGTAAACAACATCTAGAATCCACGAGGATTTTTTTACTGGTTTTAATATTTTGTTTGGAAAATATAAACATTAATAACTCTGAAGAGCGTTTGTAAATAATCGTCGAAACGTCGAAATTTTTATAAAGAAGTTTTATACAAACTATGGCTTTCCACAATTTGTACGTTAAATTAAAAACAGCAGTTAGGGATTCATTTGTATATGCAAAGTACCGTTCACCACACGGAACATATTTCAGTGTTACACTAAAAAAAGTTTACTAGCAAACTAATACTTGTATAAAAAGTAAACCGGTCCCACTCAGCGTTCGCGCTTCCAAGTCCAACGGCTCAAAACTGCTGAAAAATTGCCGCAATTTACCATACACACAGGGCCAATTTATTTGAGAGATCGCGCCACATACATTTGACCAACAATTTTATTTTTTATTATTGCCCTTCCCTTAACTCCCCTACGTAACATTATCTGGACGTCCCGTTCCATCTGAAATTACGAATGTATCCTGACGAAATTGAAATTTTCATTATGGGGGACTGCGGTTATGTTCACCGTTTGCTCAATTTGTCTCGTTCATTTTTATGATACAAAACGGTAACATGATGCATTCTTAGAAAAACATCTTTTTTAATACATACTTTTTTTAATACTAACTTTTTCAAACTTTGACGGCTAATTTCGTTTTCTAGATATTTTTCATGAAACAATTCAATTGCATGACGATAAGAAATTTTACCGATACCATAACATTTAATAAGATAAATTTTATGTTGTAAAGTAAGCATTATTTGGAATTAAAACTCAATAATTGAAATTTCAAGCACTTTGTCAAACACAATGTCAAACACTAACAATTGCCTTATTGATGGCTTATTGGAATTTCAGATATTCGAATTAGGGACTTTGAGAATAAATAGTTCAAAGATAACCTATTAACTACAGTATTGATTGACTAAATGATTATCTGGACGTGCTGTTTCTTCAAAATAAATGTTTAAATTATATTTTTGGGGTTTATGATTTCTTATTATGTCTGCGCCTTTAATAAGCATACTTTTTGAAAGGAAAATGACTATACTTCAAGCGTATAACAATGATAAAAATTGCGGAGAATCTCTTCAAAATACTTAATATTGACTAGTAGGCCATGCTTTCACATATTTGAGTATTAAATTTAATTGTAAACAATTTTTCTTAATAACATTTTTATATTAATATTTAATATAAGGTACTTTAAGCTAATTTATATAAGCTCTAAGCTAATTTATATAATATTATATATAAATTACTTTGAAGCTAATTTATATAAGGTACTCTTCATTGTTATTTAATTTTTGCTGTTTCAACATCCTGTATGTTAAATTGAACAAACTGGACTTTCTGGAAAAAAAAAACCGGAGATACCCTTACATATGTATCTCTTCAAAACGAGTTCCTTTGGGAAAACGTAGTAGGTTCCCCCCCACCCCCCCCTAAATTAATTTCAAAACCCTTTTGAAAAAAAAACCATCACCCCCCCCCCCCCCCCGGCAGTCCCCCCCTGGAAAAAACCCGGTTTTTTTTTTTTTAATTTGTTGGGGGCCTTTGGGGCCCCCCGCCGCCAAAAAAAAAAAGGGCCCCCAAAAAGGGGGTTTTGGTTCCCTTTTGAGGCTCCCCCCCCCCCCAAAAAGGGTTTTTCCCCCCCCGGGGGGCCACCCCCCCCCCCAAAAAAAAAAAATAAAAATTTGGTAAAAAAAAAAAAAAAAAAAAAAAACAAAAAAAACACCCCCCGCCCCCTTGGTTTTTAGGTTTGGAAATTTTTAAGTTTGGTTTTTTTTTTTTTTGTTCCAAAGGCCCCCCCCCCCCCCGCCAATTTTTTTTCCCCCAAAAAAACAATTTTTTTTTCTCCCCCCTTTTTTCTTTTTTTTTTCCCCCCGTTACCAAACCCAAAAAAAAAACCAAAAAAAAACGGGTTTTTCCCCCCCCCCGGGGGGGGAAAATTTTTTCCCCCCCAACCCCCCCCCCCCCCCCCCCCCCCCCCCCCCCCCCCCCCCCCCCCCCCCCAAAAGGGGAGATACTTATGGGGAGATACCCTTTACTGCGTATGTCTTCTTTGATATTTCCCATAAGACGTTGATATGTTTTCTATGAATATGTTTTAAGTAATGTATGACCTTACTTGGCTATCAATGAATTTACTTTACTTGGCAATAATGAACTTTAATGAATTTAACTAGGCAATAAAGAATCGGATACCTACATATTTGGCAAAAAACGTCTAAAGTGAATTTTAATAATGCAAAATGTAAATACGGGGTGTGGCTATTAAATAACCGAACTGCTGTCATAACACTTGTTATTCGTTACCAATTACAGTAGCAACTTTTTCGCCTTCAATGTCTACACCGCTCCATACAACTTTTCCATTGTTGAAAGCAGTCCTGGAAGTCCGCTTCTGTCAGCTGGTTCAGAACCTCCGTCGCTTTTGCTTTAACCGCTTCCACATTTTCGAATCTTGTCATCACAAGTAATCACCGTGCCTAACGCCTGGATCAGTGTCAATGTTGTTTAGAATGTCAGCGCAAATGTTCATTCTTGACTCCTTTTGCCTGGAAGTGAGGAGTTTTGGCACCATTTTTGCGTACATTTATTCGACGCGTCACTGGTGCGTAGACTAATTCAAACGACTGCTACAGTCAAACTGAGCGACCCACTGGCTTGTCCAGCGAGCTCAGGGTGGGCAAAGTATCACCAGACACAGTTCTGTTCAAAAACTTGTCGTGACACGCTCGCAGCGCACTGGTAGTTTGGTTATTTAATAGCCACACCTCGTACACTAGACGAACTCTAAAAGAACGGTGCAAAATACGTATGTACACAATCATGTTTATTAGTCAATCACTCACGACACATAAAATTATTTTAAACTCAGCGTTCTACCGTACCCCAAAAATACGATTTATACTGATGACTAATTTATGTACTAAACAAAAATAACGAAATGACAGGTGACTTGGTGATAGGGCAATAAATTAAAATCTTTACAAAGAGACAAGTGTATTTTCTTGTATTTCTGACCTTTTACGATAGTACAAGAATAATTCCTTTTCGTGTAGACTGTGCGCTTTCAATATAGACACAGCCTCTCTGTCTACACCATAATTGCAAAGTAAAGTAGATACTCCTACACAATTGGTAAAGCGACTGCTCGTCTACTAGGATCGTAATTTTTATAAAACCCAGTTTAATATTATGAAATTGTAATTTCTCAAACCTGAACATAGAGCACTGTAGGGTATTGTGAAAGCATAACGGTGTTGATTCTAGAGTTAGAGTTTGCACAATTCATTACGGGTTTTATTTAACGCGAGGTTCTATGTTCCTTTATTAAAGCCAGATCTCTCGAGGAAACATTTTATTATTTTTGCGAGTCTTGTTATTTCTTCGAGCCAGCGCATCTCGATTTAGCATTACTCATTTAATTTTTGCACTTTCGGAACCGTGGCTTTACGTTCGCGACGGTTAAAAATGATATTCATTATTTCCAGTCTCAAGACAAAATTTTCCGGTAAACAATATAATTTACAGCGCTAAACTGGCAGTGGAAATTACGGGAAATAATTGAATTAAATTCTCCCCGATGCATCTCGAATATATTCGGATCACCGGAACTCACTAAAATAGAGTTTTAAATTTTCTTTTAAGGTTATTACTAGACCTAAGTACGGTACGGCTCAAAAGACTCCCCCCCCCCTATTCTAAATTTTTAACGGAAATATTGTCGAGCAAAAAATTGTCGAATTCGATGTACTTTTACTACTTTATATCAAAAGAGTTATACCAGGTGGTACAAAAATATCAAATAATGGCTTTAACTTAAAAAATTCAATAGAAAAGTTATTTTGTTCATTACCATGTATGTTTTATGTTTTTAAGTTTGTTGATTATTTATTACTATTCACTCACAATTAATTAATTAATTTCACAAAACTAAAATTTAGATCAAATTAAATTTAAAGAGTAACAAAGGTAGACTAGATATTAAAAAAAAAAACAGCAATACTAAATCAGATGTTCAAACTAAGCCCCGTTGACGGCCAAGCAATGACCTAAACGGTATTTAAATTCTACTGTAGTAGCTCTGTGTAACACCTCTGCAGGTATTCTGCGCATTTCATCATTTTCAGCAGTTATTCGCACCTTTAAGTCTTCCAAATTACGAGGTCTTTGTTTGAACACACTATTTTTAATATGACACCACAGGAAAAAAATTAAGGGCGTCAAATCCGGAGATCTGGCAGGCCACTCAATAGATCCTCTTCTGCCGATCCGCCTGTTTCGAAAAACATGGTTTAAGTTTTTTGATTTCCAAAACTAAAATTGTCACCACGAGGTCGCCGCTTTGAAACGATAGAGGCCATCAAACAAAATTCTCTGAAGGAGCTGAAGGCGATACCTTCGGCGGCCTATGAGCGGTGAATGGAGGATTAGGTTAAACGTTGGCATAGCTGTATTACACTCGATGGAGCCTACTTTGAATGGGACAAAATAAATTTTGATGAATAAATAACTATTTATGTGCTTTTTTTTTTATAATGTGATCACCACACAGAGGACGTTGTCATCGTTTGTATCCAATTCTTTCAAATAGGATCATCGATTTGAAATACCTTTCAAACGAGATGTCACGAGAACTAACTTCAAATTTGAAAAAATTGCAGTGCCTTCTGTGTGGTGGATCAAGTGACCTACGTAAACTTAATTAAGTAGAATATTCTTTTGCAGAAAAATACCATACAAATGCATGGTAAATATGTGGTGATCAACCTAATTTTTACTTCTCGTTGCTAACGTGTTTTATTTTGTGTAGTATGTGAGAAAAGGGAAGATTCTTGTTAAGAATTAAGAATTGTAACTTCATGTCTAAGGAAAAGACGTTGTCGTTGTCATGGAGATTGATGTTTTAAGGTTTGTTTATGTAAGAGAGTTGTCAAAATATAATAATATTAGATATAGTCCATTTTTTATTAAGGGAAGTGCCCTTAACAATTCTGATTAAAAAGGACATATTTTTAAGGTTTTAAACTAGGAGGCTCTAACGACTTTTCACACTAAAATTTTCATTGGAAATAAACACGTATGTATTTCAATATTTTGAGAAAATGAGATTTCTTACTATGCACGATCAATAGTAGACTAAATATAATCGCATACAAGCATTATAAGTCACAATACAAATATTTTTGAGACGCAAAGCTACGTAATATTACTATTGCACCAGAATACACATGAAATTTTATTGCAGGGATTGGTGACGCTATGTATGTCGTCGATACAGGGCCAATAAAGAATTCATCTTGCATTCAAGTATTTGGCGAATGCGCTAGGCAAAAGGTAGCGGAGCTCTATGAAAAAAATAGTTCAAAGGAATGTATGTCGGCATCCCAGGGGTCGGAAGAAATCCTATTACCTCCTCGGATTCAGCGTCTCGAAATTCGTCAAAGCTATTAGGTCAGAGATGTCCCAGTTCATGGACGGCGGGGGTTTTAAATAGTGTATGTATGAATGTTCTGCGAATAACATAAAATTTTTACAGTTTGATATACCTAAAAGCGTATTTAGTGGTTTAGTAGATATTTAAAGTAAGTCACAGATTATTATATTCAATGAAATTAAGTGTCATCAATTTTATTATTGAAAATACTTCTAGGCGCGTATTAATGGGAGCTGTCTTGCGAAATATTAACGCGAGCGACATGTAGCGACCTCGACATGGTCACGTAACGACCTAGCTGTTTGTCTATGTTTATGTTTGGGTTACATGTGTAGTCATCCACAATTTGATGACTGTTCAAGGGGTCCAAGGCCACCATCGTATGCCCGAGATTTGGTGATTTGCTGAAATTGCTTATACATAATTCGAGTACGTTGAATAAAAAACTTCCCAGCAGTTTTTTACCTACACCGTTTAGTGAAAATTTGCATGCGTATTTTATGAACTGATGTTGAATGTAAAATAAACATTTGATATTTACTGATCGTTGTAAGAGGGTGAGCAGATTTGTTATTTTATTAATTTACACTAACATATATACAGGGTGATTCATTAAGAATAAGTAATATCTAAACTAGATTTACAAAATTTTCTAGATACATCAAATGCAAGGTTTTGGTATCACACTCTGTATAAATATAATGGACTATGAAATGTATAAAGTGCGTAACAAAAATTGTTTTAGGCTGACGCAACCTGCATTTGAAAAATTATGGAGGAAATAATGTTGCCATTAAAGAAACGATTTCTGCCTGTTTGTGAAACTAATAGTCTCTTAGAGCATATCCCTGGCCCAAGTGGTTTTCAAGAATACGACAGGCCAAATTCATCGCAACTGCATCTACATTCTCGGTACACTGCAGGTAGTCCACGGCAGCAAGGCCATTGTAAAGGCACATGATGACGATCAACTTACTAATCGAAAACATTTTTGTTAGAATATGCACGGCAAAAAAATCGCAAACCTGACTGAATATCACATGCAAGGTAACCTGTTTAAAACGACAAGACCTTCAGGGTCAAACCGCCAAAAATCGTAACAACAAAACTGTGTTTTATTTTTATTTTGTGTGTGTATCTGGTATTTTCAATATCCCTACGATACTTGCGTAAGATGCAAGATCTGTAAATTGTTTAAATTACTTTAGTTAATTAATACTTGTCAATACAAAAACGACAGAAAAGAAAACCGGTACAGATAAATTTCAAATTTGCTCTTTCGAAGGTATCAAGAGAAGTAAGTCATAAATATAAAAGTACGGGGTGATTGCTAAGTTGACTCATATTTTTTCACAACGTATAAAACTTTTTTCCAAATAACATTTAAAAAAAAAAAAAAAAAAAGTATGAAAACTGCCTTATTCTTAATTTCAAAAATAGTATGTATCCGACCCTGCCTTAAATTTAAAGAAATGTATAGCGAAACGATAAATATAAAAACGTTTTAGATAATAAGATATTAGGAAAAAATTATTTACAACCAAAACGGTAAATAAATATTCGGTTTTTTTGAAGCTTCATTAAATTCTAATAATTTTTGTACTTCATCATTGATTTTTTTTTACTTTTGATAGGAAGCAAAAATCACTTAATTCACGATGAGAAATATACATAAAAGCAGGATTGACGATTTATTTATGTTTAGTAAAAACATGTACCGATTGCCCCAGGAAATGGAATGAGAGTCTGGCACTAGTTATAAATGACTTAAATGAAGGTTTTTTAATCTTTTGATTTTTTTCAGGCGCTGATATTGCTATATTTTTTCTAAGTAGGCTTGTGTCAACATTTGTCAAATTTACATATCATTAAATTATTTTGATTGAGCTCAACATGCCTTAGGTAAACCAATGTCGCTGGTTTAAGAGATACCAGCTTTTAAATGCAAATAACTTAAAAACCGATAGATTTAGATGACCTAAGCAAGACTACCTTTTCTCTGTAGAATTGAGCGTTCTTTTAGATTCTCGACTTGTTTTACGCATAGCTCAGCAGATAAAAAAAATATGTTTTAATTTACCTACCTAAATAATACGGTGAAACTAGCGCCCTCTAGGAGCAACGTCAAAATAAACTTAAAATTCGTAATTCTCACACCAAAAAACATAAAACTAATTATTTTCAGATTTATACTACTCAGTTATTGATAAATTTCAGAATAAAATTTAAACTTTGGACACGCTGTATCTCTTAAACGACATTGGTATAAGGTATATTGAGCGCAATCATAATATGTTGGTGTCTAGTATCTCCAATTTGGTCTTGTCCCATTCTTTCTGACTCACCCTGTATTTAGTTAATTTGTCAGCTGTCAACAATAAAAAAAGAAATCGGATAATATCATTTGGCAAATC
This sequence comes from Aromia moschata, assembly GCA_029963805.1. Lineage (NCBI taxonomy): Eukaryota > Metazoa > Arthropoda > Insecta > Coleoptera > Cerambycidae > Aromia > Aromia moschata. The sequence goes on from JAPWTK010000470.1 coordinate 215,990, forward strand.
ATTTGGCTATTTGTAAAATGAAATTTTAAAATAAAAAAGTCAAAAATATTTATACATTTAAGTCCTTGACACTGATTTTCATTGGAAAACCCCATATTTTCCAATAAAAATACGTTTTTAAAAATAAAATATTATCTTAAAATTTTTATTTTTACGATCTCTAGAGTAATTTGGGTAAAACACGATAGTTTTGTCCCGCTGTGTACCGTCAAATGTTTCCAAAGTTAATTTGGATTGAACGTTATTCCTTTTATCTCTAACTAATCTTCGTAGCTATATATGTACATAGGCGCAGTTATCGTATAACTTCGTATCTAATTCCACCTATTGAAACGGAGAGCTCCGAATCTATAATCCATTACCGCGGTTGTAAAATGGCAGTAACAAAGTTGCACCAACTCCATTATTAAAGTAGCAGGTTCAGTTGGGAATTAATTTAGATTCTCGCCAAACAAATATCAGCCTGGTATAGTAGAGTAGAATTAGTCGATTTGTACCCAAAAAGGAAAAGTAACTGACACTTCACCAAAAAAAATGCTTTTTGTTGAGGAGGCTGAAAATATTAAATATCGTTTTTTTGGCAACAATTTAAAATTATTGCTACATTGTTTAAATAATTCGCAAAGGTGCGAAAATCAGGTTTTTTTTGAAATAAAAATAGAACCGTAAACTATACAAAAAAATGTTTCAGATAAAAAATATAACTAGTAAAAAACCCTAAAAAACACATCAAGAAATTTGCAAATCGGTTAATTTGTTTATCTGCAAAATTAAAAAACTCGTCAAAATGGCTCCTTATTTCAGTTGTTTATAACTAATTATAAAGTAAGCTTTGTGTCTTTAAAAGTATTGGAAAATGTAGGTATCGGTGTACTTAAAAAACGCTGAAAATTTTAAATCGATGTATTTTTAAGTTTTTGCAAAAAGTAAATTGTTTATTAAAAAGGTGCTTTCGTAAAACAGCCCTTAATTATTTTTTTGTAAACATCATAGAGTAACGATTCAAAATGTATTCTCTTCTTGATGAATTGGACTATCAAGTACATTGAAAAATGAATTGAATTTAATTGTTTAATGGTAATGGTAATGCCAATTACCATAAATTGTTGAATAATATTATTGTATATAAAATAAGTCGCTTGGACTAATTTAGAGCTACCCCAAATTAAAAAAAATATATTATTCTACGATGTATAGTTTCGGAGATTATCCGATTTTTTTCGTGCGCTGTGATTTTGAAGCGACCGAAAGAAAATCTGCGCGCAGGAGAACCACACTGCTGCCGCTGCCGTGCCGTCATCACTCATGCATCCACGCGCTACTAAAATAACGATGCACATTATTATAATACTGTAAACGAAACCGACTATTACATACTTTCAAAAAATTGAAGTTATGAGTGCAAGAAAAGAAAAAAAACTCGGCTCCCAAGTTACTTGGAGCATTTATTTTTTTTTAATTAGCATAAAAATCGTAGTTGTAAAATTATTCTAGTCTCAACATTGTACGATAAAAAACGAACGAGTTATTTCATTTGTTTATAACTTTAAAACGGACGTACTTTTCAATATTAATTTTAAACAATTAAATTTGTGAAATTCAATTAATTTTTCTATGTACTTGATAGTTCAACTCATCAAGAAGATAATCCATTTTGAATCGTTACTCTATGATGTTTACAAAAAAATTAAGGGCTGTTTTACGAAAGCACCTTCTTAATAAACAATTTATTTTTTGCAAAAACTTCAAAAAATATATCGATTTGAAATTTTCCGCGTTTTTTAAGTACACTGATACCTACATTTTCCAATACTTTTAAAGTCACAAGGCTTACTTTATAATTAGATAAACAATTGAAATAAGGGGCCATTTTGACGGTTTTTTCAATTTTGCAGATAAACAAATTAACCGATTTGCAAATTTCTTGATGGGTTTTGTAGGGTTTGTTACTAGTTACAATTTTTATCTGAAACATTTTTTTGTATAGTTTACGGTTCTCTTTTTATTTCAAAAAAAACCTGATTTTCGCACCTTTGCGAATTATTTAAATAATGTAGCAATAATTTTAAATTGTTGCCAAAAAACGATATTTAATATTTTCAGCCTCCTCTACAAAAGAGCATTTTTTTTTGGTGTAGTGTCAGTTACTTTTCGGCTAAATCCTAATTCTACTCTACTAGTACTCGTACCGAACGACCAGTTGTGACAAGTAATTAAAGTTATCTACGCGTATCCGTTTGCGGACCGGGATGAAACTGGCCCGAAACAAAGGCCGTGTCACAGCGGCTACAGCCGAGGTAATTTTCGTTGAATTATCAGAGTGCATATAAAAAGTACGAAGGCATAATCCCGAAATCACAAATAATAGCAGGACGTAAAGCTTATACTTACATGACATGGTCGCTTTGAAAGGCTCTGGACCGACTTTATGCGAGCTTTTTAATTACACAGGTTTACAAAAGATACATAACTTTTTTTCCTAAACCTGTGTGACAATCAGTGGCGGCTCGTCGGGGAGGCAGATGAAGCAGTGCCTCCCCTGTGAAAATTCCAAAAGAAGTTTTTTTTATACAGTGCGCGCCTAAAGTATGGAATAAATTCAGTATATGTGAAATAAAAAATTTTTGGAAAAAATCATAGAACAGGTCGATTTTGTTTAATAAAAACACACATTTTGAAGGAACGTCTATTTTCAGATGTCATTTGTTTTTGAGTAATGACGTCATCAACTTATTTTTCAAATGGCAACCCCCATTTTTTAATTTAATTTGAGAGACCCTTTCATTGTCGATTTAACGGTATAAAAATGTTGCCACCTTACATAACAAATTTTTTGAGTAAATGACAATTGAATGTTAAAAAATGAAAAATACACTCGAACCCCTCTTAAGTCACCAAATCCGTGCATCATCGTCTCGCTTAAGTCGCGAAATTTAGTCTGTCTTAAGTCGCGATCATAACCTCAACTTTTTCGTGTTTTAGCTGCAAAAATAAATATTTAGAGATATATCACAGCACTTGTTATAACGAAAAATGAGCCAACTGAACGAAAAAATTAACGTAAGTATACCGTGTCGTGCGTGACAAAGTTCAATTTTCCACTTGAATGAATATTTTAAAGGTTAAATATTTTTAAAAGACACCTAACCTATTTTAAAGGTTAGGTGTCCATATTTAATGTATTACACAATCATTTTTTTCAATAAAAATTTTATTCATGCGAGAATCCAATTTCCAAACGTAGTTCTAAAACTTTTACAGGCGGTGACTTAAGAGGGACGGTTTCGTGACATAATAGGGGGAAAACGTGGTGAAATAAGAAGGGATGTGAATTAAGGGAAGGTGACTTAAGAGGGGTTCGAGTGTATATTTTTCACAATAAATAACGAAAATTTCTGAAAAAACTGAACACAAGTAAAACATATCAAAAAAGTACGTTGCTAAGCAAAAAAATTATGAGATTCAGTTTTTTGACGTATCCATGGTTTTTACTGTCAGTTCATCAGAAGATTTGTCATTAAATTGTGCGAAAAGTTAATGTAACGTGTTAGTATTTATAAAATTTTATTTTTATCTAGTTCCAGCGCTTGCAGTAATTTTCCCAAACGAGAATGATCCTGATATTCCAGATAACACACTCTGGTTTCAGCAAGACGGTGCACCCCCGCATTATGCGCGCTCAGTTCGTGAATATTCAGACGGCATCTTTCCTCAGAGGTGGATTGGCAAACGAGGACCGATAGAATAACCCGCGAGAGCTCCAGATCTGACACCACTGATTATTTTTTATGGGGTTGTTTGAAATCAAAAGTTTACTGCAGAAGACCACACAATTTAGCCGAACTACGAGATCGCATTAGAGATGAAATGGAATCCATTACCCCGGAAGTCATTTAGAATGTACAATAAGAATTTGTACAGGCTTGCATATTGCCAAGAAGTTGATGGACGGCATTTCGAACACTTAATTTAAAATTGTATTTGCTTATTTAAGAAATTTTCGTTTATTTATTGTGAAAAATATATTTTTCATTTTGTAACTTTCAATTGTCATTTCCTCAAAAATTTTGTTATGTAAGGTGGCAACATTTTTATACCGTTAAATCGACAACGAAAGGGTCTCTCAAATTAAATTAAAAAAATGGGGGGTTGCCATTTGAAAAAATAAGTTGATGACGTCATTACTCAAAAACAAATGACATGAAAATAGACGTTCCCTCAGAAATGTGTGTTTTTATTAAACAAAATCAAACTGTTCGAGGATTTTTTCCAAAAATTCTTCGTTTCACATTCACTGAATTTATTCCAGACTTTAGGCGCACACTGTATACACCTACCTACTTATAATATTTACCTTTCATTTTTAAAAACATATATCGGGTAAAAAAATAATTTCTAAAAATAAAAATATTAATAAACATAAATATGTTAAAGGAGTTCCTGCACTATTATTTGCAACATATTAGCCCTCATAAACAACCCAACGCCTAGTATATCGCCGTGGTGGCAGGCATCCAATGCCAATGTTTTGAGCCTGTTAACAAATTTAACCCTTAACTTCAATGGTACTAAAGGTCATTTAAAAAACTGCATAGCGGAGGCAAACACGCCAACTCCCACCTCTCACACCTGTGTTGGCCCTGTGTATTATTTTCAAATCGTGAAGAAGATGCTTGGACAAATTCTGGATTTGATTATCTTAAAAATTTATCTCGTTCAATTGACACATTCAAAAAAGTCAGAAACGTATTATTGTGTTTGCAAAAAACCTAACAAAATTAATATTAATCTAACGCTTCTCATCCTAAAAGTAACAACTTTTAACCTAACATAGACTAACAATAAGACGACTAGTATCAGACCTAACAACTTTTCACCTGACATAGCTTAAGGCGTCTAGCACCAAACATAACAACTTTTAACCTAGCATAGTCTAAAGCGCCTAGCCCAAAACCTATTGAGTTTATGCTAGTTTAAAGTTATTAGGTGGAAATATAATGGTGGTGGTGGTAAGTTTGACTGAATTTATATTATGTCAGTTTTTTAATTAGGATATCGTGAGAAACACAGTCAATCGCTGTCGTTAAATCTAGGATTAACATTAATAACTTAACATAGATAAATTGACCGTCTTCAAATTCCGTATTAATAAACTTTACTTGAGAGTTTATGGCTAAAGTTGTAAACATTTTCCAAACTGATTTTGATTCAAAATATTATTATGTTCTAAATAACTTGTTATTTGTAATTTCAAAATCACCTCAAATATTTTTGCAAAAATTGGTATTACAGAAATTGGTCTATAGTTTTCAGGATTATCAGTAGAGTCTTTTTTATGGATAGGTATAGCTTTGGAAATTTTTAGAGCGTTAGGAAAAACATTAGTCATTATGCACTGATTTATTAACTTGGTAAAAGGCACTAATATAATAAACTTTAGCGCGTGTAAAATGTTCACGTTTATATCATAGGCAAATCTCTTTCATATGTGTATTATTCAATTTGTTTATCACATCAAGCAGGTATCAAGTGTTTATTACAACAAATTACATCAAGACTAATAATTATAGTCAAAAAAATGCCAAACATGCAAAAAAAATTGTCAACTATTGGCCTTATCTCATCACCCTTTGACTTTTTAATTTCAAGAATAAATAAATCGAATTTGTCATGTCGATAAACGTAAAAATAGTTACTCTGAGACAAAAAAAAAATATCTTTAGACTGAAAATTATGGTAAAAAAAAATTCAAATAAATATCTTAACTAATACTGGGTATAGCGGATTTTATTCAAATCAGAATATTTGTGTACAATATCTACTGATCATTGAATCATCGAGTAATTCTCGAAAATCTACTGTGCCACCACTTTACGTTGCGGTCCTCGAGACAAGGCGAAGCGGGGCTTCCTTCTTCCAACTGGTAGCCGGGCGAGCACTTTGCATCCCACTCGGAGAGCTAATGGACGCCTAAGCCCTCCGGTTTTACGAGCTTTCAGGATTCGGGTGGGGCCGACGACGACGACGTCGAAAAATTAAATATTCTTATTCGCCGAGCCGGCGTGTTTGCTCGCCGCTATCTGCGATATGAAATCTAAGGGTTGGTTCAGTTTGAGGGCTGGAAGACCTTTTGTATTAAAGTGCCCCGTATACAGGGTAATTCACGACGGACTGTATTGGGTTTCCCATTTTCGACGTTTTTCTAAGATACCTCAATTACAAGGGTTTATAATAAACAAGGATAATATACAAGGAACAAGTTGTCAGGATCTGGGGTCTGACCATATCTTTCTTATTTTTCGACGCTGAATTAGAATCTATTTTTAGTTTTGCTCTATCACATCAGGATTTTGAGATATCATAACCTAAAAGTGCAAAAAACACGGTTTTTTGACATATTTGAGGTTATGTAGCTTCGAGTATTTTTTTCTCAAAAAATCTTGTGTGGGATCTTAAAGAACAAATCTTCGCTTTTAAAATGCCGCCGAGTTTGGTCACATATCTTTTTTTTTCGTCGAGATATTGCAATTTAAATAATGGTTTCCGTACTAATTAAATGTATTGGGAAAATATTATAGGGTATAGTAAGGAGAGATGGCCCAGTAGGAGAGACAGACCACTCGTGATTTTCCGTAAAATATTGCAATAATGCATGCTTTGGTTAGCTACAATCGTGCATTTGCGTTAGTCCATTCTGCGAGATGCGTGGGTAAGGTGAAGTGTTTTCGCTACAGTAAGTTATTTCCAAATGTAATTTTGGATACCCTCCTAAATTATATTATTCGTGTGTTTGTACTCTGTCGAGTCAATCGAGTACACTTAAATTTTATTTACAATTTTATGTATGCCATTGTCTCGTTATATGTTTGAAGTAAATATAACCTAAAAAGTAACAGTTTACCTTGTTTCATTCCGCGGTAATTCTCCGGTCCGTCTCTCCTCCCGTTTCAGGAGAGATGGACCAGCTTTGTGGAGGAGAGATGAACCTACATTTTAGGTAGATATAATTGCTCAACGAGGGTCTAAAAGTGTGCCTTCCATCAGTCCCAGCGAAGAAGGTGAGCAGCAGCAGGGATACGCATCTCAGAAAAGTCGGCTTATGTGAGCTCTGAAATATTTTTGGATTGGCTAAAACCCCATTTCATGCCAAAAAATGTGTATGAAAGAACTTTATTTATATTGGACGAGCATAACTCGTTTACAACCAACATTGAGACTTTGGAATTTGCAGAACAACATGAATGATGATGATACATGAACCTCTGGATTTTTAAAAGTCTTAAGGGACATTATTATGAGGCGTGCAGAAGAATGGTTAAAAGTAATCCCAATGGATGGCTGAACCGCTTGCAGTTTGGTAAACTCTTGGGCGAGTCTCATAGTAAATCTGCTATAACAAAGACCGTGATTTCAGCCTTCCAGGCAACGGGAATATTTGCTTTGAGTCCAGAAGCCATTCTCGACTCGTGCGTTTTTGCAGCCTACAGTATTAAAAGTTATCGTCGGAAATGAATCCCCACAACCCGGTCCCACTGGAATGAATCCTGGTGGAAGTGGCGGTGCAAAAGGCTGTGCAGTAGGAGATACTGTAGGAGGTAGTACAGGAGACAGTGCAGGATGCATTGCACGAGCCAGTACAGGCTGCAGAGTTCAAGAAACGCCAGGAAAAATTGGATGCAATTTCACCTGTACCCGTGATAACCCCAGTTGTGAAAACAGTTCGTTCTAATATAACAGATGTTTTAACTTCGACAGAAAATATTGGAAGGAAAAATAATCTTAAACCTAAATATCAGCCAAAGAACCAGAAGCCCAGGCGTGAGTCTACCTCTTCTTTTTGCTCGGATGATGTAGTTTTACACGATTCGTTTACTAGTGTGGAGGTGAACGTGTTAGTGACTGCGTCGGATGCGGCGAATATTATCGTCGCACTTCCAAGAAATAAGACTGGATACTGTGCTTATTACGTTCCCGATGGTTGCATGAAGGTTGCATACCTTATAATAATGTGTGACGTTGTCCTTGTGGCGTTGCTATGACAAAAAAAGGAAACAAAAAACATGTAGGTCCATCCCTCCTACCTCAGGTGGACCATCTCTCCCATACTGGGTAGGAGAGTCGGATCAACGCAACGTTTCATATTGTGTTTTTTTTTTTTATGACGAGTTCCTTTGTTCTTTAAACTATGCCACAAGTTGTACAATGTTCATGTTTATATTTCTTATTTTTTGTATTTTTGTTGTGAGTTATTTTGATCAATAAAAAAAGTTATTGACGGTTATTCAATGGGTGGTCCAACTGTCCTTACCTTACCCTATGAAAAGACAATATTCAAAATTCGATATCTCGGCGAAAAAAAAAAGATGTTTGAGCGAACTCGACGGCATTTTAAAAAGGAAGATTTGTGCTTTAAGATCCTACACATGGTTTTTCGAGAAAAAAATTCGTAAAGCTACATAACCTCAAATATGTCAAAAAACCGTGTTTTTTGCACTTTTAGGTTAGGATATCTTAAAATCCTGACGTGATACAGCAAAACAAGATTCGAATTCAGCGTCGAAAAATACATTATAAACAAATGGTCTTACCCCAGATCCAGACAACTTTTTTTTGTAAATCTGTGTTATTACAGGAGATAGAAAGATGTCGTTTTCACGAACCTTGGCGACTTTTTTGAGAAGAATCCGCAGGGCTTATTAGATCTTTGATACCATATTTAATTTTTGAGTTACAGCGGGTTTTGGAAAAAAATTCTAACCATCTCTGTAATAGCCACTTATTATTCAATAACTTGAATAATTTTGGTGTTGTTACAACCGTGTCCTATAGATATTTTTATGTAGAATTCAGTAGGTAACAGGTTTTTGATGTGATTCGCGGTTTTAGACGGCAGGGTCAGGAGAAGCAGTTTTCGATGTCATTTAAAACAAAAACATTACATAAACCATAAAGTTGAATCCATCGTCTTGAAAAATTAAGATTACAGGGATTTGTACATGAATAAAAATGGACACTCTGTATATTTTCACGTAAATGACTAACAAGAAAACTCTAGCTAAAACATAACGAGAAAATATTTGAAGAGTTGAGAGCGCACAACGCTGTGTGAGAAAGGTTCACATAATTGTGTGTCCTACGAGAAATGTATGTCCAGCGTTTCTGCCATGTCTTCCTGTATAATAACAATAATAATACAATTTTAGAAGATGTTACAATCGTTTCAACCGAAAACATCTTATTCCTAGACAATAAGGCAATACACAACTCAAGAAAATTTCCTCGGCTTGCAGTGTTCTTACGAAAAGTAGAATTTACTCTCAATTGTTGAAGGGAATTTAATCTAGAAAACAAGAACAAAGAAAAATAAAGAAAAGAATGCTATAAAGTGTATATATAATTACATAATTTATGGAATTATATAAATAATCGCCAAATAAATAAATTGGAGACACTACATAACTTTATCTTAAGTTCTGTTTAAATAAAATTTACCGCATTCTATTTTGACACTTCATTATAAATAGTATCTCAACGTTATCATTGCAAGGTAACAAGCTCCGTGTAATTATTCAATTATTAATAATTTAGATATAATTAATTATATAAATGTAAGTTCCAATTTCATATTGTACAATTGTACACAAAGTGCCATAATCTATACTAAGTATTTAAAGTATATATTTGCAGACGTTGCATATTTTTAATTGATCTGTTTTTTTTTTTAATTAGTATTATTTTAACGACACTTTATGCGAGACTTTAACCTAAATGTTAATTTTTATTTTGTAATCTATCGTACGCAGAAAAAAAAGGAACAAAAAAGGCAAACATTTTAGAATTTACTTGTCGCGAAATTTTCTACAAATCAAAAAAAAGAATAGAAAGATTTTCCTAGTTATTTACTTAGATGTTTGTTTAGAAATTGTGTATGTGATAGTCACATTTGTGACTGAATCGAATTGAATGAAAATTGAATTAAATTGTGAAAAAATTCAGAAAACGCCATTGTTATAAATTATATTTTACGTACAAGTATTTAGGTTATCATTTATTATGAATTATACAAATTATAGTATTTATACAGGTACATACTATACATATTATAATCATAATTATTTTTCAAACTGATCATTTGATTGAAGCAGTAATAACTGAAATTAGGCCATCGAGGTATAGAGACAGACATTTTCTCAAACTGTGTCTATTAAGATTCAATGTAGTCCGGTCCTAAGTAAGCACTAGCTAAATTAATAATTGTCATCATTGAAGTCGTACTAAATGGGTTACAGGGGTTATGATTGTTCTTATACTAACATTTATTTTAATGACAAAATGTAGGTACAGAAGTTAAATATAAAATGACATCCATAAATGTGTCAAAATTGGAATCAGGTATAATTTGAAAAATTGAAATCAGGTTTTTTTTTTGTCGATTGTAGTTTGACAGGAAGATTTCTGTCGCTGATTTTAAATAACGGCTGTATGTATATGTATCATTTTTATAATTACAGAGAAAATAACACGGCCACACACAAAAAAAGAAAGTGTCATGACCTTGACACGTGCAGTACATATCATTAGGTATTGACCCGCTAAACTCGAATTCATAATCAGAATTGACCCAACAGATCACAGTTTTTTTTTTAATTACGGAAATAGATAAAATAATTAATAAATAAATATTGTGGCACATTTTCAACACTTGAAACAAAAGCAAAAACATACGTCTGTGTACAGCTACACCAAAAAAAAATCAGGATCCTGGATATTGACCTTGGTATCCCAATGTATTTTTCAACGGTGATCGCATCCAACCTCAAAAAAGTCAATACACCCTCAAAATTTTGAGATAGGGGTAAGAAATGAAAATTTGATTAAATACCCCCTTCAACCCCTGTGTACTCGATTCTCACCTCTGAGGTACATTACCCGCTTTTGGCATGTTAAAATTTAAAACCAGCAACCTCGAAAACCCCCAGAAATACAGGGTGAACAAAAAATTAATGGTTCACATCAAAACCACATGTTTCTCATGTCAAAATATTAGTAATTAACCAAACATACCTTAATCCAAAAGTTAATAATAATCAAGATACAGGGTGTCAAAGTTAAAAATTGGTTTTCCTTTTTTTTTCAATAAATTCTCAATAAATAGGAATAATGGCACGAAATTAGAGATTCAGGGGTTTTTGAGGCGATAATCATACAAGCTGCGATAATGATGATAAACAAAATATTGTAAATAAAAGTAGGTATATGGTGACTCTCGTTGCAGAGATTTGTTCAGGTAGTTCAAAATACTAAACAACTCGAAAATTTGGCTATAGCACCTTTTTTTACAGTTAGTCTAGTATGTTTACACTATGTGGATGAATAGCCAGATCATACAAGCTGAGATAATGATGATTAAAAAAAAATGGAATATAATTTTATCTTTTTAGTAACATTCTGTTTTGAAATCAGGCATCGTTCTATTCACATACCCGTTAACAATAAATGGCCGAAGCTCTCATTCACGGCAATTATTCAGTTATCAATACTAGAACCAGTGTTCGCACACCATTCGGTCCAGTGGCCCCTGGTGATTATGTAAACTTGTATTTTCTGCAATTGCATATAGAGGAGCGGCGTCGGAATTGGATAAACTGTGAACCGCAGGACATACATTGGCTAACGTTTGTGCGATTACATTCGTGTGACGTTAGTTTACTGTTGCATGAAAACTTTATTACCGCACCATTCTCGATCCGGAGCAGAGATTTAAAGGCTGCTTTCAGCCGGCGTGATGTAGTATAAGACCCGTTGGTGTACACAATAATTAAAGCTTAAGAGAATGCATTAATTTTTACCCTGAAAACCATGACAATAACCATTAATTTAATTTCACTCCAACACCAACTTACGAGTAGTGGAGTAAATATATCAAGCCAGGGACATCAAATAACTGGGGACGAAATTTACCCCTAAATAATTTTGACAGCTAAAATATATTATAATACGTTGTTGAATTTAACTAGCAGTGCGCTATATAAATATACGAAGTGTGTAAATTAAGTAATGAGACTGACAACGTAGCGCCCGATCTAGCGACACTGCGGAGACGGGACTTGGAAGGGCGGTAGGTTAACATGTAATGCACCTTCAGTACAAGTTTGATCTTGATAGAGTTATTTGTTTGTTCTATGTGACGATGTTTTCGTAAACGGTTTTTTTCTAGTGCGTTTTAAAAATGAGTGACATTAATTTGGAGCAAGGTGTGCTATCAGGTTTTGCTTCAGACTTCTCAGAAGGGAGAGAGTCGATTGAAGATGAACCATGCAGCGGAAGGCCTTCATCTTCAAGAACCGATGAAAATATCGATGGAATACGGGATCTTGTTCAGATGAGAATGATCGGGGAAGAGTTAAATTTGAATCACACCACTGTTCATCAGATTTTGACCAACGAATTGGGAATGAGAAAAATCTGCGCAAAAAAATAGTTCCAAAAAACCTTTCGCGGCAACAAAATGACATCAAGAGAGAAAGGTGTCTTGACTTCTTGGACTCGATTGAAAATGATTTTATGGAACATGCCGTTATTGGGGATGATATTTGGGTGTTTGAGTACTACCCGAAAACCAAGCGCCAAAGCATGAAATTGCACACTTCAAGCTCTCCAAGACCCAAAAAAGCAAGAATGAGCAAATCGAAGATCAAATGCATGCTGATTTACTTTTTTGATAGCCAGAAAATTGCCCACAAAGAGTTTTCCAAACAGTAAATCCAGGCCAAACAGTAAATCAACACTTTTACAGAGATGTTCTTGAAAAACTTCGAAAAAGGGTCATGCGTGTGAGACCAAACATCAAGAACGACTGGATGTTGCATCACGACAATGCGCCTTGTCAAACAGCCATTTCAGTAAACCAGCTTTTAGCCAGTAAAAATATTCCTGCGCCTCCTTATTCGCCTGACTTGGGTTTTTGTAACTTTTTTCTCTTCCCGAGATTGAAAAATTACCTCAAGGCACGTCATTTTACGATCATAGAAAACGTTTAAACAGCTGTAACCGACCAGCTGAAGGCGATACCAGTATATGAGTTCCAGCACTGCTATGAGGAATGGAAGAACCGTCTACAGCGATGTGTGGGTTCCCTAGGAAGTTATTTTGAAGGTGATAATACTGAATTGTAATTATTTTCGAATAAAAATAAATAAATTACTTCATTTACAGACCTCGTATATACCAAAGGCATTGTAAAATTTTCTTAAAAACCAATCATTCAAACTGATTTTGGTTGATGATTTTTCACTAATGAACCGTTAAGAAAAACATCAACAAAGTTGGACTAGCAAAAGAATACGTACACTGCCTATATCAATATTAAATTTAAAATATTATTGAATTGCCAAGGCTGTCACACTGTGTGATAGATATTTTTACCGGGTATATAAGAAACATCAATAAAAATCTTTATAAAAAAGATTAACTATATTTTCAAACAATAAGACACTATTAAAGAAAATGACCATCATCGCCCATATTTATACATACTTGAGCTCTTATTTTAACTTAGAGTCAATAGCATATTGCAGTATCCCCGGTATTCCATGAATGTTTTTACTTTTATTGACAATGCGTTGCTGAAGGTCTCTCTTATCGCCAACAGGAGTTTCACAAATTGAATTTTTAAGGTAATGCCAGAGAAAAAATTCACATCTTGTTGAATATAACTTTCTTGCAGTTCGTCGTCATGTGACATTTGTACAAAAGGTACTAAGATTTCTAAACGGTATCTCTGGATTCAGTGTTCCATTATCGAAGACACAAATGTTAAAATGGTTCAGTCAAAAAGGGAACGAATATCTTCACTGATGGATCAAAATGAAAGGATGGCGCAGGTTGTACAGTTTACTCAACATGTTTGGGAATGTCAGCTACGGAAGCTTTAACAATATGAGACTATGTGAATCACCCCTTTGCAGAGAGAACAAGAAGACGAAACAATCGAACATTTACTCTGTGATTGTTCACCTGTCTCGTCAATAAGAGACTCCATATTAGCAAAGCACTGGCTTTCCTTATTCATAGTGAGGGCTGGCGCTACCCTTGGGTGACATCACCAACTTTTTCGAAGGAATTGGGTAGATGCAAGGTGCTGTGATTTTTTGAGGTTCCAGGCGTTTTACCCCCACACAATTTTTTTTTAAGTCAGTAAACCAGGGTGTTTACTGACTTAATTTGTATCACACCTTCCAAAGATTGAAACTGTTCTACAAAGTTTGTACTTTATGTATTTTTAGATCACAAAATAACATCATAAGTGTCGAGATTATTGATCGTTCTCCAGCAGCCGCCCTTCAAAATCGACATGTCAATCTGGAGCGGTGTAGGTCGGCAATCTGCGACTGATAGAAAATGTGATTTATCCCGTGGCGTCTCCGCCATTGCCGGGGCACGATTCCATTAGGCCCCGCGCCTCAGGAAATTGTTCTCAGTCGTCGCTGCAAACTTAAATTATACCCATCCTGGATATTATGACAAATACACTTAAAAATAGATGAGGCGCGGTGTCGACCAGGACAAATTGCTTTTAATGTTGCACAAAGGAGTAATTGAAAATGGATGAGCTGCCGCTTTCCCTCGTCGGATCGGCGACACTCCGCTGAATGTTTCGGTTTAAATTATTTTAGTTTGACGCCTAGTAGGGATGATTTATGCGTTGTTAATCTGACAGCTGTGATTGGTAACGCTGGCGGCGATGGCCAATGAATTTATAACGGAGGACCAGTATAAAATACCAAAGGTTTATTCCGATGTGCCTTTCGGTTTAACTAACGCTCCAGCAACTTTTAGGATATTCATAGCCACAACAGTTTGTCCATAGTTAGTTTCTAGATACACAGATTATACTACCCTGCAGGATTTTGCCCCTGGACAATGAATAGTTGTTTCCGAAGTAATTTTTCACGCTGAAACAAATCTCAGAATTGATCTATCCCGTCAGGTTCATGAAATATTCTAAAAAGTGCAAAAAACACTGTTTTACAATTTTTTCAAAAAAAATTGTCAAAAAACTATGGATGGGATCTTAAAGTATAAGTCTTCCTCTTTGAAGTACAGTTGAGTTTGCTCAAATATCTTTTTTTTTTCGCTGAGATATTGAAATTTTCATATTGATGATTTTCACTATACCTGAAAACTCATAATTATTGTTATTATCCTTTATTTTTATTTTTATGTTACTATAAATTTCCAGAATACAAAAGAATCTAAGGAGAGACGTCATTCTTCAAAAAAAAGTTGCCTTTGAAAATATTATCTTATGACACACCAATTTTTCTCACAATAAATTTTACAAGTTGACCCTCAAATTTATTATATAATTTTTAATTTTATCTTGACCTTAACTTTTCACATTTATTTCATCGTACCAGTGAGATAAACCAGCGAGATAATGAGATCAACGATTTCTTCAGTTACTAAAATTTGACAATATATTGAAAAATAAAATCTACAACTTATTGTGCAATAAATTGGCATGTGTAAAACAGTCTTTAGATTCTGAACGAACAGATCTTTTGACATAAGAAAATATTGAGTTTTAAATATTTTTTACGTTTCTTAATAAAAAAAAAAAAACAATTTTTTGATATACATGTGTCCCTAATGGGTTTTCAGGTGTAGGAAAAATCACAAACATTATTCGGTATTAAGTACACAAATCACGGAATTGCTGATTTAAAAAATTGGTAACAATATGTATCGGAAAATTTCATATGCACTTAAAGAAATACTGATTTATTAATAATGCATAATGTTGAACTTAGACTTTACTTTGTGTATATAAAGGCATTAATTTATAATAGACACATCCAGGGGGTTGTCTGGACCGAGTCTACTCGCACAAATAAATTAGAATAATTTTACATAAAATAAACAAATACCGACTTCAGAATAACAAGCATTTACATCCCTTGTAGTTAAGCTAAGCGGAGAAACCAGCGTTTCTTCGTGGAACGAATGATGAAAATGCATAAGTCAGAAGGGGAGGCATAAGTCAAAACAAAAACCGACCCCTTTATTTCATATCGCGGGTAGTTGCGAACAAGTAACGTTTTGTACAATCCCTTATGGCTGAAGAATATGCAATCACTCGATAAGTTCGTAGGATGACTAATAAAACAATAAACAGGCAAAATTCGACTTTATTCATCAACATAGCCTTCTACTATACTATATACTAATATAAATACTATACAATATGACTGAAAAATACATCCAAATATTTCACCCTGTTAATCGTTGGACTTTGAAAATAAATGTAAAAATATTAGTTATCCCCAGAAAGTCATACAGTTTGAAAAAAAATTGTTTTGTTTTTGTTTTAAATGTACTACGGCACTGGAGTTCGCCAGTTTGTAAGCTATAGCTAACCGCGAGGCAGTGTGCACTGTGCAGTGTGCAGGTCATGGTTCGGATTGGTTCGGCGAGAGTCGCCAGTTGGGTCGAGAGTCACGTCGCCGTCGCGATGGGTGATGCCGATGACGACAGAACAGTTGCTTTTCTTCCTAGTGAGTTTGCACACCTACGTACCTACTGAACGAACGAAAAATCGTAATTTATTTAGTTTTAACCGAGGTTTTAAGTTTTAACCATGCCGAACTTTACTAATCAAGAGTTAACAGACATTGTTCTTTGTTATGGTGCATCTGGAAATAACGCGTTACAGGCCCAAATAAGGTATCAACAAATGTTTCCAAATCGCCAAGTTCCAGACGTTCGGACATTTGTGTCTACAGTACAACGGTTAAGAGACTATGGAAGTTTCGCCCCACGGGTGAATGATCGTGGTAGAACACGTTCAAGAAGAGTAATGGATGCTGAAGAACAAATTTTAGAAGCCGTTGAAGATGACCCATGATTGAGTACTAGGAGGCTTGCCCATCAAGTTAGGGTTTCACAGTTCACTGTCTGGCGAACACTGCGTGAACAAGGACTTTATCCGTATCACGTCCAAAAGGTACAGGCATTACAACCCGGGGACGAATTCCAACGAATGCAATTTTGTGAGTGGTTACTGGAAAAGTGTAATAACCAACCCAACTTTTTACGTTACGTACTTTTCACGGACGAGGCTGGTCTTACCAAAATCCACATGCGTATCGTAATTTTCGGGATCAACGAAATTTTTCGGTGAATGTTTGGTGCGGCATTGTTGGTGATGTTTTAATAGGACCCCACATTTTACCTGACAGGCTGACCGGTAACGGATATTTAAATTTTCTGCAACACGTGTTGCCAAATTTATTAGAAGAAGTGCCTTTAGGCATTTTAAGACAAATGTGGTATCTTCACGATGGTGCTCCACCGCATTTCGCTCGGCAAGTGAGAGACTTCCTTAACGTGGAGTATCCGAATCGATGGATAAGTAGAAATGGACCGATTCATTGGCCTGCCAGATCTCCGGACTTAACTCCGTGCGATTTTTATTTATGGGGACATATGAAGCAACTAGTGTACAGTGAACCAGTGAATTCTATCGAGGAGTTAACAGCGCGAATACGAGTAGCCGCTGAAACTATTCGCGAAGATCCAACTGTCTTTGGTCGAGTTCGGGCTTCCCTAGAACGTAGAACTCGGGACTGCATAGACAACAATGGGTTGCAGTTTCAGCACTTGCCATGATCAGAAATGTAAGTGTTTACAATGTTTTTTTAACCCGTTTATGATAATTGCTAACTAATGGCAACGTCGCGCGTCGCTCCGCCTCCGCCGAGGTCTTCGCCTTAACCGTAGGTATAGCGGGGGGGGGGGCGAGTGGTTTCACCTTAATAAATTATTTTCACTTCAAATTTTATTTAAACCCAAGAGATATGCTTACTATCTTGTTTTTAAATATAGGTTTAAATATTTGGATGTATTTCTCAGTCACCCTGTATAATATTAATTCCAAACTTCTCTAACATGTTTATACCTTTCTTATATAACTATTTGTCCAACCCTTCAAAATACGCTTCAGATTCGGTGATTGACCCTCCCCACCCCCTCATTGAAGCCAAATCTCCGGCGAGCATTTTTTTGAGATTTGCGAACAAGTAATAGTCGCTGGAGGCTAAATGTGGAGGTGACTTGTGACACGGTGCATTGTCTTGGTGAAAGAGCGCGTTTTTCTTCTTTTGGGGGTGGTTTTTCGCAATTTCGTCCTTCAAACGCACTAATAATGCTTAGTAATATTCACTATTGATCCTTTTTCTCTTTTCAAGATAGTCTATGAATATTATATCATGCGCATCCCAAAATACGGACGCCATAAACTTCCCAGCCGACTTTTGTGTTTTTGGTCACTTTGGACGGCTTTCGCCGTTTGCTGTCTACTCAGATGACTGCCGATTTGACTCTGGAGCGTAGTTGGATCCATGTTTCATCCATTGTCACATAACGCATGAAAAAATCGTTTTTATTTCACCTAAACAGCTCCAAATAGCGCTCTCAATCATCAACACGTTGTTGTTTTTAGTCAACAGTGAACAAACGCGGTACCACCTTCGATGAGAGCTTTCTCATGGACAAATATCCAAGCAAAATAGTGAATACTGAAGTGAATAGTGAACACTGCCTTCTGATATCTCACGCAACTTCACTTTAAATCCTAATAAAATACAGCTGTATTCTTATACATAGATTCAATTGTTCGAGCTCTAACTGAACTGAACTGAACATATACATATGTATATAAATATGTTAACTGTAACTGAACATATACATATGTATATGTATATGTTCAGACAAACGCATTTTTTTCAAAAAAAATATTCACTGCCATGCAAACATTTACAACCACGCTTTAAAAATCTAAAATATATACAAGTAAAATTGCATACATTAATTACAAGATAATATTATGCTGAAAATTATTATTAGCTTGGATTTGTTATGAATTTATGGCCAAAAATATAAAAATCTGCTAAAAATGCTGACAACTAAATGTTCGGAAAATCGACAAACCTGCTCCAAAAACTAAATAAA